>JAHWFO010042181.1:1904717-2224944 GCA_023313115.1 Rhysida immarginata | reverse complement strand
ACGGACAGTGTCGCCGGAAATCCTTTGAGGAAACGATTTCCGTGACAGCAACGGTGTCCCTGTCTTTTTATGTGGTTTTTATTAAAACCCACTTACATAGCTTGTGCTTGGTTAAGTGGACATTCGGATGAAAATGGGCTTCATCTGAATAATCAACTAACCATGTGCTGTGTAGAACAGCAGATTTCCCTCTCTAAATAACAAAGAAATGGGCGAAGAACGTCAACTCCCTTCTGAGAAATATTCTCAGCATGATATTTATGCAGTTGTATGGACCACAGACATGTGCATGACGATTTTTTTTCAATTTATTATTTAAATTGCATTAAATAAATTTAATCGGGTATCCTTGTTCTTATTATAACCATTCAACATAATGAAAGTGTAGGCAATTTATTAAATTTGAAATACAAACTTAATCTAATTTTAGACCGTTTATATTAATTAATATAAAGATAAAAGTGTCATTTAAATAATCTTTACTAGTTTTAGCAACAAAAGCCACGCTCAGTAAAAATTAACACATTAAATAAATAAATTGAAAGGATTGTTCAAGAAATGCGTGACCGACTTTGTATTTCCACTTTGACAACGGATGGAACCAAATTATTGGATTGTTGCAAATGAAATGATCGATTAAAGCTAGGAGTTATTCTACTGCGGGGGAGAGTGCAAGCTGCGGATTATGCAAGTTTTTGGTGTCATTCGCTAAGGGTAGAGTGGGGTCATCACGTTCACCAGATTAACTCGTCTCTACTTGGTAATCACTCCAGCACATGCTGCTTCCTCATCATCGTCAAGGAAATTACTCCCGAATGAGTCGCCAACTTGGCATTATCTGTTTAGCAGCAGTGCTGTCGCGTTATTTTCCATGTCCTTAAGTTTAAGAAATTAACTGTTTTTGAACGTAGCATAGATGGTTTTATTTATTTACTAACAGAGGTAGCCGGGCCATTGCCCGGGATAATTAGAGTTGTAGGTAAACAGAACAACCCAAGAAGTTAAATAAAAACTTTAATTGGTTTTAGTAATTCTGCAAATTTCCTGCCTTAGACAAAGCTCTCGTTGTTCAGATGTTTCCGACGCCCGGATAACATTTTCTCTTTTCTGACCAGTACTCGTTCTTTTCTTCGGTGGCATTTCGATAGATATCAATTAACATGTATCCTTCGACCTATTATTAAAGAGCACAATACAATGTGTTTGTTGATTTGAAGGTCGAGTTGATATATGCTTTGTTATCGGTTATGTCGTAAACTGTCGTCCGAGACCGACTGGCGTCCTTATACACTACCCTATCAAAAGTCATGGGACAACCCTGATTTGCATGAAAATGAGACATTCCTTTGCAATTTCACTGTCAGCATTATTACCAGCACTACATAACAAAGAGTATGCTATTATGAGATAATGCTTGCGTGAATGTTGTAAGATTGTCTCAAAGAAAAGAGCTTTCAGACTTCCAAAGAGGTACAATTGTTGGGTGCCATCTCGCAGGCAAAACTGTTAGAGAGACGTCAACCCTCCTAAACATCCCGAAATCGACCGTTCACAACGTCATCCGGGAAAGAGAAAGGCACCACAAGTGTTCCGCCTAGGACTGGAAGACCCAAGATCATGTCGGCCAGAGACCAAAGGGCTCTTCGTAAAGTGGTCACTGCAAACCGTCACACATCGCTTGATGGACTGACAAGATCGTTCATAGCGTCGATGGGAACAACTGTGAGCACTCTGACGGTTCGCAGGGAACTGCATGCAATGGGTTTTTATGGCAGAGCGGCAGCCCACAAACCTCACATCAGCACCAGCAACGCAGCTAGGAGATTGCAATTGTGCAAAGAACGACGACGTTGGACTCTGGATCAATGGCGAATGGTTGAATGGAGTGATGAGTCCCGCTACACCATCTGGAAATCGGATGGACTGGTTTGGATATGGCGAATGCCCGGTGAACGTTATCTGCCAAGCTGTGTTGTGCCCACGGTGAAGTTCGGCGGAGGGTCGGTGATGGTGTGGGATTGCTTTTCATGGTATGGGTTGGGTGCAATCGTTTCTATGAACGGACATCTAAGCGCAGAGCGTTACCATTGCATTCTGGACAACGCAGCACTCCCATCTCTCTGGCAGCACTTTGGCAAGGCCTTTTTCTGTTTCAGCACGATGGCACACCTTGCCATAAAGTAAAGGCTGCAGAAAAAGTTTAATGAAAAGGGGGTTCGAGAACTTGACTGGCCTGCACAGAGCCCCGATCTTAACCCCATCCAACATCTGTGGGACGTGTTGGAACGTCGACTGCGCGCATGTGCGGAACGCCCGAAATCCGTGACCGAAATGTCCCAAGACAGTTATGGCAGAATGGCGAAAATTACCTGTCGAAACGTATCAAAAACTTGTGAACAGTATGCCCCAGAGAGTTGAAGCTGTGATAGCAGCAAAAGGTGGACCAACAAGCTAGTAAAATATATATATTTTTGAATGCTTCTATTAAAGTGATGGAGTCCCATGACTTTTGATAGGGTAGTGTATATCCAAGCCACTGGAAAAGGAAGGGGAAGCTGTCGTCGCGTCTGGAAGGTTCTACACTGTTCAAGGATTCCAAACACACAAATCGTCTGACATTTGTTAGGGAGCTGACATCAGCACGCGCACTGAAATCCCTTTCTCGACGCACGATTGCTCAAGTGTTCATAATATACATTATTAAGTAGTGGAAGAATAGAACTATTTATTGGTTTTATAATGTCCGTCCGTTTCCTTCATAATTTCTACCTTCATAATTTTTTTAAATAGAAGGTTGAAATTCAGAATGTAGCATACAATGAACATTTCCACCTTCACTATTTAGTTTGATTTTGGTTGGTGGACTGGGGTCGGAATTACGGGGGTGGGAGTCAGAGGGGACAAGAGATCTATGTGCTATTTAGATACGTGAAGGAGTGAAATTCAGTATCCAGATTCCTCTAGCCAAGATCTACATTACTATGAAGTTTAGGCCCATTTGTTCTAGTCGGGTCGGGATTGCGGGGGTGGCAGTCAATTGGTCTTTACAACTATGGCAATATATGACATGTGATATGTCATTCGATCGGAGATGATGAGAAAGGAAAGAAGATGCGAGCTTTTTTACATTTTCTACATGCTACTTTCGTGAAAATCAATTTTTTGATTAAAAAACTTTAGTGGGGGAGGGGGGGGGGCGTAAAATTGAGGATAAAGGGGTAAAAATAGATGACCACAGGACCCTCTACTTGCCTTACCCTACTCGGGGAGATTAATTTCTTGTTAATAAATGTATAAATGTATTTCTGCTTCACACATAAAGCTCCTCATTGGAATATTTACAATATTTTATTTTGTTTTTTTACATTTAGTTCATACCTGCAGGTAATCCCTAGCAAGAAAGAAGACACCCCCAGCATTCCAAAAACTCAAGAAAATTAAGTGTCTACGTCTACTAATATTAGAAACAATAACAGGAAAGAATAATTCTTTTTACTCGTAGTAGAAGCTGAATACTTAAAAAATATTTCTGTCCATCTCTAGTCGGATGCAGTCGGCACTTTATCTGGCCCTTCTTTTAAATTAATTAACATTAAAAATAACCAAAAGATTACTTTGAGTGTGGTTGATCAATAAACTTATTTATGGAATTTATGTCATGTGACTTTATGTTAATGTTCGAATAAATTTTTAGGAGTTATAAGAAAAAAATTCTAATAACCCAAGGCCTTCTAATACCGCCAGCATCCCTGGTGGCAAAAAGTCATAACTTAAAATATATGGCTACAGATTATGGTGCACTTTTAAATCGACAGTATTTTCAAGCTGAAAGCGAATTTTCATTTAAATTTTTTCTTCAATTTGTTTCGTTATGTGATTATCAAATTTTGAATTTTTGTTATTGACTTTTAACGAACCTTATTAGCAAAAAGCTAGTTATAAGAATGCACACTTGGTCTGTACGTTTATCCGGCCGTCCGCCGTTTGCACGATAACTTGAAAACGGATTAAGTTTTTCAAATTCTGTTTTCAGAAATGTAACCATCAAGGTCTTAGCTCGACCGTATCAACTTTTCAAGATTTTTCGTGGATCCCTTCAAGTCTAATTCACGTGCTAAAACAGTGACTGTAAAGAATAACAAGATAATGGCATGTCATATAACAATCGATTTGTCGAGATGAATACATTGTTACTTTCTGTTCATCTTTTAGGCATTATTGACATCGGCACGCGCACATGAATTCGCTTTGTCAAAGCACGATTGCTCAAGTGCTCATAAATATCATTAAGTAGCGGAAGAATGGAGCTAGTTATTGGATTAAATTTTGTCCGTCCACCCCCTTCATAATTTCTTCATTTTTTGAGGTAGAAGGTTGAAATTCGGAATGTAGCTTCCTATGGGCATATCCATCTGCACTATTTAGTTTGGTTTTGATTGGTACACTGGGGTGGGAATTACGGTGTTGGGATTCAGAGACGACAAAAGATCTATGTGCTATTTAGCTACGTAAAGGAATGAAATTCAGTATACAGTATGTTATTTCAGTAATCTGGTTAAAATGTAAAGTAATGAAGAGATCTGTTTTCCCGAATTTGGCCACCATGGCCATTGCATCCTGGTAGTTTTTCTGCAATGCGCGTTTGCTCTCGGTAAAATACTTAGGTAGAACACAGACCTTTCCTACACTTTCATATTAAAGTTATCAGCCTGATTATGAACGAAATCCATCAAGTCAAGTGTAGCCTCCACTCTCAAAGTCTTCTGATTTTCTTTAACCCAGTGTAGACGGTCTCCTTCAACTTATAAAACGCGTCCACAATATACTGCTGAGTAAGTTTCCCCGCGTGCAATACTGGATTAAACAGTCCTGGCCTTTTTTACAGTTTGTAAGAGTTGAAGGCTACTAACATGCTCACTTTCGTCCCTTCAGTGCTCCTGAATTTCATCTTCCAGCTTTCTTTTCCATGAGAAAGCAGCAACGGGTAAGTCACTAGATCACAGTTCGGACTCAAAATCGACTTGTGTTGTCTGTTGTTCCCCGTGCTTGGGTAGATGCATAAATCTCGCTCAAATGGTGGTTGGTTCTCCATCGTCGGCTTCAAACACTTCTGTTACCTCATTGACAGTTGGCAAATTATATCTTCTGGGATCGTGCTGTATTATCCACATTTGAACACTTCCTGCGGAGCAGGCACAGACACCCTTCATCATCTTGCACAAGGTAGTGCAAAAATATACAGGACAGTACTGCTGGGTAGCCTATCCTCTCCCTTCAGGGGCCACTTCTTAAAATGATAATTGGGAAATTTTATTTTGTTAACCCATTTACGCCGAAATTGGTAAATATGGGAATTGAGACTTCAAATCTTAAATTTATATTCTGTAGAATATAAATACATAAAAATAATTTACAAAGACATAAAATATTTACATTTATGGACGACAGCATATAATTTTAAATAAAATCTAAGTTTGGAATCGCTGGCCAACGGAACAGAAACTGACATCACTACTTAGTTTTCTTGTTAAGTGAATTAAAAGTAAAAATTAAAAATTAAAATTAATTTTTAATTTTAACTTTTATTTTTAAGTTATCATGGAGCATGTTTAATTTTTAAGTATCATGAAATAATTGGCTATTTATTGGACTGCATTTTCATTTCATCGAAATTTTTATTGTGAACTTTTTGGACTTTTCGGATCTTAATTTCAAAATTCAAATTCTTCAAGACGTTCAAAATTCAAAATATTTCATCGTTATCATTTCACCTTTTAAACAAGTGCCGAGTCAACAATGAAGTCCGTTTCTACGAAGTATGAATATTATTGCCAGGACAATGGACTTGATATTACTTGGACTGAATAATAATAATTATTATTAATAATTTTTCCTTCCATTTTTTAATTGAAAAATCGTTACCTATTACTTGGACTGTTAAAAATTTTGTTAATTAATAATCTTTTAAATTTTATTAGTTTTAAGTCACTTTTTAATTATATTCTTGTAATTTTTTATGTCTCTGTAAATTATTTTTTATACCTTTACATGCTACAGAATAAAAATTTAATGTATTTCTGCTTCACTGCTAAAGCTCCTCCTTGGAATGTTTACAAGATCTTATTATTTAAACGGAATTAATTGGCTGTTGCAAAATATTTGAATAAGCTGCTCCCCATTGCAGAAAAATAGAATAGTTGATATGAACACTCAAAATTAGCAATGTTAATACTTTGTTGCGTTGCCATTTGCACTTATCACAGTTTATCGACCTGATATTGTTAACAAGCTGAAAACACGTTTGTCTTAAATTGACGCCCAGATATGTCGGATTGCAGACACAAATTCTCGTCTAGTGGTGGGAATATGCTCGGAATTTTTTTCTTCATTATGACCCACAAATTCTCAATCGGATTTAAATGCGATGAATTTGCAGGCCATGAAAGCACATTTACACCACGATCTCTGAGCCATGCCATTGTGCGTTTAGCCGAGTGGGACGATGCCCTATCCTGTTGGAAGATAAGCTCGTCATCCTGATACAGTTCTTCTGCCGAAGGAATCATGGAAGAGTCCAGAATTTCCATGTAAACTTCCGCGTTCACTATTCCACATACAATACTTAGTTTTTGTGAGGACATGTAACTCCAAACCTCTTGTGAGGACATGCAACCCCACACCATCACCGACGTGGCAAACTTCACAGAACGTGTTTGAGGCAAATTAATTAGGTCCTTTGGAAATCTCAAGGATCTCTAACGTTTGCAGGGAGAGGAGCGAAACAGCGCAAAAAGGAAAAACAAAAAGAAAAGACACGAACTGATAGAGAACGGAAATTTTAATAATTTATTCTGAAATAAACTTAGAACAATAAATGAGTTTTTCAAAGTAAAAACAATATATCTTGTCAAAACCCTTCTTCTTTCCTCCTCCGCACACTAATTCCTTGATCTCCATGCACAAGATTCATCACTAAACAGGATTTTGCTCCATTCTTCATCACCCTAGTACTGTCGTTGTTTGTACCACCTCAGACGATTTTTTCGTTGAATTTTCGTCAACAGAAGCTTGATTTTCGGAACTCTTGAGAAGTAACCATGGCAGCTTTTTCTTCTCCACGTAGACAATTTAGATACTCTGACTCCATGATTGGTTTTCCATATGAAGTAGAGATGTCGCAGACTCTTGAATCGTTGTTTCCTAGCAATCCTCAAGAGTATTCTCTCATCCGGGGTTGTGGTCTTAGGATTTCTTCCACATCTGGAGCGGTTGTTTATTACGCTGGGCTTGGAAATTCTTGCTGTTCTGGTGAGCACGGACTATTCTTGAAGCAGTTGTTAGAATACATCTACCTATTTCTGCAATCCTGATCTGCGTCAGTCCTGTTTTATTTGCATTCACGATGATCTCCTTAGTATTTTCAATGATGTCTTTTTTGTGCCCCATAAGTGCAACTTTCGGAACACTAAAGCACTCTGTGTTCCAGGGAAAGGTTCTTTTATATGTCTGATTGATATATATGCAATGTTAACTTGGATACTATTCGTTGAAAAATTGAATAATCTTCTATTCTATTATTTTGCAATGTGCTATTTAGGTACACTTGCCTCCAAACGTTTTGTCCCTGTACAAAATATTGCTGATTTTATAAATGAATGTTTTCATGCGCCACCACTAGAAAGGACTGAACCATTACTTTGTAGGGATCGACAACCGTTTTTAATTATGCAATTGTGCTTTGCAGAGAAACCACTTTGGGGTGGCAGTTACTTGGTCTTTAGAACTATGGCAACATATGGTATATGATATATCATTCGATCAGAAATGATGAGAAAGGAAAGAATTTAGAGCTCTTTTACATTTTCTACATACTAAGTTCGAGGAAATCAGTTTTTTTGATTAAAAATTTTGAAGGAAGGTAAAAACGTGGAGATAAAGGGGCTAAAAATAGATGACCGCAGGGTAATTTCTTGCCTTACCCTACCGGGGGGGGGGGGCCCCCAATTTCTTGTCAATAATTGTATAAATTTATTTCTGTTTCACAGTTAAAGCTCCTCCTTGGAATGTTTACATGATTTTATTATTTCTAATTCTTTATAAGCTGAATAAGCGCTACCCTTTATTGTATGTTTACTTTATCTCAGCTCTTGTGTGGTTTCATGCTCTTTATAACTATCAGGTTTTATGTTATCACAGTACTTTATATTTTTATGTGTACTTATCACGACCTTTGACCTTACAACTTTTTTTAAAAAAAAGATTATTTCGGGGTAGAAGCCATAGTTTACTATTGACACTTTGTAACGCAGCCTGATTCAATAAGGTTCTTCTCTTGTTGAAAAAAAAAATTGTATCGCCCTCCTCGCCTTCACACGGCAATGAAACTTTCAATTTGATCCACGTTGAAAGAAACTCAGAATTTCAAGCACCCAAACTTTGAATTTTATGTAGTCCATTATTGTTGAGGTGTTGGCAGACGCCACTAGAACTTTCAAGTTTTATTTGAATTGTAGTCGGAAAACTGTTAGCTTGAAATAGAGTGAACACTGGTAATAAGGGTAATAATTTTATACAGTAAAAGATCATCAATTTTAAATGGCAATAAAATTATTCTAAAGATTTATTTTTTAATCTTACTGGATGATTAATTCACGAAAGAAATGAATAGTGAACAACGCATTTTTACAACCCGGCCTGTGACCTACCCCGTCGGCTCTAGTCCTAATGGCTCAAGTCGGTTATAACATGTAGTAGCAATAGTAAATAAAATAAAATAAAATAAAATAAAATAAATAGAAGGCAATTATAATAAAAGCTAACTATATGACAGAGGCATGAAAATGAAACAACTAATAACACTGGCCAACAAAATTTAAGATTTTTCTTGTGACAAAATGAAAGTGGGTGATTTTTGGTAGTATTTTTTCTGCTGATTACGAATATAATTTTTAAATTTATCTAGCACGCACAGCTTTCTTGTTTTACAATGAAACATTTTTAAATCATTCAGTGTTTGGGGCCTGGTAAATTTCCTAGCGGCCCCAAAATATGGATACTTTAACAATGTAGCCGCTTCTCTTCACTCCCATTACTTAAACATAGAAGTCTCGAAGTGCATAACTTGAAAACGTGACGTGATAGAAAAAATCTAAAAGCAGATTCGGATTCTGCCTACAAATTACTACTAAGAACACTATGTGTGTCTTAGTCACAAAATGCGTGTTGACTAGTATAATAGAAAGTAAATGAACAATAAGCAAAAACAAGTATACTGTATTATAGACACAGTTGAAGATGTATCCTGCTGCGATGTATCTCTACGTCTGCATAGTGCACTTTTAACATGCGTTATTGAAAATATATGAAATATAGCTTTCGTATTTACTCATATTCATTGAAATATGCTCTCGGGAAATCCAAACATCATGTACAGGTGTTGCGTAAACAGTGCCCCAAGAGAAAGGATGACATTGTAGTATCGGAATTTTAAATTAATTGTATATTGATTCTAATAAGGAGTTTGTAATGATATTTATTTATTGCGTTTATCTAGTTCTTCAAAAGATATAAAACCCTAAAAAAGCAATATACTTATGAAAATCTTTTTCATAGATCCGGAAGTTAAGATCCAACAAATTCTTAGGTAGTATCCTTGCAGGGATCTATAAATAATAACGAGGGTAAATCAGTATGCAACAGTAATTTTTTTAATGAAATAGAAACGCAGTTTAGTCATTGATCATCCTCAGTCGTTATTTGAGGATGGTCAGTGACCGAAAAAAAAAGTTTACTAAATTTTTTCTACTAGTCCCTCCTTGTTATTACTTAAATTCTTAAGTGTTGTTAAGGAAATACGATGGTATCTGATGAAGAAGGAATGTTGATGATTTGAAAAGATGTTTTTCAAGAACTCAAGACGGACATTTATTTTGATGATAATCTCGAATTTGTTGATATTAAAAAAAAATAAAAGCCTTCAAGAAAGTTTTCAATTTTGTAGCAAGCAACTTAAAAATACGGGTTTTTTCATCAACCAGATGTTTTCGCCCGCAGATAAGATCTTTTGCTACTTGTTTTTATTTTTCGGAACACTCATTGAACTCTTGATCTGTTGTTCTGGATAGGTCTTGCCGTATTTGAGATATCTCAAAAGCCATCCGAACGTCTACTATCATGAGAAACAACATTGTTGGCTGCATATGCAAAGACTCTATATACGACGACCAGCGACATGTGTGCCATTACAGATTGTATAAAGACATGACCGATTTCGCTCGAGTTAATACCATACCGACTGAGCTAGAGATCAGTGAATAAAATTCTTTTTATAGATGAGCCCAGATTCTCAAGGAAACCACAAAATAGAAGTCTGCGGATCTGAAGAGAGCCTGAAACCAGATACAAGCCCATCAGTATCGTTGAGCGCCATTCCTTTGGAGCCGGCGTTTGGGCTGGCTTTTCATTGCGTGGCCGCAGCGATCTCTACATTTTACAGGCGGCATTGCGACAGCTTTAAGATTTCGAGTTGAAATTTTTGATCACTATCTAACACCTTATGCCGATGCAGTTGGCCCAGAGTTCATTATAATGGATGATACTGCCCGCCCACCTCCTCTCAGGACCCGCCAAGAACTGTCCACAGCTTTACAAGAAGAGTGGCAATTGCTCCCTTCAGCAGCACTCGATCACTTCAATAAAGGGATGAACTGACGATCCCAAGCATGCATCCAGGCTAGAAGAGGGTATATCCCATATTAGACATTAGGCAAACATTTACCTTTGTACTGCTTTGGTTCATTCCACGATGGATCATTATGATAAGTACCTTTAATTTCTGTGCTTTGTCATTAATAAATACTCAAGTTCACATGATACTAATTACATCACAGTATATTAGCGTGGAAAAAACATACCAAATATTTCTGCGTCCGTGACACTAACCACAATTCTAAATAACAATAGTTTCTCATCCACGATCCTTTCATTTGCTATGATAATGGCATGTCCATTTAAAAAGTTTAAAATTAAATAAAAAATAAAAATTAAAATAAACAATTAAAATAAAATATTAAATAAATATTTTTATCAACGAATAATATTTGTCCATTAAAAGAGCCCTAAAAATATGCTGTGCACCTTAAACACTTCTCCAAAAGATAATGCCAAATATTTACATTTATTCTTAGGATTAGCTAGCTATCCGATATTTTTTTTAGGAAAAATTGACATTATGAATAAGTAATTAAACATAAGTCTTTATTTTTCCGTTTTTAAAACAGACCTTAGAACAAGTTATTAATATGGGATACATATGTCCATTGGTATGTTGGTAAATAACACTGGTCTACAAACTTTGACTGTAAAAAAAGTATTCTTCAGGTAAAATAGCTTTTTTTTATTCATTTTCACATGCTGCATACAGAAATAATAATTATATTTTAAAATTAGTTTCCGTTTTTTAGAAAAACAAATTACAAGTCTTTTGCAAAAATTAACAGAAATCATACGGTTCTTCTATTCACTAGCAGAACTGCCAAGTGTTTTTTTTTCGCTGCCCTCCTGTATTCTGCTTCTGTACCATCTCGACAAACAGTCCAACAATAATCCGCCGACATTGAAACGTTCCACTTGCCCTGATATCGTTTTTCCATGTTTGCGATGTCTTGATGGAAGCGCTCCCCATGTTCATCGCTAAAAGCCCCACAATTGTCCGGAAAGAAGTCCAAATGAGAATGTAAAAAGTGGATTTTCAAGGACACGTTACAACCCAGTTTTTGGTATGATGATAACATATTTTCATTAAGTTCAGCATAGTTGTCACTCCTCTTATTTCCAAAGAAGTTAGTTGCGACAAGGCGAAAATCGTCCCAGGCTTTTTTTTCCCTTTACCTTCCAAAACAGAGTCAAAGTTATCATCTTGAAATAAATTTCTTATTTGAGGACCGACGAATATACCTTCCTTAATCTTAGCTTCACTTAAGCTTGGAAATTTCTGGCGAAGATATTGAAAAGCAGCTCCATTTTTGTTCATTGCTTTTACGAAATTCTTCACCAGCCCTAGTTTTATATGCAATGGTGGAAGTAACACTTTTTGAGGGTCAATTAGAGGGTCATTTTTAACATTTTTCTGCCCAGGTTGAAGTGACTGACGATGAGACCACACCTTTTTTTTATACTGCTCTTTTCTATCACGACTATCCCATTCGCAAATAAAGCAACAAAATTTCGTGTAGCCTAATTGTAATTCAATGTATTCTAATGCATTATTAGCACTAAAACACAATATTTTTAACATTTGTTGCCAACTAACTAAATAAATATCTGCATTATTATCAAATTCCCGGATGATGAAAGATGAGAAAAAACATAGATCGGAGGATTTGACAGAGGAAGAAAGAAAAGAGAAGAGAAGTAACACCCCCGACCGCAATCGACTTGGTCCCGTAAGAGCGAGAAGATTGAGCCAACGGGATTGGAGAAGAGCAGGGGAATTGAAGCAACGACATTGAAGGACCGAGTGCGCAAACTCGGCGCAGAATCCTCCAAAGCCAGATAAAAAGCGGAGCCGAAAAGAGAGAAATCAGAAAGCGCTTGACGACGACCACGGTCGGAGACCCTTGGACCAGACGGACCTCGATGGAACTTATTCAATGATCGAGCTTCGCAGCAGCCACAGAGCTAAGGACCCCCGGGCACGTAAGAACTTAAATGATAAGGACTTAAATTCTAAATCTTGCTCTCGACATAGAATACTGAAGCCCGATCGAAGAGGGGTTCCTTGGCCCGCTGCCCTACTCCGAGAGAAGCGAGAAGCTCCGGCGAATAGTCGAGAGGTGTACGCCCGTCGTCGGACTCAGCGAGGCGATCGGCAGGCCCGTGGCCGCCAAGCGAAGTAGGAACGCCAAGCACCACGATCTAACGAGCGGGTAACGCCCGTTACCAAATCGAATGCCGTCAAAACGCCTTTCATACCAAGGAAGGAGCGATCATTCCGAAGACGTCCCAAGTACATACAGGCTAGTGTAAATCACAATTTCCTATTAGACATTGACTTTTCTGAATGTGACAAAACTAATCTGGACTTATCCGTACGACTAGCCATAGCGACTCGTTGGGGAATGAATTGGATTCCGAGACTGTGATATTAACCGACACGAAAGGAACCGTTCCGAAATTGTCGACTTCAACAGAAGAAGGCGAAACGACTCCCAGGGATACAAGCCCTTCAATTAATTTGGACGTTAATCCACTGTCCCTCGCACGAAGAGATTCCAGCCCGCCGCAACTGGATGCCCAGAGGATTAGGTCTCATCTGACTGATCTGCCCACTTCCGAATTTTCCTTCCCGTGGAGGACCACGGCCATTGAAGTGGTGTTTCCAATACATAACCTAGCCGGCTTTCTCGCGGGGCGCCCTGCAGAACGTCCGCGCTTGAACAGCGAAACCGCTTCAAAGGCGTGCCCCCCATGGTTGACAAACCTAATAAGGTCGCCGCTTCCTGTCGTCGCGGTGCCTTTGAGCAGCCCACCCGAAGTTACGGATCCTTGCGCCATATTGCCCGACTACGCCTCATCTTTGGACCATACCACTACAACCCAGACGATCTCACCGTGTCCCGGAGTTAGTGCACCATCGTATCTCATCACTCAGCTCTGAAACTCTGCTGCACACATTGAACTGGACTAATCACCATCGTAATTAATATATTCCGCATTAAATTAAGCACAAGTTGTTGCTAATGTAATAATTCAAATTAAACAATTAAACAATTGTTTTCTTAAACCTCCCTGTATCTTCACTCTGTTGTGATTCACGAAAAAATACACGACAATTATCAAGTTCAATGAGGGTAGAATCGTTAATTCGGAAAATATCAGGTATCGTGAAAACTTAAACTACTAAATGACTTTTACTTATCAATTCTTATTCAGCATGAGTAGACAAGCAGAAATTAGTTCAAATTATTTCGAATACTTTTCCACTGTAGACCAGTATAATTATTAATAACCGGCTCGCTTCATATGGTTAGGCTTATATCAAGAACTTAAAGTAATGAAAAAAGGCGACAAGTAGAAGGCACAACTCCGTTCTGGATGTCCAACAGTAATCAGTGTACGGGCTGTTCCGAGGATAATTCGACTTGCAACTGAACCCCCTTTATCAGTGAAAGAAATAGCATGTGCTTGGAAGGCTCTAAGCGCAGCTTAGTTTTGAGACACCTTTGTGAATACATTGCTTTGCAATGAAATTGCCCCACCAACAAGGAGTTATCCGACCTTATCCATATTTAGTGGGGGAGGGGGGTTCGTCTACCTCCTACTAGTAAACGATTAGATGCTTGCTCACGGGACATGACCATTTGGGTTGATACAGAGTGTCCGGGTGCCTGTATAGGCTCATCAGTTGACACCTGTGCGAAACGTTCCATGCGATAGGGAGGAAGCAACTGCCTCCCGTGAACGTACAGTACTGTAATCCGCACAACGGCCTCAATGCCGCGACGACGACAACGACAAACCGTTCACGCAATTAACGGACTTTGAACGAGGTCGGATTATTGGTCTCTCCGAGGCTGGATGGTCAACCAGACGGATTGCTGTCCATGTGTCGCGGGACGCACGGACGGTAGTCCGATGTTGGAGGCAATGGCGAGAGGAAGGCACACATGCCAGAAGACCAGGCTCTGGGGCCCGGAGAAGCACGTCAGCTCGTACCGATAGGCGGATGCTGCGAACAGCGCTAGCGGACAGAACCATCACCCTGCGGCAACTGCGTGACAACTTCACTATTCCCGGTACTGCTCCAGTGACAATAGCGACAATAGCACGCCGGTTACATGCCGCGACAATATCTGCCAGGCGTCCATTGTTGTGTCTTCTTTTGACACCTGCAACGGTGTCGTGAACGAGTGGGCTGGCGAATGGAATGGCGCCCGGTGGTCTTCAGCGACGAATCCCGCTTTTGTTTGGACACCGACGACAGACGCGGACGGGTGTGGCACAGACCATTGGAACGTGTCAATGAACAATGCATCCGGTATCGCCATCGTGGACCAACACCCGGGATCATGGTCTGGGGTGCCATCGGCTATGACACCAGAACGCCTTTAGCCACCATCCAAGGCACCCTGACAGCAGCACGGTACGTCACAGAGATTCTGCAGCTCGTACTACTGCCCTTTCTGCACACTATAGACGCCAGACCGCACACGGCAAACATGAGCATGGCATGTCTGCGTGATGTCAACTGCCTGCCATGGCCCGCGGGGTCCCCAGACCTATCGCCAATTGAGCTCGTGTGGGACATGGTGGGACGTCGTTTACGCAATCTCCATGACCTGACACAGCAGATTCACCAGGCCTGGGCAGACGTACCCCAAGATGATATTCGCCACTTGTATGATCACCTACACCTGCGGCTGGAACAATGCATCGTCGCTAGAGGTGGTGCCACAACCTACTGATGCCGCTTTCCGTTGGGACACCCTGTACAAACGAGTGCACGTCTTTGCTCCATAATCTAATAAAGGTGTGTTCAGATGTATCTCTTGCTGTATATCTACTTTCGGCTCATTCGGATAACTCCTTGTGGGTGGGGCAATTTCATTGAGACACTCGTACCGGCTTCCGCTAGTTTCTTGTGCCTATTCGATGATCCGCAGGGAAAGAATGTGGAAAAAGAAGGTAAAACTGACATAGAGCTGACTCGCTAAATTTCTCAAATTTTAAGAAGCGGCTCGCGCAACCCGGTACGAGTCCGTCCCAACACACAACTACATATGGCCCTTTGTCGGTGAGGGACTCTTCAGAAGCGGGTCGATATTTATTGAAAATATTTGGAAAGAACTTGTAGTTGAAGAATATAGTTTAAAAAATGTCATCTTTAAAATATATAGTACCAATTTGCTTACACCTTCTATATATAACTATAAATAAACATTAGCCCATTAATGTGCATAATGTGCATAATGAAATGGCAAGAGAGAAGCGTGTTTAAAATGAAATGACCAGAAGATTTTAATTTTTATTAAATTTAAATTATGTTTAAGAGGCATAAACAGGCGGAAACAGAGGTAAAACTCAAATCTGAAAGACTAACTGGAAGGTAAACTAATTGATTCCGTTTTTTTCAATGAATTTTCATATACGAGTTCACAATTTATCTCCTGCACGTTAAAGACCCTTGCGAGGGAAAATTTGCGGCCCCTATAACGCCGTCCTGATATGACCATAGTAGACCAACAAATTGAAAGGGGCGTTAACACCAACAAACCAACCAATCAATTTATCTCGTTAATAGATGAGAAAGTCAAAAAAATGTTAGCATCTCATCGATGGGATTTTTTTTTCTATCATTAATATAACAGTTTTATTTTAATTAAATTATGTACCTAAAACCAGGTAGAACATGAAGAAGTCGATTTAACTGAAAGAGGGCAACTTCTCTTTAGAAAAAAAAAACAAAAAAAACTATTTATGCGAAAAGTTTCTCTATTTTTCTTCAAGGTATGTTCGATTTCCGAGCACATTCTCTAAGTTTTGAGACGAGAGTTCGTACCAAATCACTTTGAAATAATTCTTTTTAAAAAAGAAATGGACGAGAGAGAAAAAGCTGCTCAGGAAGTGCCCTTTAAAATTCCGTTAAATTTCACTTCCGTCAACTGCAGAGCTACGAAAAGCTTTTCCTTCAAAGACTTTCAGAGGAATCAGTCAAGAATGATTTAATCTGATTAAGTTTGGAAAATTTGGCCAAATTGAAAAGGACTTTCTTATAGAATCGAAATTAGATCGACAAATTATGGCATCTTTATGCGACAAAAATAGACGACGAGAAGGAAAAGAGAACCATAAAGAGCTTCGAACCTACTTCGTGTCAAGTTATATCTCATCAAGAAAATTTAAATGCCACTCGGTTGAATAGTTTCTCCTCTGGAAATAGGATTTGTATTATGAAGAATATCTGATAAATTTCTTTAAGGAAGACAATCTAAAATTAGCATCGATCTTGATGTCCTTCACCCAAAGTGTTATCAGTTTTCTTTAATAGCCAAGTTCCGTAATAAAAAATATAGGGCCAGAACGTACGAGTTCGTTTTCTTTTAGATTCTTGGAATTTAGAGAAAATAATTGAAGTTCGGTATTTGAAATTCAGATTTTTCAACTTTAGTATAATGTTTTAAAAATTTATAGGGAAAAGAAGTTTACAATTAAAAAAAAAAACAGAACTGTCATTTAGTGGTCCCTTTACTTTCTAGCATTTCTATATTTATTATCATCTGAAAACAATCCTAATTACATTGCTAAACGGGTGCTGAAGTGACAAAAGAAAAGAGAAATTAGCCTACTGTAAAATCTGAAACTAACATCAATCTCTCCTTTAGGAGCATTTGATTCAACATAGCATAATGACGGGTAGACTACAGGGCCCATTCACACTCACGCGGCAACGCGTCCGTCCGTCCTCTCAGCTCTTTGCCGATGAGAGGACGGACGCATCGTTGTTCCAACTGATACGTCATGTGCCGGAGCGTGGCCGGCATGATAAGGCCACGGCCGGAGAGAGTCTCTCTGAGAGACATGGCGGTTACCAGTCTCTTTCGCATGACATTGTTCGCAGTCATAATTTGTTGTGAAAACATGGCTGTAAAATCAAAATACAAGCGCTTAATATCCTTATCCTATTAATATTCACGTGTGCATAGTTTTCAGCCTATAAAGAAGTTTGGAAAAGCTTTAGGAATAAGCTTTTGAACTATCGCTGATCATCACGATATTATCGAAATCATTATCGTATAAGCATAACGAATAGAATAGTGTGATTACTTGCGTAGTTTTCTGGCGTATACGCTTACATCACTGCGTGCGTTTTCGACCAGCGAGTCGCAGGTTTTTAGTACTGATATCCGTTGGATCCGGATCTGATAATATCCGGATTCGGATCTAGAAATATCCGGATCTCGGATATCGGATCCGGATTTCGGATCCTTTCGCTGGATGCGTATTTAGACTAATTAGGACTTAAGAGGACTAGGCTATCACTTAATAAAAGCTTTTATAAACTGCTTTCAGAAAAAGTTTGCATATACACAATTTCCTGTCTAGAATCCGACTTTCGGATCTCGGATCTCAGATCTCGCATCCAAGATCCGGATCAGAGATCTCGGATCCAAGTTCCGGATCTCGGATTTCTGACCAACATCCGGTTCTCGGATCTCGGACCTAGGTCCGAAAAAAAGATCCGGATATCCGGATCTTGAATTATCCGGATCTTGACATCACTAGTTTTTAGTATTCGCTTACAAGGAAAAGGAGGAAACGTTAATAGTAGTTTTAAAAATTAATTTTCGAACACGAGCTCTTTTTTTATTCTTACTGTTTATTTACTGTTTCTTAAAAGTAAACTCCACGAAAAAAATTCGAAAAGTTTATTTTTATTTTGCATCCAGGGTAATAAATCATTCAAAAATTTTCGATTCATCCAAATATTTTAATAAGAAAAACGCCTCGATAGATTGAACAATTCAAAACTTGGCCCTCGTCCCCTCAGGAGAACCAGCAGAACAAGAAGTCATTTCTAGCTTAGTTTCGATTCTACATAACGCTAGAGTTTGCTTGCCTTTTTACTATCAGAATGCCTTTAACCCTCCGGTACTAACATGAATTTTACAAACAACATTTCTAACATCAGTCTCTCAGACCGATATATTTATAAAGTATATATTGTTAGATTTATTTATATTTTTGCACATATTAATATCAATTGAAAGATTATATATGTTGTTTTGCACAACTGGCAGTGATACATCAAAAAAATGAATCAAAATCGAGGAATATTTAGATATTCTAAATTATATACAAATATTGAAACTACATTACAAATTTGTTAGATATAAGTAGTTAGGTAATAAAATAAAATAAGAAAAGAGTTATTTCAGTCTATAAGCGTAATTTGTAGAAACAGAGCAAATACAATCACTTTGTTTCAAAAGTCGCATTGTTTATAAATAACTATAGCATATAATAATAAAACAAATTAAAAATTAACAAAAAATAAATAATTATAAGAAGTTTTCAAGACTATAAATATCAAGAAACTATCTTCTACAAAAATTAAAAAAAAACTACAACATAAATTTACTTATTGCGCCAGAATCTATTCATGAAAATAATAAAAGGCACAATATTAAAATTTCTTATATTCATTAGAAAAACTTCACCTATTGACTTTATATTTTCTAAGAAAATAAATTTTCTGAATCTTTAATGTGCGTGTTCTGGTTTTTGAATTATTTATAATCACAATTAAAAAAATAAATAATTAATAAAATAAAAAAATCATTTTGAAATAATTACACCATATTACTAACATCGGTCCACAGGACCGAAAGTACAAATATTTCACTAGCGCGTTTACATAAAAAGTGTTGCTTAAGCTTATATCATAGGACTATCTGAAAAGTGAAGGTACACAAGAAATCAACCATTTATTTACACGCGTTTGAGCTGTAGCGTCGAAAATTCTATGGGTCGGTCCATGTTAGTACTGGAGGGTTAACTTGTTCTCTCTTTGGATGTGTAAATAAGAAATCCGATAGAAACTTCACGTTTCATATATTTATACAATCGGAATCGATTAAGAAGTAGCGGATTACCTTTAGGCCCGCCGCAAATACACTTCGTCGCGGCGACATGGGTCGCGCCATGGGCACTGCGCATGCGTCGGCGTCGCTCCTTGTCGCAGGAGCGTGACCTCGTTTTTGCCCTTGGTCGCCGGCGACGGAAGAAACTGGTTTTCAGGCGACGTCGCCTCTATTGAGCTGAATTCAATTGGAAGCGACAAGCGACCAGCGACAACATCGTCGATAGCCAATCAAAACAACTAATCCCTCCATAGGGGAAACCTCCATATTATTATTATTATTATTATTATTCGTGTTAAATTTCAGTTTATTTTCTTACCTAAAAAATAATTTTTATTTCGAAACAGTTATCTAATTATTTATTAAGTACTTTTATATTTAAGTAATTTTGTAGTGTTGTTTTAATATTTTTTATGATAAAGAAATTCTAAATATTCCTTGATTTTATGTTAATTTTTTGTTAATGTTTCATATCCAGTGATGTTTTAAACATTATATGATATAACTGATATTATAATAATAATAGTTATTAAATAAAAATGAAAAATAAATAATAATTAACAAAATAATTAATAAATAATAAATAAAATCAAAATAAAACTAGAAATATAAAATAAAATAAAAAGCTGACGTTTCGGATAGAGAATTATCAAAGCAAAAAGGATAATTCTCTAAAATTAAAATTAATTAAAAGCAATTAAAATATTAGAGAATTATCCTGAAGTCTCAGGTTTTTTGTGTCTCGTCCTTTTCTCTTATAAATATCCGTTCATATTATTATGAACAAATAAATTCATGTAATAGTATATATGATTCATCTTAAATTAGCCTGAGAAGCTAAACGTTCGTAAAATTCATCTTATTTGCAAGGGTATCGTAAAATACGGATTTATTATTATTATTTAAACAACACTATAAAAAATATTAAAACAACCCTACAAAAATACTTAAATATGAAAGAACTTAGATAATACTTAAATTACATCATAATTTATTCATAAAATTAATGAAAGGCACAATATTTGGTTTCAATATTTTCATAATTGAATTTTTGATGTTAGCTTATATTTTCTAAGCACCTGTATAGTCTGCACCTGTTTTGTTTTCTGAATTAGTTATTAATTATGATTTAAAAAATGAGATATAAATAAAAACATTAGTTGAAAATAATTAAACCATTACTAACATCAGTTCACAGGACCAAAGGCATGAATATTTCACTATCGCATTTATTTATTTAAATAGTTATCATTATGTATATACCTTAGGAGAAAAGACGGGTGAGCTGGCGACACTCTTGTATTTGCGGCGGGAAAGAGCTGGCGACAAGCGACAAAGAGCGACAACTGACGTCAGCAGTGTGACCTTGACGAACCCCCCACTGCAGGCGGCAACGAAAACACCAGGTCGCTCCTAATTTTTATTTGCGGCGGGCCTTAGCCAGCGAAAACTTTGTATCCAAATACGAATAGCATCGTGTGATCAGTTCATTTTTCTATAATCCTGCAGTTTTAAATTCATTGAAAATTAAAACGAAATTCATTCAAACTCGTATCTGTTCCATAAAAGGGCATAATTCTGGTGATCTTCAAGAACAACGACCGCGACAGTCAGACAATTGCTAACCGCCGAAGGAATGAAGTAGGCTTATCTGCTGTAATAAGGTACGTGCACGAGTAAATATAACGAGTAAATTTTTTAAAATACGAGTAAAAATACTGTTTTAAACATAACAAACGATATGCAAATTACACTATTAACACATTATAACAAGATCATCACGTATAACTAGTGAAACAATAAAATATATGACAGAAACTGAACACGAAACGTGAAATTCCCATTTGGAGCCAGCAAAAAAACGCCACGAAGTTGGTCGAAATCGACAGCAGCGCTGTTATTTCACACATCCGCCGCTCGCCTGATTTTTAGCATTGCTTAATACGAGATTAGTCACACTTATTTATTCTATTCGTTATGGTATAAGTTACAAGCTAGTAAGCTGCACTCAGAGCCTTATAAAATAGACCTAAAGAAAAATGATCTTGCAAGATTTAAGTGAGGACAATACAGGAGGCCCTGCAGGAGATATGAGTAAACAAAAGTTTTTTATTTATATGAGTACATTATTACAGGTTTTACAAATTGGTTTCATACAGTTTTAAATGAATTTCATACAATTTTAAATAGATTTAATATGATTTTAAATGAATTTAATACACTTTCAATTGAATTTAATACTCTTTTATATAGATTTAATACATTTTTAAATGAATTTAATACGATTTTAAATGTACTGGCCGCGTTTGGTTTTTTGAGATGTAGTGGCTTGAATTTCATTAGGAGTTGACTGTGTTTCAACATTTGAACTATTTTCAACATTTCACGTTCATTTTCGCAAGATTCTCCAGTGGAATTGGAATCACAAATAAACCCGCCGTTGCTTAAATGTACTAATATTTCCTGTGCATTCATATTTTCATCTATTTCATCCGATTTTACAAACGAGAAACGTTACTAATTTTACAATCGTCTGCTTTGGAAATGTTTGTCCATAGGTGAAGCATTTTTACAATACAGGTAAAATAGTCTTATAAATTATCGCTAGGTGGACAGTAATATAAATTTATAACATTTATAAAAATTTTGTAAAAATTTAAAAATAGTTTTAGTAATAAATTTAAAAAATTATTTTTAGAGTATTTAGTAATTATATTTTATTTACACGCATTATATTTATTTAAAATCGTATTAAATTCATTTAAAATTGTATTAAATTCATTTGAAACTTTATTAAATTCATTTAAAATCGTATTAAACCTATTTAAAAGTGTATGAAATTCATTTAAAATTGTATGAAACCAATTTGTAAAACCTGTAAAATAAAAAAATTTAATTGATCTTAGTTTTAAATTAATTAAAAAGATAACAAGATAAATTTGGAGAATAAATGTCTATTTGTACCTAGCTCATCTAACTAAACTTATATGAAAGGGAATCTCATGAAAATGGTTAAACATCCTGTTAGTTATTTGAAAAGGGAAAAAGATCTATAAAACAATCAAAAGCTATAATGGCTATTAAAATGGCGATAAAAAATCCATATTATTTTAGACACACGCAACCATATATGAGTGAGCAGGAAAAACAGAAGGACGGAGATGGAAAAAGAGCTTGGCGCTAATCCTCGTGAGTTTCTTACACTCGGGTCCCGTTAAACTCATTAATCTCGAAGCAGCTGCCTCGCAAGAACTAATCCATGACGGCGCTGACGTACCTGAATTAGCGCATTAGCTGGCAAAGCACGAAACCGAGCACGCGCTTCAGATGGAACCTTCCGCTCAAGTGATCCGCGTGCCCAGGAGACGAACGCCTCACCGCGCCCACTCAACGGCCGGCGACTACGACGCCTCCTTCCGTCCCCTTCTGCCTGTGGAGGGTGCTTCCTTCCGATTCTCGCCCTCTTTCCCCCCAGGCGACACCGATTTTTAGGAACGGTTCTAGGCCACATTTACCAATTCAACGATAACATGCTACGATAACAATTCGTAAAAATACTTGCATTTCTTACAGTTTGTTGTTTTTGCAAGAGAGGGGATGAAATAGGCCAAGTTAAGTAAGAAAAGTATAATAAAATAAAATAGTTTATTATTTTGTTTAAAAAATTATAAGAGTATCAAGCTATATTCGGTCTCGATTTAGCTTTATATTACTTGTTATTATGATTGTTTTGTTTTTATGCGTTGATATAGCAAAAGCAATACTAACTCAAGTTAAACTTTAATACGACATAAACAAATAAAAGCCGATTTGAAATAAATACAATTGTTTCTTCTTTAGATTATTCACGAATCCAATCCTCTTCTCTATGTAGAAGACAAATACAATTTAGTTGATGCTTATTTAATTTAGGACCACCAAAAATAATAGATTGCAAATGTTGCTTTCTATTATATAGGAGCCCACGATAAAAAGAGAGTACTATCACTTCATTATACGGGAATAGTCCAAAAGTCCAAAACCGACTTTTACGTATTTCCAAAACCGACAGGAAAAGATGGAGGTCTATTATTTCAAGTGGAAAAAAAGGTCTTGTATCATATCAAACAACACGCGAGTTGTTGCTGAAATTCATTCCACTTTTCGGATTTGGTTTATCTGTCACGGTTTGGAAGATATCGTCACTGAGTTTGCATGGTAATTCGGAATTTAAGAGTTCGTAATTTCGTTGCAGGGGATTGAATGATTGAAGATGGAACTAACAAGGCAAGAGCGACTTGAGGTAATTCTGATACCTGGGAAAAGAAACAATCGAGTCATAGCAGATTACCAATTTCTTATAGCATTCCATATAATAAGAAATAAAAGTGCCTCATGTCAATACTCAAATAAAATTGATAAGTCACGTAGTGATCGTCACATAGCCACTAAATAATGAAACAGCCATAATGGTCCTGGCAGCCTTTGCTAAGAGCCCACAACCAGGTTTCGATGACACGATGTGGAAAGTGGTGTCAGCTTTTCGCCCATTTTACGAATTCTTCAAACCTAAAAGTGGCATCCTTACAAAATACATATGATGCAGAAGACTTAGAAATTATCACTCACACTTAGGTGTCATGTTCTGTACCCGGGCGTTATAGAAATATCAGCAAGACTCATTCCCTCTGAATGTCTTCTATCCAGTAATGAGGCTATTTTTGTGAATTCAGTCGTCAGAGTCATCGCTATTAAAGCGATATAAACAACCACTGGACAAATGATTGCAAAATCATATCAGCAATAGCTTAGGGATCCGTGTGATTGGAACGATATTCATTGAAAGCACCCTTAATTTTGAACGGTACTTGGAAGTGTTTTGGGAAACTGATTTTCCTTCCCTTTTGACCGCAGATGGGAATGATAGTGCTCCGCATCATATGAGGTTGCTGTATTGGGCGGTTTGGTCCTGTGGAATAACCTCCGAGATCATCCAACATCACACCCTTCGACATTTTTACATGTACATACTTGAAGTAACTCTTTTGCGCAAAGAAATTCACGAAAAGGACCATCTAAAAGAAAAGATCATCTAATGTTGTTACAAAAATCTCAAGAAATATACTTGTCCGGTGTCTCTGATTGAACCAGGCGCCTGGAACTCTGCATGAACTCTGCCTGGAACTCTGATCGAGGACAGCATATTTAGCATCCTTTAGCAGTACTATGCAAACATTCAGTAACGATAGCTTCCAAACTGTGACAGAAGGTCAAATCCAACAAGTGGAATGAATTTCTGACAAAATTTTTGTGCCATCCATTTGAAAAAAATTGACCACCATCTAATGTAGCAGATTTCATGAAGGTTAGCAGAGTTTCGTCATGCATCCGAAAATGTAAGCCACTTTTTCACATTGGTACATTCAGATGTTTAAATTTTCCTATCTTTGTTGGAAATAAAAGGGTGTCCTGAGATTTTTGACCACCCTGTATTAATTTTTGAGAATGGCAATGATTGAAGTCTTTCTTAATATATGCAGGGACAAAGTTGTTCTTCTGGTGGATGTCAAAGGATAGCGAATTTTCAATAACAGTATCTAAAAATGCCAGTTTTTTTGGTCAAGATAGAGACCTCCATAGTGAAATGAATAAAGAGGCAACATATCAATTCCAACACATTGTAAAGTAAGAGAAGGAAAGTAAGGCAATATATTCCAATTTCATGATATAAAGGTTGACCAAAACGGGCTTACACTACTCCCCATTGGGGTATCATTTAACATTTTATAATTTGAAAACAAAAACGTTATTTAAACAATGAACTTCATAACGAGCATGATGTCATATACAACAAGTAAAGGGACGTTATCATCGTGCAAAACATCCTTAAGGTGGGAAAGCGTTTCTTTTAGAGAAATACTTAGAAGAAGACTCTATACAAAGAAGAGTACGATATTATTCTTTGAGATGCGGCAATCACGTAGATTTACAAAATTCAATGCTATTTTTAACGTAAAATCAGAACCAGGTATTTTTAGAGGTGCGAGAAAATTAACCAATAAACATTTGCCTATCTTGTGGGTAGGAAATTAATAGTTTTCTTAATGGTTAAACGTCGCTATATATAGTGGCATTGTTAGCTGTTATTTCCACTTATTGTTTCTCACTGATGAAGGAGATAGAGAGTTCCGAAATGTATATATGAGTTTTTATTTTTTAAAATTCGTTTATGTGGAGTAGTCGTTCTTTTCTTCCACGGTTCTGGTTGACCTAAATTTAAATACAGAGCACCCAAAACAATAAAGAAGGTAATACTAAAAATATTTAAAAGTTTATCAAATTCCAAATAAAGCTTAAAGGAACAGGAGAAATTCATGATATTGACTGAAACCAATCAATTTATCCATTTTATCTAATCTGACAGAGTGGATAATTTTCGATGGAAAATCAATATATCATGTGATCCAGACATTGGAGTAAACAAAACAGATTGTTTTTTATTATTTTTTCGACTAAGATGGTACCACATGTCTGCGGAGAGCAAGATTTCTTTTCAAAACATGATACAATAAATTCAAGATAAAATGAATCTTCAAAACAAGTCATATATAATAATATAAATGTCAAAAATTTCCATCAATAATTACATCCATTTTCTTACAACGATTCATAAGCAGTGGGAAAGAAATGGAATTATAGGTATTTTCCACACAGATGGCTCTCTAATAAGTAGCTAGTTGCCAGCAAGCGGTTGCTCTCAGATATTTCAGTTTATGAGAGGCGGGCGGCAGCAGATCGTTTTACAAAATGGGGAGATTGACCGCGGTAGATTGATGACGACACCAGGGCTAATCCAACCCCCATCTTCTTTTATCCTGCTATTATTTTCATTTTTGTTGACCATGCTGCTTCCACGACTACGAGATTAAGAGGGATCAAATTTTCCTAAATTTGTAAATATATCTGAGGGAAAAACAGGCCGAAGAATTTTTTTTTCTCCTGAAGATTTATTGGAGAAAATTAGAAAAATAAAAAGACTGGAACGTGGTATTTTTTTTGAAGAAAGTAATTAAAACGAGGTTCACCTTCTATTTCTTTCAAATATTCTCTTAAATGTTAATACAAAACAAACAGTAACTTTTTAAAAGAAAAAAAAATAGGAATGGAATTTTTAAAAAAAGAACGAAAAGCAGATATTAAAAATAGGAAGAATAATTAAAAATAAGCTCAAGGAAAAACAGCCGTTCATTTTTGAATGTAGAAACGAAGGATAGAAATTGAAAATAATAAACAAACATTTAAACAAAAAAAAAAAAAAAAAAAGAGGCGCGACGAAAAGAGTGAATTTTTTTTAAAGTTAGAAACAACTGTTTGAAGATGATTCATCACTTATATGTGGGTGAAGTCGAATTAAAAAGAAAGCGAGGGGAAGGAGAGAGAGAGAGAGAGAGAGAGAGAGAGAGAGAGAGAGAGAAAGAAACATTAAAAAAATATGAAGGAAATAGTTTTGTAGAAAAAAAAAAGAAGCATAAGCAAAGATTGCAAACTATTTATTTTAAGTCACTTGACGAGTTAGAGAGAAGTTCTCTTTTGTAACAAAATGATAAAAATTGACAAATTTAATTCTTAATCAAACTTAGAACTCTGAATAATTTATGAAAATGGTTCGAATAACATTGCCATCTGATAATCAGGGCGGAACACATGACTTCTTTCTGTAATAGCTAATATTAAAGCCGAAATGTAATCCGCCATTAATTTTGTTATTGGAAGTAATAGCATGTCCAAAGATTCCTATTTATATTTGGTTCAATTAGAAACTTCCAATTCTTACGTTACTGACATTTTTTGCTTTTACCATTTAGCAGTTTCTATTCAGACTGGGCAAATTATTATTACAGTATTATTATTATTAATTCTAGGGCGTGAAAAGGAGAGGTTGTGTTTTCTTCGTCTCTCGCTTTTATATTTGGTTTTGCGTGAATGATTGTTTTTTTATTTGCATTTAATTGTTTTCATTATTGTTTGTTAATTTAAATGGTGTATGGGAGGGTTGGTTTTTGGCTGAGGAGGTATTTTTTTTTCTCGTAGTATGAAGTTGAGGGTTTTGATTTTTGACGTGGCTTAATTGTTTACGCCTATTATGATGGCTCCGTCGCTGCTGCTTGTAGCAAATGTACGAAAGAGGTCTATGATAAATAAAAGGCCCTTTATTTACCAAAGGTCTGTGATATTTGTAAAAAGTCTAGGAATTCAGAGAGCCCTATGGTAGAATAGAGAGAGTTCAATCAATCCTGAAGGGTGGTGGATCGAGTTCAGGTCTGCAGGGAATTTGTTCTCGCTTCGAGGGTGGAGGATACGAACATCTGATGGATTGGCAGGGATTGCAAGCATCATTGCAAAATTTGAGTGATATAATTGGCCTTCAAAGAAAGAAAATTAACTCACTGAAATCTTTGGTTTCAACTTTACATGAAAATGTAGTTTCTTTAACTAGCGAATTACATAATTTAAAAGATGAAAATTTGGATTTAAAAAATCAATTATCAGGTTTTCAAGCTAATGTTTCAAACAGATTTGAGAATTTTAGCTCCTCTTTAACAGACGGAAATCATTTATTTGTTGAAATGGAGAAGACATATATGTAAGAACAATATTCCCTTTACTAATTCTAAATCTCTTAATTCCCTGTCTATAGATATTATCTCGTAAAATAGGTGATTTTAGGAAAAAAACGTCGTGGGGCAGTAGCTGTTGGTGCTGTTGAGGAAACACTTTGTAATGTTCTGGCTCGTACTCGGAATAAGGCACTTTTCATTTCTCGTTTGGAACCGGATACGAAATCGGAGGATATACGTCATTTCCTCTCTAAATTGGATTTGGGAATGGTTGGTATTGCTCAACTTCAAACCCGTTTCAATGCATATTCTTCTTTTCATGTCTCAGTTAGCAATGAGGTTTTCCCAAAAATAAATGATATTAAGATCTGGCCTAAGGGTATTATCATTAGACTTTTTATGGAGAATTACGAGAGGATTTAAAGTACAGTACTCGGTTGATGCTCCATTATTGGAAAAGAGAAAAAATCCTGATTCGGTAAATTTCTCATTGGATATTAATGGAACTTTTCATTGCCGGTCGGAGGATATACAAAAGTTCTTGCCGTTTTTAATTTCGGAAAACAAAATGATGTACAGTCCTCATCCGATAAGTTAAACCTCGACCTTGAAGGAAAGAAATTTATTCTATTGCTAAAATGGGAGGCAAGAGGATAAAAAAAATCTGATGTAGTGCAGGGAAGTACTAGTACTACATCAGATTTTTTTTCATCCTCTTGCCTCCCATTTTAGCAATATAATAAATTTCTTCCCTTCAAGGTCGAGGTTTAACTTATCGGATGAGGACTACACAAAAAGCAGCGTATCGCTAGTCCGCAAAGTAATCCCCATTGGCATCTAGCACCTTCTGCCAACGTGTCTCCAGCTCATCAATTCCCTGGCTGTAAAACTTGCCGATCTTGGACTCAAAGAAGTCCGTGAGTGCCTTTCGCAGGTCTATATCATTGGTGTAGGATTTTCCACGAAGATGGTGGTTCAGAGAATGGAAAAGGTGATAATCCGTTGGAACAAGATCTGGTATGTAAGGTGGATGACACAAAGTTTCCCAACCAAGCCGCTCTATGGTTTCCCTGGCCACCCACCCAACATGTGGCCAGGCATTGTCATGAAGGAAGAGTACCCCTTTGCGATTCACCAATGCTGGCTCCTTCTGCTGCAATGCCTGTTGCATACGTTCCAACTGCTGAGAGTGCAGGTCCCCAGTGATGGCTTGGCCAGTTGATAGCAGCTCGTAGTGAACCATTTGGCGTCTAGTTCACCAGACGTCCTAGACTACGGGGTTCATCAGAAATTGCAAATTCTCCCGATCTGAATTTCTGGAACCAATGCCTTGCGGTGTATTCATTCACAGCATCATCCCCAAACGCAAGACACATTCGGCGACTTGATGCTGCTGCTGACAAGCTCACCTTGAAGTCATAAAGCAAACACAACCTAACCATCTCCTTCGATACCTCCATTTGTCTTCACTTCTGCACGAGATGTGATTGATGTGAATGCCCAACAGCCCTGTATTTATACAGGCTAACCTTCTTGCTCCCCCTGAAAGATTTTGGACTACACTGTACACTCATTTGCATATCTTCTATCACTTCTTTTTATGGCAACCTAAAAACGGCAAGAACTTTTGTGGTTACCTAGTAGATGGCTCGAATATCTATTTCATAATTGTTTCATAATTCCTTAGAGGAAAAGCTTTGATTTGTTTGTCTTCGATGGTTACGTTGACTCCTGAAATTGTCTGCTTGACGGAAACATGGTTTAATGGCTCTTGCTTTTCCCACTACAATATATTGTCTATCCAGGATCATTCAGGGTGGGGATGTGATTATTGTTGTGCTATCTTCTTTTCGTGGATTTCGTCGATTTAATTTGGAATCGCCATTGATAAATCTCTGGATTTTAAATTCGCCTGAATCATCTGTTAATTTGCTGTTGGGAGTTTATTATATTACTGTTTCAACTCCAATAGATTTTAATCAACAGGATCTTGATAATAAGTATAAAGATTATAATTCAACAGGATCTTGATAATAAGTATAAAGTTTCTCGAGGAGTTCCCCTGGTGTTTGAAGATGCTTTTCATCCTATCTTGGCTATTCCAATAAAAAATATTAAAAATATTTTGATGCATCCTGGGCGGAATGTGTCTAATTTTTGTCTCTGTAAGGCTAAATTTTATCATCTTTACTGCTCTATTTGAGATTATGATTGGTCGCCTTTGCATAACTTTTAATGTTTTTATTTACCATTTATTTACTATTTGGGATATTCACCTATTTGGGCTGCTGCAGCCAACCAGTATTTCAATTTTTTTGTGATTCTATTTGGTTTACTGCTACTACAATTAATTTACAAAAAATTAATAATAATGTAACAACTTTGGGGGGAGAGGCCCTCAGAAAAAGCAAACCCAAGGGATAAAAAGCCACGAGTTGCCCCCCCCCCCCCCCCGATAGGCGAAAGCTCAAAACGGGGTTAATGAAAAGAGAAAGAAAAAGAAAGTACACATAAAAGAGACTAAGAAAAGAAAACTAGTGAACAAAAAAGAACATTAATTAAAAAACATATTTATACTGTTATTATACACATAAATTAATTTAAAAGCTGAATCTAGTACTGAAACTTTGGTTCGTGACTTACCAATGAACTCAAGAACAGATTTGTTCCTGTTACCAGAGGGAACACGAATAACAATATTTCTCAAATATTTCTAACCTAGGAATAGGTACGAATTAATTTTTAATTTAAATTGATTGATTACTCGAGATTAATCGGCTCCCTATGCGTCAAAATATAATTTAAATATATCAAACTTGGTTACGTGAATAAGCATCGCTAATCATTTGCTAAATTAGGCGATACTACGCAGCCCCACTAGCAACAATTCTACTAATATTAAGATAAATTGATCAATTAACCTTTTCCTCATTAAAATAATGAATTTCTTTCTTTGAATGTCTATCAAGCGTTTCAGGCGCTACGATTTCGTCGAAGAGAAATACATTACTTTCGATGTTAGTATCGAAATGCTGCTATGAATTTCACTAAAAAAATTTTAGACACTAATTATAAATTCGAATTTTAATTGTACGGATATGTAATTGGAACAGAAAAAGTTGCTAAGTTTTCATTTCGTTTTTTGTCGAAGAAGGCTTGTGAGAATCTTTTAAATTTGTCTTCCCATGCTCAAGAATAGGACAGTCGCACTCGGCGACAGCGCATTTTTTGTATTTCTGAGTTTAGTTTTATTTGAAATTTTTATCAAAGCATAATATTTGTCGAGATGTGATGCGCCTTAAATAGCTATTGTTTTTATAGATGTTGGCCAAAGTGAATACAAAATATTAATAGCTATTTAATTACTTAGGACCGGTTTCACCACGACTAGATATCTCTAATTCAACAGTTAAATTCAATCAATTGTTAACCCGAACTTTTGAATGTATATATTAACCTTTTGTTAACCTGAATGGTCCCATTACTTTCTTTTCTAAACTACGTTTGAAATTATACTTCGCAATAACATACTCTTTATTTCTAAGATCTTCAATCATTTAATCTAATTCTTATGAAGTACTAGCAGAGGACCCGGCGTTGCCCGGGATAAATACGCTTGTAGGTAAACAGAACAACCTCAAAAAGCTAAATTAAACCTCCAAATTGGTTAAATAATAACTCAATCGCTACAACATAGAGCGAAGGGACTATCCATTCTAAGAAAAATCCGAAAGACAGGAATTTACCTCTTCAATGAAAAAATCCATTCTAGGTGATATACCGGGACTTGATTTATCGAAAAAAATTTTTTAAAGGCTCACAATGGATGGACCTCTCCAAGGATGCCTTCTAGTCTAAATAATTTTTTACTCACGTAATCTTACTTTAGATGTACACTTGATGTTGTTGCAATTTCCTTTCTTCTTTCGATGTCTTGAAACAAAAATTGGCCATTCATCACTTTGTGTAGTCTAGCGGTCGCCGATTCTTCTATTTACTTGCTTACCATTTGCTCAATACAGCACGGAGCTAAAGGAGAGCTTCCTCTATCGTCTTTCACTCTTTCTCAATAGAATGCTAACTCATTATCTCCAGTTATTGATCATTTTTAAAGATTTTCAAGAAATTGTTAAGTACTAAGAATTCTCTTTTCTAAGTAAAGCCTGAATAACAGGAATTCTATGCATTGAATTCTATATTGCACAAACTTTGCCTTGCATTGTTGGTCATGAGACATATATTGTTGATCCTTGCATAGTGTTGGTGCATTGCGTGTTGACACCATTGTTGATACCTATTGTTGCCCAAACTTCTATTTGCATTGTTGATCATGAGATATACATTGTTGGTCCGTGCAGAGTGTTTGTGAATTGCGTGTTGATACCATTGTTGATACTTATTGTTGCAAAAAACTTTGTCTTGCATTGTTGGTCACGAGATATTTCTCATTAATATGCCCTGCCATAACCATTATTATCGATTTTTTTTATCAATAATTATTATTTTTTCGAAATCTGAGGTAGACAGTGACCTTCCTCATGCTTTGCGAAATTTTATCAAGATCGGAAAAAACTGTAGATTTGTATATAAACAAACAAACAAACAAACCCACAAACCCACAAACAAACAAACCCACAAACCCACAAACAAACAAACAAACATCCTTCTTTATATATATAGATAAATCTTTTCTCAAATGTAAAACAATTAAGTACTGTTCATTAATGGCGAGAGTTCTGAAGTTCATCACAGTCAATTTCAATATAAATGCAAATACCTTTAATTTATAAATTTTTAACAATACTTTTAACAATACTGATTAATTATTAACCAAGAAAAACTAAAATTCCAATAAAGGTTATTCACTTTATTGTCCTTAAGTTAATCGTTCATATCTCTTTCTGCCAACATAATTCTGTCTTCATTGTTTTGTTCCTCTATAGATCTCAGTTTCCTATCCCTTCCCAATTTCCACGCAACTTCTGTGACAGTATCAGGTTCTCCACTTCTTTTTCCTTCTCAGTCACACGTTATAAAATGTTCTTCGGATCTCATCTAATTTCATCATCAATTATTCTGCTTATTCAATAAACAAGGTAGAATCCTATTAAAATTTAGAAACTTAAGATGTTATGCTTTTAACAATACTGATTAATTACATTGGCCAACAAAATTTAAGATTTTTCTTGTAACAAAATGAAAGTGGGTGATTTTTGGTAGTATTTTTTCTGCTGATTACGAATATAATTTTTAAATTTCTCTAGCACGCACAGCTTTCTTGTTTTACAATGAAACCTTTTTTAATCATTCAGTGTTTGGGGCCTGGTAATTTCCTTGCGGCCCCAAAATATGGATAGTTTAACAATGCAGACCTTCTCTTCACACCCATTACTTTAACATAGAAGTCTCATAGTGCATAACTTGGGAACGTGACGTGATAGAAAAAATCTAAAAGCAGATTCGGATTCTACATACAAATTACTACTAAGAACACTATGTGTGTCTTAGTTTACAAAATGTGTGTTGACTAGTATTATTAAATAAGTAAATTTTAATATTTTCAATAATAAGGTTATTTTAATATCTGCCAATTATCATCAATTTCTACCAAAACATTTTGCTATAATAAATGCAGTTATTATTTTTTCTTTTGCTATGGATGTCCTCTTATTATTCTTTTTTGTATTTTTTTTTCTTTTGTAACTATAGTTACACTTTTCCAATCAGATGAGCGTTCTTGGTTACTCTAGCTGCAGAGGAAAAAATTACTCCAAAAAGAATAATAAAAAAGGCCATAGCAATAAAATAGATTAATACAACAAAATAGAGGAAAGCATGGGAAGTAGACATCAATAGAGGAACAAAAGATAAAAATGAAACATGAAGAATGCTGACAGAAAAAAACAAGAATGATATCATCAGGACATAAAGGTGATTATGGTAGCTTTAAGGACTCTTATTATCACATTTATTAAAAGTGAATATATTGTAGTTTGTGTGCATTGGTTGTGCATTCAAATCGCGAATATAAATAAAATATTTATTTATTAATACTGATTATATATTATAGTAAATAAAATAAAAATAAAATAAGATAAAATATATATAAGTGAAATCACATTATAAAAGAAAATTAAAGAATTTATAGATAATTTTCATCAATAATTTTTTAAGGATTATATCAACGCGTCAAGACAGATTGTTTCAATTAATTTTTAAATAAAAAAGATATACGTTCACGCTATCTTAAATGGAAATTTGGTCACGATTTTGTTTATTTATTTTACTAAATTGGTAAATAGAGAATTTATTTAAATTCGATATTTAATATTCTGCAAAATATAAACCACTCATATGAAAATGACAAAAAAGGTGACAAATCGAGTGATAATATTCAAGTTCACGTGCGCGTTTTCCTCATTTCCACTAATTTTCAAGTAAGAACGGAGTTTCAGGGTCAGATTCTCTGATCGTACAATCTCTTAATTGTACCATTATATTTCCGAATGTAAGCAGAAAATTCCCGTTTTGTTATTCTGGGCGGTATTATTTTCTTTCCGTCAAGTTTTCTTGTAATTATTAATTTAATTTAAATAATTCAATTTAGTATAGCTATTTGTTTATATTTGAGAAAAAATAGTTAATAAAATCATATTAATATATTTAAAATCAAATTTAAAAAGTAAGTAATAATCTTTGGTTTTTTTTTCGTTTTTTATTAACGTTTACATTCACTGTTTTTCACTTATAGAAATATAATAGTGAACATTTATTAGAAGAGTCACGCCCAGGAATCTTTAACATTTTGGAGAAGGAAGGAGATTCAGGGGCTGGGTGGAGTTTTCAAAAGATTACAAAAGAGTGAAAGCTAATAAATTTTACTACTCGTAACTAATTTCTAAATGAAAGACAAAACATAATCCATGTTAAAGGAAAGAATAAACTATGGCGTTAAGGGAAGGGGTCCGGTTTCCTTAAAACCCTAACTTCTGTTTAATCAAAATATTGTTTTTTGGTAGGCTACGTACCTCGATTAAAAGAAAACAGAGACCTTTAAATTCTACTAAGGAAATAACCGATTTGTTACCAACCAGGAACTGCACTAGTAAAATTTCACAAAGTCTTAAGTTCCTTATCTGATATAATATCATGTTTATTCAACTGTACTTCACAAAATTTTTTTATATTATATAATTAATTTTGTTGCTGAAGTAAATAAATTAATGATTTTTTGACCAATAGCATGGATCGTGATTGTATCTTGATTTGTGATAAAAATTTGGATATCCGTTAAACGACATGCTATTTTCTAACGGCACCTATAAAAATTTAAGAGTCCCACTACAGGATGTTTAAAGTGAATCCCTTCGTACAAAAACCAAGAGAAATCTCTAGGATGATGAGAACACGAAATACGAATAATATCTGATTTCGTTTTAAAATCATAAAAAAGGGAGATCATTAAATGTTAGTAATTTTTCATCAAGAAAGAATTAAAGAGAACTTTCTAGAATTTATCATAAAAAAGCTTAAAAACAGACATCAGAAACCGATATTATGATGCTAATATCGTAGATCAGTTGTTTATAAGTTATCAATTTTCAACGAGCAATGAAATTCTTTTTAATTTTTTTGCAGACGGTTTAGTATGATTAATTCAGTTCAAAGAAAGCATCGCTCATTTGATTTCTGGCGATTTCGAAGAACTTCCCTATGTTATGACAACATTTCCGCTGCTTATTATGACGCCAAGAAAGCTCGGCTGAGGGAAGAGAAACATAATGCTCGTAACGAACCATTTAAATCCCCTGTACTTCGGACTAAAGCATGTTTAAAAACTTATTTCCGGCACAAGTAAGGGGGGTAAAAGAACTGCACTTGAAATTCTTCCTTGACTAAAAAATTATTGAAAAATTGAAAAGGAAGCGACGAAAGAAAACTACCACTGTATATTCGTCAATATTTTTCATTTCATTTGTGTTTAGCGCGGAAGCCAAGTAATGACAACACCCACCACTCCTTCCAATATTTATTTGAACGTGAAAATAAAGTCATTGCTAATTAAAAAAAATTATTGATTCGGAAATTAATTAAAATTCTGTATACTCAGCAAACAATACTGTCTTATTGAATAATTAATTTCCTTAAGACACTAGATGAAAAAATTATGCTTGCTATGTTATCTCCTCAGAAGTTATACTTTAAATAAAGTATAACCCGTTTGAATGTATATTATAAACTTAATTAAATGTGAGCGTCGCAGACTCAGATGGGCAACTGAAACATACGCGTATACGCGTTTTAATCGCTGTTAGCAACTAGTAACAAATTATGGATCAAAATCAAGATTTTTAATGGTCCACTTTAACATATACCTATTTATTTGTAAATTCAATAAGTACATTGGACGGACTAGTAATTTAGTGACTCCTGAACAAGTTCTTTATTGAATAGTCACTGTTTGAATGATAGCAACTTTAACTCAAGAATATAATAAGGATTTTCAGTAGAAATTTCACTTTTAGAATTTGTAAAGGATAATTCAAATAAAATTAACACATGCCTTTCGTCATTAATTCGTATGGAAATTCACCAAATGGATCGTTTTTACCGTCAAACTAAGCGTGGCCGTTGGGAGATTTGATTCCTTGCTAAGAGAACAAGAGATAGATAGCAATGGTATTGACGCGCAACGAGCGGCCGGTAACATCCAATGACGTGTTTAGTTGTGCCTGGAGCAGGAGGGAGGACATTTCAAGAATTTACTACAGAGGCAGGTAATTTCCAAAATATACTCTGCATTAGAGATATTACAAATTGTGGTAAGAATCATTCTTGTTGAAATAAAGAAATGTGTTAGTTTTTTATGATTCGCCCTATATATTTCATTGAGGAAGTTCGAGGAACTACTGGTCGGCATTATTAGTATCGCCAACGAGCTAAATATTGTATCCATTAAAGGCGCCGACTTAGACCATTATAAATGTCATTTTAAATTTTCAATAAATATATTTGTAAGAATGCAATACCGTAATAATTAACAAGAGACTTTACTTGGGGGCAATGTGGTACTCTCTGGAGCATAAATATTTGTAATTTATAAACATGAAAAGTTTGGAGTAAAAGAAAAAAAAAAAACATTTTTGGACCATTCATAAAACCTTATTGTTTACTCGAAAACCTACAAACTGTCCTTAATTTTATTTCGAAACAAGAAACCCGAATTCTTTATTTGTATTTATTTTCAACAGTGTATCCGTTCCTTCATCTGCCTTTATTTAATATTCAGAAGATCCATCGTCTCCTTCCTTCAGGGCATCTATCGATTGATCAGAAGGAATCCATAAACCCACGTGGTGCTCCCTTTCCTCTCCATCAGCGCCATTAATTCGAGAATAAGAACTCATTAAGGGAGGGAGCATAGAGCAATTGGATAAAATTGAAGAGAAAATTAATTTTCAAACTGGCTTCAACATCTGGGGGACAGTTTCAAATGACGCCGCCGTTTTGCTTGACTCAAGACAACAACGGGAGAGGGGGAAAAAAATGAACATTTTAAAAATAAACTATTCCCCCTCCTTCTTTTATACCTCACCGTTAAATGCAAACTAATTCCAGCTGATAAAAAAATTGCTTTAAAAAATAATTTAATGCACTCATATAATTAATGTTTCTATCATGGAAAAATCTGTTAAAAAGTAATAAATTAGAATAAAAATAGAAATAAACGACTACTTTCTCAATGTTTTGTTCTCACCAAGCTATGAATTGTCGTCTTTGGCGCTCAGGTCACAATCAGCAAATGAATCTCTCCCAAAATAACGCCACCCCGCCACTTTCCAACCTAAACTCGAAACGAAACTTCCATTAGACCATGGAAGGCGAAGACGGAGGAAAGGACTCATTTTTTGGAAAGTATTTTTGTCCAAATTTAATTTTTTTGTACTATGACGAATGGAAGACGGGAGGAAATAAAGATATGTTTGAATGAAAGTTTTGTCTAAAGAAAACGGCGCCCCAATTAGTTTAAAAGGTAAGATTAACAATAAACATATTTTAGAGCTCTCAAATTATAGCTTATTTTTACGCTTTTTTTTGGCAAATACAGATTTTTTCTGATGTTGGTTAGATAAGGAATTTTCCGTCTGGCTTACTTTAACGCATTTTACCTTATTCCAGTCCTTACGGATTTATTTCAGTCTCCTTTCATTCAATAGTTCAAAGAAAACCCACTGAATAAAAATATAAGGCAGTTTTCATTTTAAATGTTTATACATTACGACATCTGTTAACTATTATAATTTTGGAATATTTGAATTTGCCAGAATGGAGTCAGTTGTTGGACATTTATTGCTACAAGTTCTTTGATCGTTGATTAAATAAGCAAATAAAATACTATCATAGAAAACTTTACTTGAAAATATTCCTGAAACTATTCTTGAAAAGATAATGTAGATCCTAAGAAACTTTCACAAAGAGCGTTGCAAAATGATAACCTTACCTAGAATTTCTAATATGAAAACTAACAATGAACAATGTAATGAAATCTTTATGGTAATGAAACGCCAAGTAAAAGGCATTTTAGAATCGGCTCTGTCATGTATATAGTGATAATAGTAACATGAAACGACTCGAAATGTGATAATCCGCGTTGCATAATGATAGCCTCACCCATTTATTAGAGGGAAGTATAATCATTTTTTTTCAATTGCCACGTATTAAATCACCTATATTTGCAAATAAAGTAAAGCATCGTATTCGTCACAACCTTCATTATATGTAAAACTGTGTCATTTTGAAAGTGTTAACACGTTTGTGGACGAAGTACGATGGACCATACCAAAGCGTTGTCTGAGATTGAAAAAGGCAAAATAAGTGCTTATAAATACTCTGGATTGTCAAATCGAGAAATAGGTAAGAAGTTAAGACGATCTGCAAGAGTTATAAACAATTATGTAAGCCTAGGCGAGAACTACAGAAGGAAAAAAAATCATCGGGGAATGCCAAGAAAACTCAGGAGAAGGCAGGAAAAAAATGTGATGAGACAAATCAGTTCTGGTATAGCAACCTTTGGACAGTTGTCACGTGATCTTGAGATTGGTGTGCACAAGTCCACTCTCTAGACCTGCTGCTCCATATGGATTTCTACAGTACAAGAAGCAGATACAACAGCCTCAAAAAACAGGACGTGCAAAAGAGACTAAGTTGGACATAGCAGTATACGTATATCTTGGAAGGGTGAATCTTCATTCAAAAGGTCAATTTTAGTGAAGAAAAGAAGTTCAATCTGGACGATCCCGATGGCTGGAGATATTTTGGTACGACCTGAGAAAGAAAGAAAGCAGGTATTTTCCAAACGGCAACAAAGAAGAGCTTCCGTGATGGTTTGGGCCTGGTTTATGAAAGCAGCCGACTATCAACAGCTCCTAAATGAACAGTTGCTGCCGTTTGGAGAAAAAAATGGTGGGCCTTACTGGATATTTCAGCAGGATAACGCCAGTATTCATGTTGCTCACTCCTCGTGGGAGCAGTTTTTGAGCAATGGAATTTGCCGGATATGAACCCTAAGAACCTATGGGGTATATAGAGCAAAGCAGTGTATGCAGATTGCAGGAAATACAACAGTGTAAGAATGTGGCCATTGCTTCAGAGTGGAGAAAAATCGAACTTAACATGCATCAGAAACTTGTAGAAGCCAGATCGTTTATTTAAGGTTGTGATGAAGTGTGGACGTTATAGTGGGTTTTAGTGAGAGTGAGGTTAGAATTATGCAACACGTATTTTCATGTTTCTTTCGTTGATTTGTTGATAGTACCTCAATACATAATAAATTTTGTCATTTCTGCAAAGCTTGTTATATGGCATTTCATTACATAAAAACATTGTGTACAATGTACATTGTTTTCAGAATATTAAAATTTTAGATGAGGTTATCATTTTGCAACGCACCTTAAGTGCGAATTACAATCATTCAATAGCACTCTTTTTCTTGATAAACCATTTTTTAAAATATTTCAAACTGATTAGGATTCCAATAGGAATATTGCAAATAAAACCGACTAAATAAATTAAGCGAGCCCACCAATTACAAAAGTATTCTTTTATTTTTGTAATTGGGATTTTTGTAGTACTCCAAAGTAATCTTTGAAATTACATCTGGAAACTTCATTTTCTATATCTGCTTATGCTCTGAATCATTTTTAATCTGGCTTGGTCATTTATAAACATTCACTTTAAACCTATTTATTCTAGTTGCATTTAGAACGTTTTCTTCGCCACAACATGGACTTTGATATTTACATTGACTCGCATCTTCGATCACATTTTCTACGCAACGGAATGTTTTCGCTAAGTTTTATTCCTTTTGCTGCCAGATAATGCCTGTTTTTAAATTTAAGATCATTAAAATTTAAATGCTAGATAGAAATTTTGAAATGAAAAATATTGATTGAATTTTTTCCCCTGGCATCGAATTCCTTCATCACAAAATATTTATTTTAGTGATTAAAAATTACACCGCACCCCCTAATCAAGCGATATAAACCACAGATATTTATGGATCTGCTGTAGATATTTTGATATATCTCAATTGTAATTCCCAGCAAAATAAAAAAACATTATTTATTTTACAATTTGAATTCTTGTAAATATAATTAAGAATTCTAAATAATATTTTCCTCTTAATAAAATTTATTTATATTTAAAAATACTATTGTAAATTTGTTTCTGTAGTAAAACCAATCCCTTAATAATGTGGGCTGTAGCGTGCATCATACGAATTGTGCGATTCAAATTACAGATGAGTAAGTTAGTTTATTATATATACTTGGTCTTTCTGTCAGTTGAAACCGCCTACGAAGAAAACCAGACATAGTTAGCCAGCGCAATTTACTTTTCACAGACGGCAACTCAAAATCAATTTTTATTTTAAAGAAAGATGTAAGATGGAGTAGGGTAATTAGGTAACCGGGGCAAGTGTATTCAACGGGATATATTTTTTATTTCAATTAGAATGTCTTATATGTAGCGATCTTTTCACTATACCTTTTCAACATAGATATCTTATTGAAATAACTCTGAAACTAGACTTTTAAAATAATAAATATATCCGCTAGATGCACTTGCTCCGGTTATGCATTTACTACACTCCACTTCATTGATAAAAAATAATGTGCTGTAGCTTCAAAGAACTAAAAAAAAAAAAAAAAAAAAAAAAAGGTAACGTATATATGCTTCTTATGGCTTAAACGAACTTTTTTGGAATTTCTGACGGATTTACAAAGCACCTATTTTTAATACACTTTATTAAAGTTGGTTACAATGAAATATTTTTCAGTTTGCATAATTGTACAGAATTTTTAAATAATCTTTGAACTTAGATTCGACAGTGTTAGATTTTATAAAGTACTTCGATAGCAAAAATTTTGGTAATAAATCCCGGAGCGCAGAAAAACAACTTTTAATTAGTTTTAATATTATATTTTTTTCCTCAGCTGAAAAATAAAAGTTAAAATTGTCATAAATAATTTGCAATAAAGTGTCTCTTATGCTAGCATTTACCAATAGAGGCATAAATATTAAATCAGCTTTTTTTTTAATTATTTAAACAAAAAAGTTGTTGAGAAAAACTTTGATTCCTTCTTTTTAGGTGTTTAAACAGTTTCTCTCCCCTCCCCTCCCCATTCAACTGGTTTAATTACCGTTATTGCTATTTGCGAAATGTCATGTGAGTATTAAAAAAGACGCATTTCCTATCTCCGATGCAAATCGATTATTAAAGTCCAAATGCATTCTATTATTTAATTCCAAACCAATAAAATTAATTTACGCTGACATTTGCGACGAATGAGCGGCCTTTATTTAGTTCTGGGATGAGGGAGAAAGTGAGAGGCAAAGGAAGTGTGAATCACTGCGATGCTAAATTGCTGCATCCCATTTAAATGGGGGAAAAAAGTCAAAAGACTTTATCATAAAATCAAGTCTCGGAGATGGTTTTATGCTTTCTTTTAAATTCAAAAAAAAAAAAAAAGTTAAAAGCTAATTTTAATAACTGCTCTTTGAACTTGAAAGGGAGCTAATTTTATTTTTTGTTATTTTTGTTTTTTGCGAGAAGATAAAAGAAGAGTGAAAGAATGCATGTTTGCGCTTGCCTGTATATGTCTCTGTGACATTTAACTGGCCATCCCAAATGACCGAGAGGAAAAAGAATGTAATAACAGTAGATCTGACCAAATTTTTGTTTATTCAGTGATAAAAGGAAAAAATATTGTCGTTTCTCTAAGGGTTTCTTTCAAGTGTCTGTAAAAAGAAAAAAGAAACGAAGACGGAATGAAGAGGGTGTCAAACCTATGGTTGGGGAAAAAGGTGAGAAAAAAATTGCTCATTGAGTGAACACGAAAGAAAAAAAATCTAATGGCATGTTGTGTTATTCTTAAATAGCGAGCTCTCTCAACTTCTAAATTACATTTCTAGCACAGAATAAATACAACTCTGAACACACCACTCGGCCCTATGTTGTGTTTTTTATGTCTTAAAATCTACTTTTTATTAGTATTTCTTTCCAACATTTTGATAGTTAAATATTAAGTTAAGAAGAATATCAATTGTTTTAGTCAACTTCTGAAACAAAAAGAAGTTAGTATCAGTTAGTATCCCCAGTGTAGGTTTATTAAAATTCAGATTTTACTTCTCTGTCCTTTTTAATACGCCATAAGAAAAGCACAGTAAACTATTTAAGCTCTCAAATTTAAATTATTTGTTTCGTAAACACATTGGAAATAGTTGTGTTTTCAAAACCCAAAATGAATACCATCCTGATAGATAAGATGGATTGACCACGGAGGACAGATCGCATTCACCTGATTTCACGAACACTATAATTTTATGTTTAGATTCATTAAAGTTTTCGTTAGTGCATTTGTAATGCTCAATATATGTTGCTAAGAAATCCAGGATGGTTGCGTCTAAACCGTTACGCAGTAGTAGCATTTTTTAATAGAATCAGCAATCTAGGCGACCAAAGCTTCAAAAATGCATTGAAGCTCAGGTGGGAAGCCTTTTGACCTTCTTTTGTGAAGGTAATAAGCAAAGTTATTCTTCTGTCGTCTTTTATCTCTAAAAGTTGACAAAATTGGAAGAATTCTTTTTTTCGGTTAAACGATTAGAAGCTTTATCCCATTATTTAAAAAACATTTTGAATATCATCGATACAGTTAATTAAAATTTTACGCAGTTCAATACCGTAAACGTAAAATACTCAACGGGGGGGGGGGGGCCCCCCCAACGAGGAAAACATAATTCGACTTGCTTTACGATTCGCGCCGCGTTCGGCCTCGCCTACTTCATTTCCCTTTAATGTTTGTTTCTACACAACAGACAAAAAACATCGATAAAAATAACAACACTCTCTTTTTATGCGCGTTAATCTAACGCGAAAACACAGTTTGACCCTACCTTATTACTTGCAAGGCACGAAATGTGAAGCAGTTTCATTGAGCAACATTTCGTTTTAATCACAACTGTTGATATAATGCCAACGAGCTTTTAAAAAGTATGCATTCGGCTTCAGTAATATGAAACCATAAACACACAATTCTTTCATTTAATGAGCGGAAAAGGAGTGAGGGTCGGTGAACGAAGTTGTTGAAATGCACCTACCTCAAAAAGGCGGAGAATATTGGCGACCATTACGGAGACGGTACTGGACGACGCTCCGATCACGCCGGCCACGGGTTGCATGCGGGTGACATTGGGCGGCTTTCCATCTTGACAGCTGATTTCCGATAAGTCGTTAGTTATAGAACTTTTGACGAACTCCATTGACTGTTCTAATGCGTAGGTGTCTCGCGAGCACGTGTCCAATATGAGTGCACCCAGTTTGACGTTGGGTAAGAGGTTCGTATCATTGTTGATAGTATCCAATGCGTAGAGCATGGCTTCGATACGTTGGATTCCCTTCTCCTCCTTGATGGGTCCGCATCGCTTATTGCCTGAGCCGGCTTCGTGCATGGGGAACAGGCCACCGAGGATGATGTCGCCATCGATACGGAGCTTTTTCTCATCGGACATCAGCGACTGAACCTTGGTCAGCACGAAGAGAGCGACAGCGATGAGCAGCATGTTTTGGAGGAGCACGTGCATGAGGCAGCGCTCGTAAGACGCGCCGCATTCACTATCACGAGGGTTTTTAATTCACGTGTGTCCGCTGCCTTCCAGGAAACGCAGTTAGTGTGTAGGAATCCCAGTTGTAATGAAAACGCCGGTCTCTCTCTCTCTCTCTCTCTCTCTCTCTCTCTCTCTCCTTCTAGCAGTGTGTATGTGTTGAGGAGAGAGAGGAGGGGTATTGAGAGGGAGGAGGAGGCGGCAGCCGGAGCCAATTGTCAACGTGACTCGATCGGAAACATTCGCAGGCAGCCAGGAAGCGGCGACAGCGCAGTGTCGGAAGTTTCTCTCGACTTCTAAATTTTTTTATTATTTTTTTTCTTTAGCGTTTCTGCGAAAATGCTGCACCTTACTTTTAAGAGTCACAAGGAAAAATGAAATTCGAGTTATCGTAGAGCTATTTTTGCAATGAAATAGGCCCTTTTCATTAAATTATCCCTTAATTAACAAAAAAATCAATAGGGTTTCTCAGATTTCAGCTATTATTGAAATTACTTTGCTAAAAACATCTCTCCTAAAACCAGTAATTTCATCATTTTTCAACTTAAATGACATTAAAGAAAAGAAGTAAAGAAAATGTTCGAACCTAATTTTATATTCAATTCTATTATTACGCAAATGAAAAAATGCAGCAGACAAAATTATAAAAATTGAAAATAGCGAATTTTCAAGACCATACTAATATTAGAATATTGACTTAAGATCTGTTTCAAAACTAAAAACTTTTATTTTATTTGTTTTTGTACGCCATAATTTGAATGTTATCTTAATTCAAATGCTGACAGAATGACCTAAATAAACAACTGTGAGAGAGCCACCTTATTTGCCAATTCAGTTGAGCAAATTTTTACTGAATAATAAAAAATGCCTATAGTAAAGACCAAAAGGATGAAACTTCTATTGTTTCCGGACACCCAGTATAGACAAGGGGGGGGGGGGGGGGCTAAGGGATAAATGAAAGATGGCTTTCTGGTAGCCGAAATACGTATCCGGTATTTAAGTTTTCCTTGTAGTTTAGAGGTTTCACCCTTTTGGTTTTGGTGGTTCCATTCCACAGTTTATGCATATTTTTTGTACCGTTGCTCAATAGTTGGCCAAGAAAGATGTCGAATGGCCTGAAAAAAACTCCAGGACCCAAACCAATGTTCAACAAACGTGGCGATCGCCGCATCCAGAGAGCATCTTCTTAGAAGCAGACCTCAGTACGAGCCTTGCAGCGTGACTTTCGTGTAGTGGCGTTTTCTTGCATCATTAACGCATCTGAGATACAAGCACCTTGAAAGAATCCTGCCACTTAGTGAAAAGCAAAAACGTGGCAAAATATCCTGGGCCAGAAAACACATGATATGGAGTGATAAATTGATCTTGAAGAGAAGTTTACTATTGGCATGATCTCTGCAACGAAAACCAAGCGCTCTCTAAATAACAGCTGGGAGAAGGTTCTCCAATCGTCTGGGGAGCGTTTGTACTTGATTGCACTTCTACATTGTCATTTGTACATTGCAGAACGGATTCCAAGAAGTAGGGTAAAGTGTCCTAATATGGGCTAGTTCCTAATATAAGCTACGCCATTTTTTCGTCAATCTGGTGCTGCTATCTATCCACAACTGTAGGAGGTGAAAGAGCTTACGAGAATAGTGGTTGTGTGAAAATTCAAGTCTGTAGCTACGCAGCGAGTTACGCTACAAGCAAACATTGAAAAAAAGGTAGGTCCACAGTTTTTGTTATATGAAACTTATTCTAGAAAACGTACATATGACATGGATGAACCAAAAAACGTAGTTACTGCCATGTAGAGTACAAATAGAAGTTCATGTCACGCGATTAACGTTGGTGCTGATCGACACTGGAGTTGCGCAAATTGCGTTGTAAACATATCGATGAGACGTGCATATTATGGGCTACCAAGGTGGGTCCTATTATGGGCTAGCCCGTTTTAAGAACCGTGTACATTGAAGGTTCGTATTTGACCTTGGAATCTTAATAAAAATAATATACGGGCTAACAATAATAATATTACGGTAGTTGCAATAGAAATGACGAGTTACTCATATTACACGGTTTTTGGAAGGCTAATTTTTGCTTTCATTTCACAGATGTCGCTTTCGAAACCTAGGAGGAAATCTTGGGACCAATCCGCCATGAAGGCAGCTGTTCTTGCAGTTCGCAACGGGGAAATGGGTACTTTGAAAGCCGCGAAGTTGTACTCTGTTCCACAGGCAACTCTTCAGCGGTATACCAAGTCTATGGAATCCCCTCCAGAAGACTCCATCAATATTTCTTTAGGAAGAAAAGCAGTTCTTCTCCCGGTCCATGGTGATGCGGAATGTCTCATCTGTGCAGGGCTGTTTTCAGACGATCAAAACGGGGAGACGTGGGTGAGATGTCAGATGTGCCTGAAGTGGGTTCACAGTGCCTGTGCCGACGCGTCCCGGGGGTCCAGAGGGATCTTTCACGTGCGACATGGCAAGGGTCAATAACTGTTTAAATTGTCAATCTCTATTATGAAATTGTATTCCTAATACTGGAATAGCCAATATTAGGAATATCTAATACCCCATATTAGGACCAGATGTTCCTATTATGGGCACTTGCAATGGTTTTTTAATCTATGTTATTTTACTCGTTTTTTTTTACGATTTCCGGACTTGCATATGCTTACTCAGAAAATATATTGTACATTCCTACAGGTGGGGATACCTGAAAATGGTTACACTAAATAGTATGGGCTCACTAAAAAAAAGTAGCCCATATTAGGGCACCTTACCTTATCAAGAAATGCTGGACGATCATCTTTCGGAGAAGGGTCTAAGAATTAGCGGCCCGAACTGGATTTACATTAGGATAATGCACCAGTCCATAGCTTAAAGAATACAAAGGAATGGTTTAATCTCAATTTTGTCACTATTATACTTACCTACTTACTTTTCAAATCTGCTTATCCGTTAGAGTCGCGGGGGCAGCAGCCCTATGGAGGATCTCCAGCGATCGCGATCTTCCGCCATCAGGCGCATGTCCCCCATGGTAATGCCCAAACGACTCGAACTCAGATTCTCCATGTAGTCTATCCATCTGGTTCTAGGCCGACCCCTCGGTCTCTTAACCACCGATTTGGAAAATAACAACTGCCTAGGAAGACCAGTTTGCGGCATCCGTATTACATGGCCATACCAGCACAATTGAGATCTCTCAATTCGGAGAAGTAGCGGCTCAACACTTAGAGACCCTTATTTTGCTGCTGTGCACTCTATCCAGTAAAGTAACATATGCCTTACCTCTCAGGAATCTCATTTCGGCCGCTTGTACCCGCAATCACACTCTTTCGGTCATTATCCAAGACTCATGACCATAGTTGAGGATGGGGACAAAGATAGATTTAAAAACGGAGAGCTTGGCTTTGTCCCTATTATGAAATGGAAAATCTGTGGGGCGTAATATCAAAAGATGTTTATCGTGATGGATACCAATTACAGTCAGTGTCTGACTTGAAAACCGCTATTCAGATTGCGTGGTACCAGAGAGTGAAAACTTGACTGGACGCTAATTTTTCCATATGATTGGACTGAACTGCCTTGTCCGTGTTAATATGAAACATCTTGTTTTTGAAAAGTAGGCGTTTTTTCATTTCTGCTTTTTTCAATTTGTTTCTTTCAATAATTCGTTAAGAATTTGAATAAAGATAATATTCAAATTATATTTCTACAAATCAAATCAAATTAAAGCTTTGAAAAACTCGAGATTTAAAGTATTCGTATTAATTTGAAATAATAAATAAAAATAAGACTTTTAAATTGTCATTTTAACTTTTTTTTGCCTTTAGAATTTTAAATTTATTTTACTAGAATGCATCAAATGAAATACTTTATAATTTTGCGAAGTGGAAAAAAACTGAGAAAAACTTTTTAATTATTTAATTTAAAATTTATTACTTTGGGTTAACTAACTAAAACGAACGATCAACCATTCAAAATTATTATTTCATTAATTTCACTCATTAAAAAAATATTACGATAGAAACTTCTGAAATGATCGGGAGGCGGAAAATTCTCCCGAGGTTCGGATCCAATCCTCGGGGCAGCTATTCCGAGCACGCCATCAAAGTTTGCGATATGGGTTCTCATAAATTGCGAATCTTGACGTTGTTCGATCATCTGAGCGACAAAAGGTTTTCCATGTATCGGACTAGCGCAACTTTGCCTGTAGTTTACGTGCCATCGGTTTTATCTGAGGAAAGCCATAAAAATTCACAAAAGCCACGATCTGCGGTTGGAGAAAAATTCATTTCACTCCATCATCGTCACCCCTCAACATCTTGAGAAATTTCCCTTTTTCCATCTGTTTCTGCCTTTCACTTAAGAAAAATCACAAGGGGTCCAATATTTCTTGTAAATTTAACAAGATCAATCATACAGGTGCAGTTCACGAAATGATGTAGAAGTGTAACTTTTGAAATTGCTTGCATGCAATATTTAGGCTTTAGAAAATATCATAGGGCAGCTAATTTCAAATTTTGCAGGTCCGCCCAAAGTTTCTTCACTTTAGAGATAAGTTTTTTTGCAATGATTCCGCATTCGCCGTCTTTAATGTGGCGTGATCGCACTCGTTATTGCATCAGTTGTGAGTCAGACTACAATCTAAAAAGTTGTTTGCTGGATAGTTTATCTCTATTCAGAAAAATTGTGCGTTAAAATGGATGAAGAAAATGACCCAGGTCAAATTTCACGTAGCGACGAGAGATTTTACATCAAAATCGAAAATTCACGAGCATTAATATGTTGAAATGTATGAACAATATTGAGAAAGCGTCAAAGTCACATGCGTCTTACTTAGGGTCATCATTTTATCTCTGTTGTAAGAGTAGAATTATCAGCTAAAGCAACATGACTTGCTACAGAGAAGGGTTATTTCCGCTTCGGAACGGAACGATTGGGTGCCAGTAAACTGTTAACTTTTTTTTTAATAAAACTTCTTTTAATTTAAAAAAAGTAAAAATAAAAAATTAAAAAATAAAAAATTTATTTACTTTATTTGGTAATTATGAGAAATACTATCCGGGAGTCAACAGCATAACCAAATGGATATTAGCTTCAAATCTCATAAATTTCATGTATTTTTTCTGCATCTCTTTATTTTTTAAGTTTCAGCAGTGGTTGATTCATGACCAGTTCGTAAATTTCATAATATGGATCTCTACCTTTCTGCACTTTTACAGAGTCTATCAATAAATTTCCATATGGTGGTATGTTGCATGCCAAGTTCATATTTTAATCAATGACGGGGAGCCTCCGCATGATTATATGTGCGGTCTTTTCCGTTTAATATTCTCGGATAAAGATTCTAAATCTTGGGGGAAATACGCAAGAGCTCCTTTTCAATTTCCTGGTCTGTTTTCAAGATCAACATAAGTTTCTTCAAAACTAGTTGAGTAAATCTTGAAGTTTTTGTAGCAATTCAATCGCTAAAGCGTCGATCATATTCAGAGCAACAAACGTTACGGCATTCATCGTTTTAGCTCTTAATGAAAATTTTGGATTAATGTTATCCATATTAGTGAAACCCAAACAGCTATATGTTTTTGCACGTTTTGTGCTAAATGAAATAATAAATATTTTCATTTGAATATGTCCTTCAAATTTTTGCTTTACAATAATATTATAAACTATTTTAAAAATTATTTAATCTTCATTTCATTTTCATTTGGAAAACTTTCTAAATTTTTCTTTTCCTTAAAAATAGATAAATATATCTATAGTCAGTGACAAATAATTAGCACTATAATTAACACTTTTACTGAAATAGTTTTAATATTTAGTCATTTTAGGAATATAGACACTTTGTACCTTTAGTAATAATTTCAGCTTTACAGAAATAGTATTTTAAAACTTAAACAAATTCTCTTATACGATGTTTTTCTACGCGATAAAAAAATTAGCACCGGTGACATAAAGTCCTCTAAAAGAGTCATAATATTTAGTGGATTTGCCTTGCTGATTAATTACCTCAAAATACGATTAGGGATCTTTGTGATTAATTCTTTGATTAAAGATTGGTCTAAGTTTTCCCAATCATTAATGATGGCGCATCTAAAGTCATGAAAATTTGTTTTTATACACTTCTCGTGACAATAGCTCCCAAACGTCCTCAATAGGATTTAAATTCAGAGACATAGCTGACCATATCTTTACAGTAATGTTCTGTTCTTCAAATCGCGCATTATCTTGCTGAAGTATCTACTGATCGCCTGCGATGATTGGTCCAAAATCAGTGAATATGGTTTGTAGCATTGACAGGTAGCCTGCTGAATTGATTCGTCCAGTGAGAAACTTAACATCACAATTTTTCTGGAAACCAATCTGTAATATCTTTTTTCTTCACAGAACTTGTGTTTCCTTTCGCAAATTTTAAAAATAATATGAGAAACCATCCGTTTCGTCAAGATTACTTCTTTTCATCGGTGAAGATGACATTTTTCCATTCTGAAATCCACCCCATGTGCTCTCTAGCATATAGAGGTCCGTCTTCTTGATGGCGCTTGGTTAGCGGTGGTTTCCTCTTGATGCGCTACTGTAAAAGATACGGGAATATTTGGATTACATGTTGAACATTTCGCAGATTTGGACTTCTCCAGGATTTCCCTTCAAGGCCCATATTCTCCAGGATTTCTCTTCAATTGGAATAATATTTGGACTTCTCTTCAATCGGCGCCCAATCTCACGAATCGAGATGTTTTCTTGTTTGAGGGCATCAAGGTGACCTCTTTCGTGTTCTGATATTCTTGTCCAATTTTACTTGAATTTTATTCACGTGAAATACTACAATTCTCACAGGTCTTGAATGTTTCTCAATGAAAATAAAAAGTTCTCACCTCCCCACTGGTTTAAATGGGCACGTACCTATTCAAATTAAGTCTCTACTAACTGGTGCTAATTTTTTGTCACTTAAAAACGTGTTGCATAACGGAATTGTTTTAAGTGACATAAATTAATATTGCATAAATTAAAGATGTAATTTATAAAATATTTGATTTTCTTAATACGGAAGTTATTATTACCATTACAAAGTATCTGCATTCCAAAAAAGAACATTTTAATTTTGTTTTATTAAAATGATTTAAGTGAAAATTATAATGGTGCTAGTTTTTGTCACTGAATGTCAGAATGTCAATAATTTAGAATTTTCATTTCAATTTATTAAAATTAAATACAGTATTTAAAATAATTTTAAATATTCGCAGCAATTTTAAATTCTTCCGTGTTTCTTTGCTAGAATTACATAAATCTATCACCAAATTTTGGAATCAAATTTTACATAAGGGAGACCCGTGTAATTTGGACCGTCGTGTAAATCGAACTAGCCTTATTTTGCACAATTGCACGTTAGATGGCGCCACTATCCTGATTGAAAAATGATCATAGCCCTACCTAGAAGTATAAGAAAAACACGGGTTGTACTGCTTGAGTTATTGGTGAAAATACTGTATATCAAATTTTCTCTTTTGGTATGGTCTCATGTTACTTTGAGGTAAAATAGTAATCGTTATGTAACTATAAGTGTCACTGCCGGTATGTATCAGGGATGGGTTAAAGAAAAGGGGTCTATGTGCTTGTTAATAGGCATGGCTTTAGTTGGAAAGGTTTTGAAGGTTGGTCGCCATTTTATTTTAGAATTGTTGGCGTGCTGTGTAATTTGGACCGTATGTACTTTGTGTAAATTAGACTAGGGTCGATTTACACGCCGAACGTTTTTTTGACATATCCAACTTTTTGACTTTATATTAGCTTAACCCACACGTTATTTAATTATGATATAAGCTCATACCATCTAATACGTTCCATAGGGTTGCTGATCATTTGTATTTCACAGTGCACTAATAAATACGAGTTAAAATTAAGTTAAAACAAAGTTTCTGCTATAACTCGACCTATTGTTGTAGGACCACCTGATTCAGTTTACACTACCCGTTGTATAATTCGGACCGAATGCAAAAAATTTTTTAAATTTCATATGAAACCCATATCATTATAGTATTTCATAAAAATAGCTCCTAAAGATAGCCCGAAATATCCACTATATACCTACGTTTGAAAATTGGAGCTACGTCGTTTTGATTAGAAGTTACAGTCCTTTTCCCTTAGGGGGTCCATATTACGCGGGCCTCCCTTAAATATTAAAAATCTTGCGGGATTTGATTCACCATCAGATAAGTTTTTCACCCCATAATAGTCAATAGAATTATAAATAACTAAAGACTTAAGATATAATGTTCTAGACGCTAAAACATACCTACCTCTTTTGCTCTATGAAAATATGAACTGTAAGATTATTTCAGTATAAATCATATGCTCGAGTTATGGAACTTTATTAAATTAGACGATAGATTTTAGTAATACTATTTCAAATTTAATATTCAGTTTGAGGTCATTCTCGAAATGTTTCGACTGACGGCATTATCATAGAGATTTTTCGATTTACTATATAGTATGCGGTCTACCGTCTATTTTATACCTTTGCACCCCGCATCTATTTTATACGTTCAATATCCTGCGTGTGAGCAAATAGTTCTATGCTGGGTCTTCCTAGTTCTCTTGGTGATTAAAAATCTCCTGTATGTATCCATGTGTCATAGGTTCGAGGCTACAAGACTCGAACATTCTTCAACAATAATTTGCATGTTTCGAGATTTCCTAATAAAGAACACGAGCGAAAGATAAAAGGTGAGCAAATTGGTGGCTCGAGAGATTGCAAATGGAGAAGAGTTGAGGAGCGCACTTGGAGCGAGGGGAGATGTTCTGAGAAACGGAGAAGCGGGTGAGCTGGCGAGAAGTAAAGAGGAATATTGAATGTAATGCAATTCGTGTATAATGGAAGTTATCGTGATGAGTTAAATTCAGCGAGTTACTCTCAATTTAATGAGCTAAGTGTTAAAGAAAAGCAAGTCGTCGATAATTTATGTCTAATTGATATTCATGTAAGTTGTAATTATTATGGCAGCACTAACTCTTTATTTCATTTAAAAGCAACTGAAATAGCATCTGTGAACTCGAAGCCAAGCCTGGCCCCCATCTCCACGACGAATGTACTTGCTTTGGTAATCAAATCAGACCTAAGCTCTCGGTACAACGAAGGATTGACGACAGTTGTCTTTAAGACACCTTGAGACAGCTTGGCTGTTCGTGGTGTCTGCGATAGCCCAATTGGTAGAGGCATCGGCCATGATAGTCGAGGTTCCTGGTTCGAATCCGGGTCGCAGAATTTTTCCTTCCATTTTTCACTTGAAAAATCATGACAGTAGTAGTTTTTCGTTTTCTCTTGCTTCTCTTTTCATGCTTAATTATTGAGAGCCCCGTCCTCCGCAGTTAGTTTTATTGCACGAAATTAATTGTGCACAATTATTGCCAGTTTTTAATGAAGTAACTGATTTTATTGATAAAGAAGAATTGTCTGGAATCCTCCCCTGGGGTATTAAGGCCTATCTGTATGAACAGTTGGGAAACTTTTTATCCAAGATAGTAGTATAGTAACGTAACATAACTATCTTGGATACACTGGAGTTAAGTACTTAGTTGTTTAAAGATTAAGGTTCGTGATTGCATGTTGGTAACCTTATAGAAGAATCAAGTTTTATTGTGTTTTGCTGTTTGATTGATTCTGGCCCAAATAACTTTATTCATGCTACCAATATCCACGTTTTACGTCAAGGGGAAACCAGCGAGCTCTGTGTTATTTCAAGGTGCGTCATCTTGTGACCTCTATTCTTCTGGGGCCTCGTCTCATAAATTCGGCCTTCTATTTCAAATTGATATACCACCCCAGCAAGGCTCCACAGCGACCCACAACAGACTTGCGAGGGTTACTTCAGCGTTGGACCCTGTACGATCTTGTTTTCTAAAAACTGTTTCCACTTATTATCATTTACTAGATGGATCCTGTGAAAATTTGACGGTAAACAACGCATTGCCATCTGCTGTTTTCGTCAATCGATAAATGTGGAATAGAGCTTGAACAAGTTCGAAGATGGTGGAAATCAGTTCAACGGTGCGTGTTCTAATGGTACCGTTATGGTGAAGATTCACAGAGTGATCCAAAAGTCGCGCACATTGATAAAATAATAATAAACCCAGACGACACTAAGTAATACTATTTGATATAGTATTTACACAACACGTAAATTTTTAATATAAAATCAGCGACGGTGGACTATGTCACAACAAAAAAAAAAATCTAACAATGGGTTATTTCCCGATTATACAATCGGGTGGGTTCGCTTTTAGTAATTAATATACTTACAAGGGAATCCCTCGAACATGTATGTTACAGATTTCCACCATATTGAAATATGTTATTCATCTGAAGCTACCATAGATGCTTGCAAAATAAGAGAGTGCGAAATTTTGTTTCTTTCAAAATAAACCGCGAAAACGAAAAAATTTGAGCATACATAACCATATAAAGACTCCATTGTTAAAGCGGATTGGCTATGTGGGATTCCCTTGTTAGCATATAAAAATTTCAAAATAGCCGATGAAGCTTTTCAACTATTACACTATTTATAATCGAATCGAATTAGGATGTGCGCGACTTTTGGATCACTCTGTAATTATTAGGAGCTTTAGCATAAAAGCTACTTATAAAAATGCGCCCTTGGTCTGTACGTTTATCCGGCCGTCCGTCCGCCGTTTGCACGATAACTTGAAAACGGATTAACTTTGTCAAATTCTGTTTTCAGAAATATGACCATCAGTCTTAGCTCGGCCGTATCAACTTTTCAGAATTTTTCGTGCTAAAACAGTGAGTGTAAAGAATACAAAGATAATGGCATGTCATATAACAATCGATTCTCAAGAAGGAATACATTAGGCGGTTTCACGCTTCGAAAAAAAAACGGTTTAAAAACCGTTTATTTCAGAAAAAAAAACCGGTTTAAAAACCGTTTATTTCAGAAAAAAAAAACGGTTTTTGTTTAAACGATCGGCAAAAAACGGAAAAAACGAAAACGACAAGCGATCAGCGTCGTTTTTTCCGTTCGTTTATTTCGTTTTTTTGCAACATCTCGTTTTTTTGAGAAAAAAAAACATGGCTGACCACGCTTCGTCGAAGCGGCGTCGGATCAGAGCTTGGGATTTGGATGAAGAGCTCGCAAGTGCGAATTATATTGTTGGATTTCCATATTTAGGCAAATATCAGTAAAGTAAATCATGTCGTTAAAAAAATCAAATTGTAAAAACATGTTTTGTAGTTGTAATCACACATGTACACAATACTCAAGGAGGCTGCCACGGTTATAACAACCAGCTCCCTCTGCAGTCAAATTTCCGAAAAGAAATAAACCGTTTAAAATTGTAAAGCTTAAACCATTTGTTCACGGTTTTACCCACTTAAACCGTTTTTTCAATCCGTTTCAAAGCGTGAAACCGCCTATTGTTACTTTCTGTTCATCTTTTAAGCATTACCACGGTTTATAGATATTCATGGTCATCGAGCTTCGGCCATTTTCCATTGTTTCGAGAAGCTAAGGAAAACAGATCGCGCCAGGTGCCTCTTATTTATACTTCACTGCTAAAGCTCCTCCTTGGCATGTTTATAAGATTTTATTAAGAACTAGTACTATTAAGAACCAGAAGGTGCTTTATAAATATGTCCGACCGTTCGCGCGTTTATGCGTCTGTACATCTGTCCGTCTTGAATCGATTTTCTCGAAACGTATTTAAGATATCATGATCGGTTTTCAACAATAGATAAATATTAATCAGTGCAAAATCGGTTTAATAGTATACGGGTTCTAATGGTACCGTTATGATATTAGAAATTTTCATTGCGAACCTATGGCATGTGACACATCAATAATCTCGTAGTGTGTTGAGTTGTGAATGAGCAAAACATTTTTTGTTTAAGTTTTAAGCACTGATAATATTGGGTTGGAGCACGCGCCAGGTAAGATCGCTTATTGAAACAGGCGCTCATTTCTTTTTTTACAATTTAGACGCTTACCCAGGAACGCTAAATAAGAAGAATAAATTATGAAGGAACTATAGGCACTTTAACAATAGACAATCGCTAAATAAATTAGCACGAACGATTTTGAAATACTTGAAGAATTTTTATATTTGGAATATTATCACAAAATTACTGCAATCTCAATTGATGGATGTGACAGTGACCATTTAAATTTTTGGTACTTGCTTATGTCGTTCACTAATTATTTATTTGATTATTATATGAAAGCTTGTCAAAAATCATTTTTTTTAATAAAAATATTTCGATTAATATACAATATTCAATTATGTTTCAACGTTCAAATTGACCACAATAGCATGCTTACATCGGTAGACTTGTGTTATCAAATCTCTTGGCGCCTTTCTGAATTTTGACGGATCATTTTTATCGACCGTAATTCCATAAATGCATTGAAAGTAATTCCATACATGTTGGGCATTTAAAAAACCAATCTTTAACATGTTTGTGTTGTCTACAATCATTGCTCAAATTACTTCTAAAAATGTTTGTATTCTTGTTGAGCCTTTCGTTTGAGCTCCATCCACCAGATTGGCTTAATCTGCATAATATCGAGCGCTGCCCGTTCACCGGAACAGTCTGCCATGTCGTTAAATAATGCACTCGATTGCAAAACTTTTATAACTATCGCGGTACTCGATTGCTAAATGCGAGACAAGCAGAGAAGCTCATCTTTTTTAATGAAACATCAGTAGGTTATGGAATATGTTACCTTTAGCCATAGATTTAGCTACGATGCATCGCATTAAATCCAGGATCGCTGTAGTGCCAAGAACCTAGTACTCCAAGAGCAAGGTATGAAGATTTGAACACCCCTCTCAATCTTTCCATGTACTGCGGTATTATTTTTCTAAATGTAAGCAAAGCCTTCGACCAAGATTGCCATGAAGGACTTATCTTCTATCTATATAAAGAAGGATGTTTGTCTGTGGGTCTGTGGGTACGTTTTTTATACAAATCTACAGTTTTATTCCGATCTTGATGAAATTTCGCATACATGACCTTCAAAGCATGAGGAAGGTCACTGTCTACTTCAGATTTCGAAAAAATAATAATTATTGATATAAAATCGATATTCATGGTTATGGCAGGGCATATTAATGAGAAATATCGCATGACCAACAATGCAAGACAAAGTTTTTGCAACAATGGTATCAACACGCAATTCACAAACACTCTGCACGGACCAACAATATATATCTCATGACCAACAATGCAAATAAAAGTTTGTGCAACAATAGGTATCAACAATGGTTTCAACACGCAATTCACCAATAACAATGAGCTCAAAATGATGATGCAATGATAAAGCAGTCCTTTCCAAGAATTATAACAATGCAATATGGATAAGTTTCAATTTGTAACAATGCATAGAATTCCTGTTATTCAGGCTTTTCTTAGAAAAGAGAGTTCTTAGTACTTAACAATTTCTTGAAAATCTTTAAAAATGATCAGTAACTGGAGATAATGGAGAGTTAGCAGACTATTGAGAAAGAGTGGAAAGACGACAGAGGAAGCACTCCTTTAGCTCCGTGATGTATTGAGCAAATGGGAAGCAAGTAAATAGAAGAATCGGCGACCGCTAGACTGCACAAAGTGATGAATGGCCAAGTTTTGCTTCAACACATCGAGAGAAGAGTGGAAATTGCAACAACACTAAGTATACATCTGAGGTAAGATTACGTGAGTAAGAAATTATTTAAAATAGCAGTGGCATCCTTGGAGGTCCAGCCATTGTGAGCCTTTAAAAAGATTTTTTTCGAATTTTCATTAAGAATTTTTACTGTATTAATTCTAAGCATTTTCATGTGTTTATTTTTAAGATATTGCAAAATTTAATTTAATTTTTTGAGATTGTTCTGTTTACATCCAAGTGTAATTATCCCGGGCAACGCCGGGTACCTCTTCTAGTCTACAATATGATCAGAGACGACTTTCCCTCGGACTTGGTCGGGATATACATTCTTTCCTTAACAACAAATAAATAATAGTTATTAATGAAAAAATAAAAAATAAATAATTAATAAATAATAAATAATAAATAAAATCAGAATAAAAAAGCTGACGTTTCGGATAGAGACTATCCTTTATCAAAGCAAAAAGGATAATTCTCTAAAAGCAAAGAATATTAGAGAATTACCCTGAAGTTATAAAAGGAGTACTTAAGTACGATTTTATATATAGCTAGCATAGGGAATAGTAAGATGGTATTGGCTGAAATACTAGAAGAGAACAAATGGGAGGCCAGAAAATTCAGAGACGTGTTGGGATAGGACAGGAAAGAGGACAAATAGGAAGTGATAGGAGGGGGGCGAAAAAAATGCATTAGGATAACACATACAGAATTAAAATGACAGAACTATAGAGTTCCTACATTCTGGAAAGTCAGGGTATGTCAGGGAAGAAGGGCCATTTTCATGCATTTGTCAGGGAAATAGTAACTCTGAAACTACTCGTTGGAATTCGGTCAAATTTTAACGGTACACACAGTTTTATGTACCCTGTTGTTTTCCAAAATTCATCATTCTAGACGTTACAGAACTTGAGTTATTAACTTGTTGATCTTGGTGCGGCATTTTTATTTCTGTTCATATCTCAGTTATCGTTCAAATTCGTATCCACGTTCATATGAACTTTTTTGCTTAGAATCACCTATACTACTTCCCCTAGAAGTTTTTACAATGAATTCTGAATCACCCTGTATAATATACGGCTCCTTTTCCTATATGAACTCATACTGGGCATTCCGTTGCTTTTAGAAACATAGTGAAAGCCGGTTTGAGAGATTTTTGTTAAGAGAATATGAGCTTATAAAATGAAACCCATATGAGTTCTGAGGCGGTATGATGATAACCTGTAATTTCGTGTCGAAAATGACCGCTGTGTAAACTGTTCGAGAACTTGCGATCAGACTTGGAGTAAGCATAGCTACAATTTCCAGGTATCTTACATTTTAAGAAAGGTAAAAAAAAATCGGAAAGGCATAATAGCAACGCTTGGAAGCCGCTCATAAGTGAGCATTCGGCTGAATATACAGTAAACGTATCTTTCCTCAGAATGACTAGTACGGAGACAAACCATGCATATATCCACCTAAAGAAATGGTGGCAGTATGCTAGAATCAAAAATGAGTTACTTATTTTTTCATTACATCATCGAGTATTGATGTCCCCTTTTTTCAAATATTTGACTATTTTCCTCAGAAAGAAACTTTTTTCCTAATCAGGACGTTGTACAAACAGTTTTTAAAAAGTATATACATGTATATATCTAAGATATTCTTTGAAACTTGCATAAATGTGCTTTGTAATCGATGAGAGAAGTGTATTGCTGCAGACGGTATCCACTTTGAATGAACATTTTAATTTCTTATTGTATATTTTAATAACGGTTTTTTTCATGCACTCAGAAATAAAGCTAATTTATATGAAACAATCTAACATTAACACTATTTTCTTCACCAATTTCGGCATGAATATAAAAATATATTTTAATAGAGGCTACTCTACGTATTTAAAATTCAAACTGTCGCCCACCGCCTAGAAGCTTACCGTAACTCCGTAAGGAATTCCTTTTATCCCATATATTGTGTGTAAAATTGTTAACGCTGGATGAAAAAGTAGAAAACAGCTATACGGTTATGTCGAAATAGGCCTTTAAAAAGGCTCACCAGAGACAATTGGATGGGCGACTGGGAGAGCCACCACTGTTGTCCATTTTGAGGGGCAATTCCATTCTCTTAACGTCTTCATTCTCGATGAAGGCGTGGTTTTGCGGTAGCTCCAAACTTTCCTCAAAAACTATCTCAGACAACGTGAAAACACGAACTTCAGGAAGAGTAATTTAACTTTTGAACATTATCTTGGTCGCTCTTGCAAAGTTTGAAATGAAGGTTGAAGAGGAAAAACCCAAAAGGGTCATGAAATGGAGCAAACGTTTTAAAGGGAGACGACAGTCTTTCCTTATCTTCTTTTTTTACTTTTAAAGTTCTTGTCCTTTCTTTTATTTTTAGCGAATGTCGTGCGTTTATAAATATGTCATTTGAAAAAAAAATAATAGCCTCTGGGATAGTTCGCGCAAATTGCAATTTTCAAGCAGGTTGAGCAAGGTTATCATCCGCAGAAATGATTTGTTGTAATGTTAAAAATTACAGTTATTTAGGAGTTACTTCTTTAGCATTACTGGATGATGAAGATAGGAAGAACAAATGCTTTAAAAATACCAAATGAAAAAAACCCCACTGTAGTACATTATCTTTCACTCGAAATGATATGTTCCAGTTCTTAATTACGATACAGTTCTTGTAAGGATTAAGAATATATCGTAGTTGCAAGGATCTGAATTCGTAATAATGTTAACTAGTATTTTTTACGTGAAAGTGAAGCAAACATTACATTGCTTTACTTATTCCATTTTAACAGTAAGAGCTCCTTTGAGGTTCGACTCCCCCCCCCCCTCCGTATAAAACACAGATTCATATAAAGCTTTTCATCTTAGATTCGATAAATATAAAAAAAACACAGTTTCACTTAAATTGAACTTAAATTAAATCTCCTTCATTCCTGATTTTAGGAACGAATGATTTCATACATATTAGATGATATTATCGAAGCAAGGAACAATTGGGATGATTCCCAATAAGTGCAAAGTGTATTAAAAAGTCAAGAAATAAATCATCTGACGAGACATTTCAGATAATACCGCTTTTCTGTAAAATTTTATTCGGCATCCTCCTCTATTGGCTAGTTTTCTTTCCTTCTGGCTAAGTATATAAAGCGCAGATACTTCGCTGGCTGCTTCCTGCAACAAAAAACGGGATTCATTCGAGAGGACCAAGCAACTTCCTTCCACATCCCTACACAAACTGAACGATCCCAGCCATTTTGGTTTATAAACACATGAACAATAATGAAAGTGTTGCTATGCTTTTTAAGCGCCGTTTGGATCATACATAACAAACCTTATATTTCTATCTCATTTCGTTGCTGAGCTATAACATTTTAAAGAGTATAAACCACTGTAATTGTGCAAACTTGCTCCGTAACCGGGGCAGGATTACACAATGCTTGGGCTATATTTACACACCATTTTAATATAATGAAATATAGGGTGTCCGAAAACTTACTGTGCAGTGGAAATGCTGGAGTGAAATTGCAAATTTCCTGTATCATTTTATTTTCTCACTGCACAATGGTTGCCTCAGATGGATTTTTATCTGTGGGGTTCGCTCCAAGAACAGGTATACGAGTACAATCGTGTAGATAAACCTTCACTGCCGTAGGTATAATTTCAAATTTCACTCCACCATTTCCACTGCACAGTAACTTTTCGGACACCCTGTATAGAGTTTATTGGAAATAAAATGCAAGCAATTTGCAATTCAGTAAGTATAAATGAGTCAGGATGCACACATTTCAAATACAGAATAAGTCATGACAGGATATAAATACAAATATTGCAGGATACAAATAATTCAGGATGAGTCCTCATCGGTTTCAAATTCGATCTCACAATTTATACAAACAAAATATAATGAATTACCTGCTGTAGTACAGTGATCATGTGCACACCTCTTCACTCAATGCATTGTATCTACTGTTCTTTATGTTTTGACTTTTTATATGATCTCAATGTGTAAATCTGCCCCATTCCATGTGTAAACTTGCCTCATCGTTATGTTTTCGTTACAACTCAGCCTCTAAGTTTTGTTCATAAGGTTAACAATCAATTCAATAACTTAAAATAACCGCAAAAGAACAGTCTAGCAGGATAAGCAATAAAGAGGTATGATGATCTAATAGTACACATTCTATAACTGACAATACATTAGTGTAAAAATTTACTTACCAGAAGAAAAATCACAAAAAGTTGTCTATTTCGCTGTCCACACACGCGACTGACTCCAGACTGTCTTGAGTGTAACGTTTCTCCTGACTCGACGGTGGCACGCTCCGACCATCGGTAAGTAAACTCAGGGAATGTGTAAACCTGCCCCTGTACCAAATATGCCCCGATCTCCCCTATCTATCACTAGCATTAATATTATCTGGAATTTGTGCCAGAAAAACGTTATTTATGTTTCGAACAAAACAATAAGCTTTCATTGATCACGAATGCGATGAATCTAGCCACCTAATTTTATATCAAGGAGTTTTCGTCCATACCTAGGTGAATATACCTTGCCCATCCGATGCACCTCAAATGTCCGGTCTTCCGGAAAAAATCCGGCCTTCGGACCTTATCAGAACCACTCAGTTCTTCCTGCTTGCTCATATCCTCTGCATTCTACGAGGGGCGATTGATAAATTAGGTCTCCATGGCTGTAACTTTTTTATTTGTTAACCGATTTTCAAAATTCTTTTTGTATCGTATACTCCTATTTGTCCTCTATGTAATGCACTATTCACTTTTCGACGTAGTCCCCATCCCTTTCCAGGCATTGCGCCAACGCGTGACTAGTTGGGTGAACCCATCGGAGAGGAATTCCAGAGTTGTTGTCGACACCAGGATTGAATGGCAGCTTTGGACCCTCTTCTGGAGTACGATAACGTCCGCCCGCACACAAGTCACTACACTCTAGAGGCGTTGCAGCGCCTACAGTTCAAAGATGAAAAATTGCAGTTCAAAAATTAAAGACTTTGCACATTGCGACTTTCACCACTTCCCAAAGAAGAAAGAGCCCCTTAAGGGACATGAGTTGGTTCTGACGGCGAGGTAAACGCTGCCATTCAATCCTGGTGTCGACAACAACTCCGGAATTCCTCTCCGACGGGTTCACCCAACTAGTCACGCGGTGGCGCAATGCTTGGAAAGGAATGGGGACTATGTCGAAAAGTGAATAGTGCTTTACATAGAGGACAAATGTGAGTATAAGATACAAAAAGAATTTTGAAAATCGGTTAACAAATAAAAAAGTTACAGCCATGGAGACCTTATTTATCAATCGCCCGTCGTATATATTTACTGCGAATGCTTCATGCCAATTTACCGCTACATATTGGATGATTCATAACGAGTGTTAAAAACTTCAGCATTTTGTTGGAGAAGTCAGGTTGAGCAAAAAACGTGATATAAACATAGTTTGTATTCTTACTAGGTACAGAATTGCAACATATGAAAGGTTTTTAGTGTAATAGCAAATAGATAAACAAAAATACTTTATGAACTCATAATTATCATTTAATTTAAAAACATAAGAGAGTGTACGATTTAGTATAACAAGTGTTCAATGTGCCCTTTGAGCATGAATACAAGCACGACACCAAACGAATCATTGAATCAAATACGAACTATGGTATCGGTAAATTACCGACGGTAATGCGAATTTGATTGGCCTAGTAATAAACTCGTATAGCACCCGTCATATGAGGAATTCAAATTAGGTCTACAGGGATAAATATTAAATCGCAAATGCAAATGTAATTGTTTCCTCATTACGTACAAGATTAAAATTCTATTTTACTGAAAAATAAGAGCAATAAATAAAAAAGCAATCTTCTATTCATCAAGCTACCTTCGAAATCGAATGACATTTCTTGGTCGTCTTGTAAATAAAAATGCACAGAGTATCTTATTTCAGTCCAAACCGTTGTGTTTATTATTACATTTTACAAAGGCACAGAAAATGTTGAACAGTTAGAAAACAGTGCAGTAACATGGATTATTAAGTAGCGATAGAATGAAGCTATTTATTGGTTTCACAATGTCCGTCCGTCCGTCCCTTTCATAATTTCTGCATTTTTTGAGGTAGAAGGTTGAATTTTGGAATGTAGCTTTCTATGGGCACCTTCACTATTTAGTTTGGTTTTGATTGGCCCACCGAGGTCGGAGTTTCGGGGATGGGAGTTAGAGAGGACCAAAAGGTCTACATATATTTAGGTATGTAAAGAAGTGAAATTTGATATGTAGATTCCTCTACGGAAGATGTACATTACTATGAAGTTTGGACCAAATTGTCCCATTGGGGTTGGAGTTGTGAGGATGGCAGTCACTTGGTCTTTAGAACTATGGCAAATATGGCATGTGATATATCATTCGATTGGAAATGATGAGAAAAGAAAGAAGATAGAGCTCTTGGATGCTGGCACCAAGCTTTTTTCTTCCAATTCTACTTAGAGCAGGGTTCGCTGGACATTCTTTTGGAGACCTTTCTCTTGACCCCCATGGTTCGTTACGACGGTCACTTGTTCAATCGTAACGTGCCAATTGATGTTGACCAACCGTTTCAGCCGACGTTACTTCTGGGGTCAGTGGTACGTAGAGTTTACAATTGGTGCATTTGGTCGTCACACTTTTTCCATTCCTCCAATCCCGATTTCACTAATCGGCCTCGGTGGCTCAGTGGTTGCTTGATCGCCTCTAATACCCAAGTACGCGGTTTCGATCCCGGCCGAGGACGATGAGGATTTTTCAGGTCCTAGATGTACGTATTGGATTATAATGAATTATAATAACATGGAATAAAAATACTGGAAGCGCCTCTCTCTATTCCAAGAGCGTAGTCAAAATGCAGCAGCGCACCAGGTGACATCCATGATAAACTAAGTACATTATTATTGTTTTTGTGAGGAAATGTAGCTAAAAGAGAACTATTAAAAATTGCTCACAGACATTTGGCAAAATACTGAAAGTAAATAAAATATAAAAAAGTTTTAAACTAATTTTTTTTGCATGGGAGCGATAGCTGTCGATAGTAGTTTATCACGTATGCCACCAGGTTGCACGAACACGCAAAAATTGGAAGAGAGGCGCTTCCAGTATTTTTATTCCATGATAATAATAAAAAAATCCTGAGATCACGCACTTCCTTCGGAAGGGAAGTAAAGCCGTTGGTCCCATGTAGTCGTTTGCCGGCTGCACGTTAAAGAACCCTTGCGAGGCAAAATTTGCGGCCCCTATAACGCCGTCCTGATATGACCATAATAGTTGAATGGGACGTTAAAAGCAAACAAACCAAACCAAAAAATTTCATTTCACTACAACAGCAGAGAACATTTCATAAACTTCGCTACTTTTGAATGATGCTACCCCTGACCCGATAGACGGTAGTCATGTCCTTTCCATGTTAAGTGCTTTAACTATGACATTAATTGAGTTCATGGATGCTGAACATCAAATCTTATGATTGAGTTTAGCTTGATACTTTCACACATGCACATTTTAATATCTTACGGGTGTTCTATGTCTGCTTTGCAAAGGTGATCCTAATAATGTGACTTGGACCTGATTCAATCCAAATTTCAAAAATAAAACTTCTCGACAATCTCCTTGAAAACTTACAACATCAAAAATTCTTGGAAAATCCATCCAGTAAATGTGTTCATGTAAATGTCCAGATGTCACTTCTATCGTCTAGCTTCCTATTCGGAATGAATGGGAAGTTTATCTGGATGAAATTATTTCTCCAATAAATGAAATGAAATCTTCAGGAAAGGGATCTAAATGTTTTTCTCTTTTATTGTCACCGGGTGAAAGGGCCGTGGGGAAAGAGGGAGATGATCTGGCTCCATTGCCACGCCAATGAGCCGATGAATTTCGTATGAAACTTAAATCACGCGGTTCGTAGTCAGCCAGCCAGTTCTGCTATGTGAAACATGCGCCCTCATAATGTTTGTTTCCGTTTCGGCTTCGAGCAATATCCTTTCGGTGTAAACAAGCGACACCCGAAGGGGAGATCAATACGAGGCGAAGATTCCTACGACGTCGTTCATCGCATAAAAACCCAGGAAGAAGGAGAATGGAAAGAAAAGAGAAAGAGAAGTTTCCAAGCTGATCCGAGTTCTCTTTACTCAATTTTTATGAGACAAAGGTTCGTAGTCTTCTGCCGTCTTAGGAATTTTAATTTAAAGAGGAGCATTCGACGCCAAGCAAGTGTGCGCCGATTTGGTAAGGAATGTATGCTATTGGCTATAATTTCATAAGGATAAAAGTTTTAAATGAACAAAGTAGAATAGCGAAAGTAATGCCGTTAAGAGATGCTGCTCTATCCTCAACAAGAATGATCCTAACCAGTCTTAAATCTGCAGGAATATTTTGAGAATTTTTTATTCAGATTAACGTTTAAACACTAAAAAGAAACCAGCTCTGTTTTGACGAATGGTATGCAATAATTGTTTATATGTGGAATTGATTAGAATATTATTTCATGTTCTATCAATTTTAACAGATCTGCTCGGTTTTCTGTGTAATTTTCAACTTCCTACTGTCATTACATTATTGCTACGAAACGTTCGTGTGAAGAATGTTTCTTTAGTGTATCACTCAAATGGATGCCTGAAAACTAGAAAACTTCAAACTGAGAACTAAGAACTGAGGAAAAGAGTCCTTTGAGTGAGACCAAGCGTTGCTGGAACTTGGATGCTGCATCACGACAATGCATCTTGTCACACAACACTTTTTGTCATGCAATTTCTGACCCAAAAATGCATTTCAGCGGTATATCAGCCTCCCTACTCCCCTATACTTGGGCCATTGACCTTTTCTCTTTCCCAAGTTACATTACTTCAAAGGACGACATTTGCCTCTATGGAAATGATTCAGAAGGCCTTGACGGTTGAAATGATTCATTTAATCTTATAGTTAAAAGATCTTGGTGAGGGTCACTTTGAAATTTATTTTTGTAATGCAACCTTTCATCTGCTTAAGGAAATATTTCAAAAGACTAACCTCATTTCTTCTACTTTTAAAGTTTATTTTATTTCTTATGTATTGCTTCGGTTTACAAAAATGTAATTCCAAGCTAAAGTAGCAATCTAAATTTTAATTTATCACCTGTGCTTTATAGCATCCTTCTTTCACAGCTGCATTTTTGAAGTTACTGGAACATTCATTCCCACTGTAACAGAAGTGCATCTTTAGGGGAGCGTTATTTTTCACGGAAATAAACTTTTTATCTATACTACCTGATTTGAACTTTACGATTCGAATTTATTAAGCCGTCGTTCGTCTTGAATTTATTAAGTTGTCGTTTCGTTGCCATTAAAAGGCAGCTTTAAAAATAAATCCTTTCCTTTATGGTCCTCCTACCTTTTAAGGGTAGCCCAGAGCAAGTGGTCCTCTGACGTCTATCGTTTTAATTAAAAGACATTTAAGGGAGAATGAAGTAAGACAGTCGAAGCTTAAAGAGCAGGTTTTATAGCTCCTCCTTAGCGCTCTTTTCGTTTCCTTCAGTTTTTAAAATATGCGGTTTATCGGATGAGTAAACTTGAAAAAAAAAAAGACTTTATTGTTAGTGTTCTGATAAAGCTTTAAAGCGAATGTATTGCTTGATAAAAAATAAATGCCTAGTTAACGATAAAATTTAAGGGAAATTTAAAGAAAAATCACGTTTATCGTTATTCATGAGCAGGCTCCAGGTACTGCGCAAAGGCAAATTTCAAAATGGCATCTTTGTATTTTTAGTTGCAGGACTTTAGAATCACCCTTAAGATATGTTTTCGCAATCTCGCTAAGGGACACCAAATAATTTCTCTAGATATGGTCTCTTCTTCAAAAAAGAATGTCACGTTTACCTTTTGATGAGACAGGACAAAAACTTTCGTAAATAAAGCAAATTGACAACAATTGTAGCAACACGAAATTTCTGTTTAGTAAGTAGCGGAAGAATGAAGCTACTTATTGATTTTACAATGGTTGTCTGTCTATACCCTTCAGATTTTCTACAATTTTTGACGTAGAAGATTGAAATTCGGAATGTATACAGGTATTACTATCGGCATGTCCTGTTCTATTATTACTTAAAAGTTAGTCTGGTTTTGTTTGGCCCAGTGGGGCAGGAGTTAGAGGGAACCTTCAGGTTGATATGTTAAATAGGTATCGTAAACCGGGGTTACATAGCACACCTGGGGGTAACATTTTATAAGGGAACGCCAAATATTTGCTGCTCTTATTTTGTGTTGAATGATTTTGGTTTACACTAAGTGTTAAATACAAAATCATTCAACGCAAAATATGTTCTTTGAGAGCAGCAAATGTTTGCGTTCTCTTGTGCAAAGTTACCCCAGGGTGTGCAAAGTAGCTCCGGTTTACTGTATGTAAAGAAGTGAAATCCGATATGCAGATTCTTCTAGGCAAGATCTACATAAATACGAAGTTTGGGCACAATTGTAGGGTCGGAGTTGTGAGAGTAGTAGTCGTGTGGTCTTTAGGACTATTAACGTTTTCAAACGGCAACATATAGCATGTTATATATTATTCGATTGGAAATGACGAGAAATGTAAGAAGATAGAGCTCCTTCTCATTTTCTAATTATTACGTTCGAGAAAATCAATTTTTGGAAAAAATAAGGGTTAAAAGTGCGAATAAAAGGCGTAAAAAATAGACGAACTCTGGGTTTCCTCAAGGGGAATTAATTTTTTGTTCGGAGATTACTTTAATGTGTTTCTTATCTCCACAATATCAAAGATAATGGAAGTGTAGGAACAAAATTTTTCAGATTTTGGAGTTTCTATAATAATTAGGTTTTTCACAAAAGCATGTACCTAGGATATTAATTTGCTAAATTTCAATATTTAAAAAAATGAAACAGAGTGGTAAGACCCTGAATAGACAAGAACGAGGACCAATAGGAGACGATGCGGGGGGCAATGAAAAGTGCATTAGTGATGACATAATGAATGACACATACAAATGAAAAAAATGACAAAAATACTGAAATATATATTTACTTCGAGATATTTACTCTTAAAATCAGGAAGACCTTCGTTGTTCACTGATTCCAGAAATCATTCTTCTTTATTTAGGGAGGGCAATTAATTACTCAGGTTTATACAGTACTGGGCAAAATTTAAACAGCTATATTAAACACTGAATCCATGTTATTGAATTTGTACTCAACAATGGTTTGAGCACGAGCAAGAGCATTAGCGCTCTTTCTGAATTAGCGCCTTAGTCACTGAAATGAACATACAATAAGTGGTTTTGATTAAAACTTTGTGGAAGTGTTTTTCTCTTCGTTTTTATTTAACTCTTTTTGAGCTTAAAAACGCAAACTGCTATGTTTAAACGCTTCTTCGTGGGTTACCAGGTGATTGCATGTGTAATGTTTAATGTATCTGGCGTCGATCTTCTTTATGTCTATCGAATACGTAGCGTTCCATATTTGTTGGTGGATTGAGGAAAAGAAGTTTGGAATACCAGGTTTCGGAAATACGGGAATTAATGTCAGAAATGTCCTTAAGCAAGTGTTGTTTCGAATGTGTGGATGCGTCTTATGTTCGCAGTGGTAATCACAGAGGTCGTAGAGAATGAGAATGTGACGAATTAAGAATTTGATGTATCGGTAGTTCGCAACGATTTCGAAACAAAAATATTTACACTTACTAATCTCATGCGGAAGTGTAGTGTAATTATAAAACTATGAACCAGGAAGCGCTCGAAAGTGGGATGAGCTGGTCAAGTGTAAGACGCATTCTGAAGGGTGCAAAGTGATAAGTTTTCATTCAAGACTGATACTCGCTTACCATTCCTAAAGTGGTTGGTTTATCCCACATTAAGGTATTTCAGACACCGGTGATATGGTTAGTAATTCTACATTACGAATCTATTAGCAACTGCTTGGAAGAGAAGAATGAACAGAAGAATTTGAAAATTCAAACATCGGAAAATCACGTAGCGGTATTCGGGAGATATTGAATCACACTAGAAGAATTGCAAGAAAGTATGGCGATTGAGAAGAACGAGATTTTAACCGGCCAAATTGATCACATTATTTCCGACTTGGAGAAGAGGGATAAAGGCATCGCTGCTTTGAAGGAACATCTGCAGTTGAAGGATCAAGACATCGAAAATTTGGTGGAACAATTGTTGGCAGGCAATGCAATTGATAAGGACGGTGGTAGATGCAGTGCCTCCGACAAATAAGATTGGATGACCGGAACAAAATCGTTTTTGTATATGATTTTGTTCTCCTCATTTGTTTGTTGTTGATTAAATAAATTATTGTAGGAGCCATTCATAACAGTGTTATTTGTAGAAGGAAGATAACGTAGGTACTGTTTGTCTGTGGGTGATGTGTGTTATATTTTTTATGGATGTTGAAAAGAAGCCAGCAAGCAAGTGGCAGACAAAGAAGCAAGGAAACGGGATAGGAGGAAAGAAGGCAGGAGCAATTTCAATTTTGGGAAATTTTTGAAGCAAAATTTGCTAGTAATTCTTTAAACTTCAAAACTGATCTTAATACTCTATAGTAGTTAATCAACAAAATAGTTTATCGATAGTGTTAATCCCTATTCCAAAAAATAAAAAATAAAAAAATACGAGAATCGTTTAAAGTGAAAAAGAAAAATGTCCATTAAATTGGCAATCGATGTGAATGCTATCGTAATCGATTAATTAGTGGCTAAAGGTATTCGAAACGACACTAAGAGGAGGAGGACGCTAGGACGGGGCATTGGCGCAGTCGACACACTGTTGCCTCGCATTAGCGTCGAATCGTTTCACTTTTCTCTCGGTTTTCACGCGCAGTCCAAAAGCTTTAAGGCTCAATCTCGTGCGGTTTGAATGACACGATGCGTGCTGAAAGGGTGCTGGGCTCCTGTAAATCACCCCTTTAATGAATCTTGATGGTGACAAAAATGCTCGTTTCACGTCATAAACAGCTCGAAAGCGAATTTACATTCATTGGGATAATTCCATATGAAAGGATCAAAATGTTTAAACTTTCTAAAATTCCATTTAAATATTATTTTGGAAATTATTTATGTGTATTGTCAAAATTTTTGAAAATTAGATGATCCTTTTCATCTGGGATACTGATAAAAGCTTGATTTGAATATAACTGTAGCTGAAGAAACCAATTTTGTTAATTATCCTTGTTTTCTAGAAACAACTATTTGTGGAATGAAATGGAAACAAAGTTTTTCGCATTGATTAAACCACCAATTAGACCAGTAGTTACTGGTTTTCTCAGCTTGGTTAGAAACGCTATATGATAATTCAATCAAATGTGGTTGTGATCTGCTCGAAAACATTTCATCATTGAGTGCTACCTCAAATGGGAGGGAACTACGCTGCTGCGAATCAAGGTTTTAATGATAACTGATGTTAACAAACCTTTTTAACGAGCACTAACGACGCCCATTTACTTCGATGGCCTTGATTCTTATTACATTTAAACTCACTTTCTAACTTGTTTGCGCAAATTTTTATTGGCGAGACGGATGCGCCTGCTTAATGCTGGACCACAGGGAATATCACTCGGATTTATTTAAATCTGTGAATAATAACATACGCAGAAGCTTGGAAAGAATGCCTTTGCGATCGCCGAGCACTTTGTCATGTGAAGACAATTTTAAAAAGTTCTCGTAGGCATGTTTCGACAGTTTTAGAAAAGGAATGAAAACATTGGTTTTTTCCTGTTTCAAACAGTGCAACTTATAAAATAGCGATTTTCAGCCTGTGCATAGTGAAGGATCATAAATGTGCAGCGAAAATTTCAATACATTCTTTCAAAGACTTTTAATTATTATCTTTATATTATATATTTTAATAAGTTAATATCATAATTTACATGCCGGGGAAGTTTAAGTTCAGTTGTGCCGTGAGAGAAAAAAAGTTGAAAAACGCTGTTATGAATCCTTTCGATTAAAATTCCAATTTATAAACGGTAATGTCTGAATATTTTCGTGCACTTTATAGCTTAGCAGCATTATCGCCTCGACACTATCATCGACAGGAACTTACGTTTCTTCAATTTAAATTCGGTACCAATTAATTTAATGTGCGTTAAATAGTTTTTTTTTAAATGGTTCCCTTTGGTACAAAAAAAAATACATTGTTTTAACTGGTACCACTAGAAAGAGCACAATAATTTCTAGGTCTATTTTGCTTGTTTTCTCATTTCAATAATAATTGCATTTACAATCGCAATTTTATTTTTGTACTCTATGCTAAAGAATACATAGTGTTTTTGATCTATGCAGAGGAGCAAACCTCTAAAAGCTTTACTAAAAGCTCAGTACGGATTAAGAAAAAAATAATAAAAGAGCTCTTCCTAGAAAATATCACGTGCTGAAAATAGAAATTATTTTGATGAAAAATATCAAGTATTGATAGAGAAGCATATGATAGAAAGAAATCTATTGGGAAATCAATACCTCTTGGCCGGGAGGGAGTAGTGATTGAACAGGTTCGCCAATTTGCTCTTCCATTTATAGATCGGTTGAGCCTCTCGGTCAATTAAAAAACACATCCCTAGAAAATATACAGTATCGAATATGTTCGATTACTGATACTTTATCAATGTTGAATCAAGATAACCGAAACAATAAAATACGACGTCCTTCTTCGTGCAAAACCTTCCGCCATTTTAAACTTTCTGTAACGACGCTACTTAACGACGTTTTCGTCACTGACCTATATAAATAACTGGATGGCGCTTCCGGTGAAAAACTTGACGCCACCGGAAGTTGCCATCCGCCATCTTAGTAGGGACAAGAAATTTCATCGTGTGTGCAACGTTTGTTTGATTGTTGGATCAATTCTGATTTTTAATGCCAGAAACAGAGCATTGTAAAGGTAAACAAAGTAAACTTAACTTAACAATTGGTCAAAATAAAATGTTAATTAATTAAAAATAAGCTTTTAAATACTTTAAATCAAATCTTTAATGTGTGTAAGGTTTGATTAAGCAGTCTGTATTTCGTAAATATTATTTACGGTTAATGTGAACTATCTGCACATTACTTATTTACTTTATACTCTGCCATACCAATAGAAATAATAATATTTTGATCATATAAAAATATAATATTTAATTATATTAGTAAAAAGATTTAATTTAAATTTTCCCATCAAATTAATTATATTGGAATAAAAATGTCTCAAAAAGGTTTAAACTATGCCTTTTTATTTTTCATTAAACACAACTAAAATTATCCAAGGAGTATTATTTACTATTAATATCTTAACATTAACATTAAAACTTGAAAATCAATAAATGTAATTACTTTGGTGGCTGTTTTTTTAAAATAAATGTTAAACATAAATGTAAGTCTTTTTTAATTTGTAAAATTATTTAAACTTTTTTTTAGCAAATAAATAAAATTTGCTCTTCAGTTTCAAGCAGTGCTCTCCATAAGCACTGATTTTCTTGCCCCTATCAATATGGCGTCCACTGGCGTTACCCTTTTTAATCCTCTTAGAGAGGGATGCGCCATCCGGTTATTTATATAGGTCAGTGGTTTTCGTTTGCGACTGGTTTTGTGAATACCAATAAACGTTGTTAGACACCGTAACGACGAAATATTGTCGTTAACTCGCCAACGACGCTTTTATGAATCCAGCCCTAAGTGCCTCATGTAAGGTCAAGAGAACAAAAGACTAGAATAATATTTATCCTAGTTTCCCATATCATGTTATAATGTCATGAATCTCTATCAAACTTGATTGTCTTTGCCCTCACTTACTATATTCTGGATTAACTGATCTACGTATGTAAAATAAGTTATAGAACGTTTACAACTATCATAAGGTTGTCTTCCACAAGGAAGTAGAACCTAACCAACGTCTTTACAATACAAGGGGTTCACCCCAACCACCATCTAACCTAACCTGCCCGATTGATCCTACTATCTCTCAATATTAGGAACTCTCAGGCGTAATCTTCAAAGGAAGAGATTTAACACTTAAGCATGGCACAAATCATTACCAGCCAACTTAATTGTACTAGATCTGGTCTACAGTAAGTCATGGGACTATATATTTTAATCAGAATATATACAGTCTAAAAAGTTCTTAGTCCTAATTCTAGATAGAAGTTACTTGACTCAGAAATAGTGTATTTTACGCAAAAATACAAGAGATAATACTCTTTTTTGAGAAGATGAACCTTCCCTTCCTTCTTTAGGAAAGAGTAGCTTCACTGCAAAACCTATTATTTTCACACAGCCTTTCGAACAAAGGGCTCACAGGCGTAATCTTCGGCTGCAAACTCCGTCAGAACGCCCGAAAAAACGATCGCTATCTGCTCTTCAAAGAGTAACGCCCAGCTTCACTTCCAATATGCAATTAAATAAACAACTGGTATCTGCAATGGCCAGAGAAATCCAGAGTCCTTATCAAATTTGTGTTCTGTTCTGTGACGAGTATCCAATACGTTATTGTCTTTGATTGCCGAGACATCTCCTTCAGACTTTGCTGAACGAGTTTTCTGCCTAGAATCTGGGTTTTCATATCCTCTCCTCAGCCTAGTCAAGTTCCAAAAAACTTCTCTTCCTTTTTACAGTTTCCTCTTTAATTGTTTGTTTAAATGAACAATTAATGAAGTAATGATAATTTTTTTAAACATACTTTAACGCCATCTATTGGTAAAGTCTTCATTTAAAAATTAAATTAATTAATTGCCACTAATTGATCAATTATTTAGTAGATTTTTTAATTGATTCGTGTAATGTCATCAGGAGTAAGTAAGTGTGCAATATTTGAAGTCAATCGGTTAATAGGAAGTATCTTTAATATCGATTATAAAATTCCACCCAAACAGACAGACAAAGCAAGTAGAATGAAGTGTGTTATAAAGGAAAACTGCGAGCTTATACAACACTGTTTAGTTTTAACAATAAATTTTCACATATAACAAAATATGTTATATTGTTGAGGTTAAAGCTTAATTCAAGCAACATTAGTTGCATACTTCACGGATGCCACACCCACTTGAACAGACTTCGATCGGTGGCAGTCTGTGAATGAAACACAACGCATATTTGAATATTACTGATTAATTATCTATCAGAAATATCAATGAATATTTAATGAATATTTAATTAATATAAGATTTCTGTTCTTTTAAAGATGTTGTTGCAGCTATTTATTGGCAAGGTGCTGTTTTTCATCATGATAGGCTGTTAACGGAGTTTGTCATTTTGAATTAATAAATGAGTTAACTAGCCACTCGTTTCGATTATGTTCTGTGAATGTTTCAGAGCGGTGGCATCGCTCGTTCATTCGTAATGAGTAACAAATGACAGTACCTTCTGAACCTCAGTCGGAAAAGGACAATGATTAAATTGGGTAAAAGTGCCACAGAAACTTTTAAAACTATTCAAATTGTTTATGGTAGCGAAGCAATGAGTCGTAAGGACGTTTTTAAATGGTATGCAAGATTTCGAAGTGATTAAAAAAGATGTTCATAAAGTGGCTGAAATTCTTCAAAATTATCGTTTGCGTCTTCCGGGCCAGGATTCTCCGGGTTCGACCTGAATACGGAGAAAATGGGACATGGTCTTTGTTGCACGACAATGCACCATCACACAAAAGCAAGATTGTACGCCATTTCTTGCCGAAAACAAAATCGTGGTGCTCGATCATCCCCTGTATTCGCCTGATTTGGCTCCATGCAAATTCTGGCTATTCCCAAAACTGAAATTGGCGATAACAGGATAGTGTTTCGACACGATTTCAGATATCCAGAAGGCTTCGATGGGCGATTTTAGAAACACTTCCGAAGAATGAGTTTCAGGATTGCTTCAAAAAATTTTACAACCACTTTCAGTATTGCATTAACTCACAAGAAGTCCATTTTGAATAAAATCTTGCAAACATTCCAAAAAGAAGCTTTAGCTGCGACAAAACGATCGTCACCTTGCGTAAACATGTTAACAATGCTTAAATGATAAAGAGAAATTAACAGTAGCTACATTCAAAAACTCCGTGTTAGTCGTGTTAAGCGTGTCGTGTTGCTAAAATCTGATGTCACTTCCTGCACGAACCGTGTCCCGTGTTGCAAAACGCCTAGCACGGAGCACGGGCATTTTACATCTGTGTTCGTGTTAGTTCTCTAGCACGACATTTGCGCGCATGCTCATTGTGGTATTCCTCATCTCTCTCATGAAAAGCTGTAATGATGGAAAAACGCCGCTTCTCTGAATATTTTATAGTTATACGAATTAATTGCGCCATCATCCCATGATTAATTTGTGTAGAAGGAACTCTATTTGTTCAAGAACATCGGTTATGGAAAGCAGAAAAGTTATTTTTGATAATCGGAGAGGATTGGGTCGAAAGTAAAGTGCCTATCGCTAATAGCTCCACTATCTCCATCTGGTGGGAAAATTGTAACCATGATAATTAGGACCACGACCTACTGGATACTAAATTTATCAGATTTCCATTGTTGTTTCAGGCAGACAAAAATCATTGTTGATTTCCCAACAATTATCACCGTTTATCGGGAGATTTCAAATTTTTTTCCTACCTGAATTGAATTAATATTGAGAATTTTTTTTTTTTGACCAGATTTTTTTTTTCTGTGAATACAAATTATATAATTGCATTCTGAATTGTTGTTTCAGGTAGAAAATATGTTTGAAATCTCCCGATAGAAGGTGATAGTACTCGGGAAATCAACAATGATTTTTGTCTGCCTGAAACAACAATGGAAATCAGCAAAATGAACAGGTCGTTAGTATCCAGTAGGTCGTGTTAGGATGACACGACTTATTGGATGCTAACGACCTGTTCATTTAGCTGATTTCCATTGTTGTTTCAGGCAGACAAAACAATACCGCCTAGAGAGAAAGCCTGCTCACGGAAAAATCATACATTGTTACATCACCTACAGTAGGGACAATTTCGTGCTTATTTTTGATAGAAATATGATCAACAATACCCTACCGTAGGTGACGTAACAATATTCTGCCTGATCGGTCTCAACCACGGTCTATAGATATTCATGGTCATCGAGCTTCGGCCATTTTCCATTGTTTCGAGAAGCTAAGGAAAACAGATCGCGCCAGGTGCCGCATAGATCGCACTAAGGCCGACCGTGACCTGCGATAGAGATTTTCAATGAAACTGAAAATGAAAGTAAAGTTCCTATCTGCCGATAGGGCGGCACTGCAGGCGCAGTTGGGCCGATTGTACATGCAGCGCCACTTTTCAATAGAGTTCCTGCCCTCCCGGGAGCTAGAAACTTTAGCTTCATTTTAACAATGGAGCTCGATGACCATGAATATCTATAGACCGTGGTCTCAACTCAAGTGGCAGCACAAATCGTGCTCGACAGCACAGACAACACAAGCACATTCAAAAATTACCTCAGCACGGATCGTGCTATAGCTTAACACGACTAGCACGGAGTTTTTGAATGTAGCTAGTGTATTTATTCTTAACTCATCACTACGAATAGATTGATATATGATAAGACATTATCTTGGTATTCATAATGGTTTCTGTTAGAGCACGTGCTATTCACGTTAATTGGGTCCACGAAAAATCCTGAAAAGTTGATACAGCCGAACTAAAACGAGACCACCGTAAAAATCCCAAAATAGATGTTTACGGTGGTGTTCGGCAAGATCTTGATGATGATATCAAACGGCGGACGCAGGATAAGCGTACAAATCAAGCGTGTATTCTTAAAAGTAGCTTTTAGATAATGTAAACAAAAAATTATCTTTATTTTATTTCTCGTCTTTTATCTCTCACCTTTCCCATTGGAGAGACTGTGCATGTGAACTTATTCTACGGTCCTTATTTCAGCTTGAGTTGTGTATCGATATATTTTCTCTTAAAGCAGTTTACTTTATACTTACTGGTCCTAGCATTGGCAACAGGGAAAGCATGAACTAGTAAAGCATGGTCCATACAAGTAAGAGTTTGTGGAAGTTACTTCCACGAACGTTCCTGCCACGATCGTGCTGTTAGTTTAATATTGTATCATTTCAATTTAAATATTAAAAATCAATTGCTCGATTACTTTCATTTTCAATCATAATTATTAATTAATTTAGGTGTCAAGAAATCAGAAAGCTGCGGATGGCCATACTAATCTTAACGTACAGTGATGAAGAATCATGGTCGCCTGTAGCTGATGTTTTGTGGCACTTGTGTGAAATTTTTCGCTTGAATATATTAAGATCTAAAAGCAAGATAATATTTGTAATTACTAACTAAAAACGATATGAAATTCAAAACACAATCGTGATCGCACTGACAAGAAGGTTCGGGAATTTACGGAATGTACAACTTGAATAGAAGCATTTTTGACGCACTGATATTTTTCATAACGTCGAAGGAAAATTAAGTCGTTTGATCCTTTATTTGGTTTGATCGTTTTGTGAATAAAAATCGTTCTGTCGGATTCGTCATGTCTTCCTTCAACGAATTTTGAATAATAGACCCAATCGGAAAGCGGTTTTGATAATGAAGTATAGGGAGGGGGGTCCGATTCTTTCGTTTCCTCCCTGTATCTAGTGACAGACCATCGTGTTCATCTTCGTTGTTTTTAAAGAAAAATTTAGAAAGAGAACGAACGAACAATCCCCGGAACTGATTCGTGGACGAAGAAATTCGGTCATCCGAAGAGGAAATCCTTCCTGTCATGTCGTTTCCTTTCCTCACTTTTTTTCTGCTTTAATCAAATAAAGAATTTTGGACTGCAGAACAATATTCATTTACAACAGTACTGTCCTCATAAATACTTAATTGTCTGTAGGATTTAAAATGTCTGACTAAACAGACCACGGTATTTGGGTTGATATTTATGGATTGGAAAATATGCGAAGGAATAATAAATAAATAAAATCTTGTAAACATTGCAAGGAGGAGCTTTAGCAGTGAAGCAGAAATACATTTATACAGTTATTAACTAGAAATTACTCCCCCCGAGTAGGGTAAGGCAAGTAGCAGACCCTGCGGTCATCTATTTTTATCCCTTTATCTGCACTTACTACCTCCCCCCAAGTTTTTTAATCAAAATATTGATTTTCTCGAACGAAATATGTAGAAAATGTAAAAATAACTCAGATTTTCTTTCCTTTCTTATCATTTCCGATGGAATGATATATACATGCATATGTTGCCATAGTTCTAACGACCAAGTGATTGCCTCCCCCCCCCCCCCCCGCAATTCCGACCCCACTGGAACAATTGGGTCTAATAGCAATGTAGATTTTGCCTAGAGGAATCTGGATACTGAATTTCACGCCTTTACGTATCTAAATAGCACATAGATATGTTGCCCTCTCTGAATCCCACCCCCGTAATTCCGACCCCAGTGTACCAATCAAAATCAAGTTAAATAGTGCAGATGGACATGCCCATAGTAAGCTACATTCCGAATTTCAATCTTCCACCTCTAAAAATGTAGAAATTATCAAGGGGACGGATTGACATTATAAAACTAATAAATAGCTATTTAATAATATAGATTATGAGCACTTGAGCAATCGTGCGTCGACAAAGCGATTTCACATGTGCGCGTCTTTGTCAGTAATGCTTAAAAGATGAACAGAAAGTAACAATGTATTCCTTCTTGATAAATCGATTGTTATATGACATGCCATTATCTTTGTATTCTTTACACTCACTGTTTTAGCACGTGAATTCGACTTGAAGGGGTCCACGAAAAATTCAGAAAAGATAAAAGCTTTTGAGCAGTTCTCAAGACTTTTGACTTATCGTCGTCAATATAACTTACTTCTGTGACATCAATAATGCTTTGCTTCGGTCTTACTACTTGACGTCTATTACGAATGGCCCCGACTGTTTCAATGGTCTCGGGCAGATGGCGCCTTTTACCAAACTATTACATTTTTTGCATAGGAAAAGTCTGAAATGCCATGTCTCTTTATTGATGACCTCGGTGAAGAGGGGTGTCTGGATACTTTTGGCAGGGTACTGCACGAACTATCTAACATTGGGGCAAATTTTCATTGAGATACCTTCTCATTGTGGGAATGAGCTAAAAGACTTTGGCAAAGATTGCTGTTTTATCCATGTAAGAAATGCATCATCCATCGCGTCGTTGTATAATCTTGTAAAACAAAAAATTCTGCATGAAGGAATTTTAAATCCCAATTGAACTGTGGCATAAAACCTAACGTGGCCTTTTTTCCCTTGCTCATTTTCTACATAAGCTTATTCTACTTCACATTGTCGACTTCTAAATTTCTGATTTCTTTATACGTTTCATGCATAGCGTAACTAGGAAAGGGGAGCGGTCCGCTCGGGAGGCACTTTTAGTCTAATGCACTGAAAAAATATTATGGTTCTTTCTATCGGGAGAGTAGGACCTGGCAATTATAATTTCCTACGAAATCTTTGCTTATTGTCGGAATTTTCAGACACAGTGATAAGCTTTGTATCCCTTGATGATGACCTTCTTGACTTGGTCTTGATTACCATCGTAATATTAAATTGGGCTTAAGGGTAATGGTATAAATGCTTCCCTTTCAGATTTAGAGGACAAAACAGCTTCATCGTAGGGAAAGTGTTCACTCGAAAGATGATGTTTAAGAGGGCCGAACAAATGGAGCAAGCTATACGGAAGATGCTCGAGGACTTTGCACTTGAACTTTCTCACCATCTCAGTTGTCTTGTTGCCAGTAAGAGGATGATCATACTCTGACTTTGCTCTTCACGATTTCCATTTGTTCGGTCCTCTTAAACATCATCTGTAGGTCGACGATGAAGCTGTACAAAGGGAAGTCACTGCCTGGTTCAGACAGCAGCCCAAAGAATTTTATCTTACTGATTTTGAGGGGCTTGTGAAACGATGGAGCAAGTGCCTCAACGTACAGGGAGACTATGCAGAGAAATAAAGGTAGTTCTCATATCAGTAATCGTATTTATTTCATTTCTAATCCATTTGTAACTTACTTACTGATTTCCTCTCGTACCATATATGATAGAATATAAGACTCCACTCCCTTTCTTGCTCAGGAGTCACAATATGTCACGTGTCAATCGGCGACGAAGGAGGAGTATGACGCGCTCGACGCTCGGTGACGAGCAACGACGTCAGGAGGAGACGTTCTCGGACAATCCGAGAAAGGAACGTGACAGAACGAGATCGAGAGAGGTAAATTGGATCTCGTCGATAAAAGATGAGAGGAAAAAGCGTCTTCGCTGCCAAAGGTTGGATAACACGAGAAATTCCAGCAGGACGCGATATGAGTCGCAGGGGCGAGGAGAAGGCCTCGTATCCAGGTCTGCACGTAAAGGGTGGTTTACATAGACGCACGAACGCATGCGTTTCTGCGATTCTGCGTCGAATCGCATATCCCATGGTGCATCAGGCCGATTTACATGCACGCATGAACGCATGCGATACTGCGATACTGCGTCGAATCGCACGTCGCATGAAGTTCGAGGGGTTTAAACTTTTTAACGCTGCGTTACTGCGATTCAAGCCCCCTTTCCAAACAAATGTACTTCAACATATGTACAGCTCACATGTTTCGATGGTATCTGGCTATAAGAACCTCGTATTAATCTATTTCTTATAAAATGAATTAGAAATAATAAAAATTTTCTCATTATAATCTATTTTTTAAATTTTATCTTCTGTTTCAAATACTTTATTGTCATTTTTGAAGCATGTCTTTCTTATTAATCATAAATTTCTTATTTGTTTCTGGTTGTTCCATCGTTTTGGAAATAAGGGATCGATTGTCTTATTTTCCCACTTTTTTAATTGTTTGGAAAATTTAAATCTCTTTAAATTTAATATCGTTGGGGAAAAATTATTACATTTCATTAATTTGATTTTAATTTTAATTCCAATCCCAAAACACACACAAATAAATTATAAACCAAAATCCTAATATACAACAAAAATTACAGAAAATGTTTTTGTACATAGTAAGCTGTATGTAATTTTTTACTGTATTTAAGAAATTTTGGTTTGTAACTTATATTTTGTATATTGCGTTTGAATAAATATAAAATTAAATTAATTTTTTTTAATATTTTCCTTTTTTTCGACGAATTTTTAAAGTTTTTACAAATTGGTTTCATACAGCTTTACAAGAATTTCATACATTTCTAAGTAGATTTAATACAATTTTATTAATAAAATTCAAACATCAAGTACTAATATTTGAAAAAATGGTAGGAAAATTCTGTGACCTGGATTCGTACCAGGAACCACGAGTTTTAATAGATTTAATACTTTTTTAAAAGAATTTAATACCATTTTAAATGAATTACCGGTGAAATACCCCCTCAGTACAGAAATACGGAAGAATGATTTTTTTTTTTATTAATACTATATTGTATATTTTAGTATAACTATACAGTGTTTAACTGTTACTCTTTATGTTACATTTTGTTTGTTTGCAATTTGTTTATGTTACAATTTTGTTTTCTGTAATTTAATTAAAATAATAAAAAATAAACTATCTGTGAATTTACTAAAACAAGATTTCAATAAAAATGTTTTTTCTTACTTAATTTTGGTAATTAAACTCCATTTACACTGAAATAAAACATATGTTTTATTTATTTAAAATTGTATTAAATCTATTTGAAAGCACATTAAATTCATTTAAAAAAGTATTAAATTCATTTAAAATTGTATTAAATCTATTTAGAAATGTATGAAATTCACGAAAAACTGTAATTTATTGTTTTGAAGTAACCATGTTATCACACTCATTTATTTTTCTTATTCATTTTAATTTTATATATTTGCAAAAATAATGGTTATTTTATAAGAAACAGATTGATATATTCTTGATTTCTGTAAGGAGCCATGAAAATAAATAAGGGAATCATCTATTAAACAACAGACATCGAGGACTCCACTTTATTTGCTGTGCTCTTTGCAGAAATAGCACCCCCTCCCCTCCCCTGTCGGTCCAGTGGAAGCACCGACACTGCTATATATATGAATTTCTTTAGTGATTGTCAGTTCAATCACATCAAGGAGCTTTATATCAATACATATGGACAGACTAGTGGTATATTTTTTCTAGATGGCTAAAAACGTCATTAAAAAAGGCACGAAGAAACATCGTCGCTGATGCTTCGCTAAACAAGACGCCATGTTGCTTCGAGAACTTTTCAACCCATGAGCACTTGCGCAATGAGAGTCGGAGCAAACGCACGTGGTGCATGTGAACCGGAGCCTCCATTTTGCAGACGCAGCGTTTCATCGCACAGACGCACACCGGCTAATCGGACAACGCAATTCGCAGAAACGCATGCGTTCGTGCGTCTATGTAAACCACCCTTAAGTCCCACATCGCTAGGGAAAGTTCGAAGCAACGGCCGAGCGTAGTGAGAAGCCGACGACGAGACACGTCGCCCGCCGCTTCATTGGAACGTTAAGCAGCACGCCGACAGGAAACGAAGTCGCATGGCTGCAAGTTCGAATGCTCATCGGACCCGTCTTCGAAGAGTTTCTGGGAATCTCTCAAACCGCCACGGCAAGCGAATCGGAAGACGACGACTTACGGCCGACGAACGCAACGGGCGATAAAGCTGAAAACGACGGAGCCGCGGACAACGATTCATCTCAGTTTGTACCGCCAGGTAGGCCTTACCGTTCTCAGCAACTTAACCGTTATTGACTGCAATACGTTGGTAGACGTCCGTTTCGTCCGCACCGTATTTGTGCAGTGCGAATTGGATTGTACGGCCAATCTTCCATGGATGGGAGTCTTTCCATTTTCCGTATTACAATTCCTTGAAATTGGAACAGGAGGAATTTTCCACGTTCAAATGAACTTTACTCTGTTGTCTCTCCCCATCTAACGTTTTGGTCTTTGGCCTTTATGCCTTTAAAAATTTAAGCTGAGGTCTCGACTTTATTACGTGTTAACTCTACGGATTCAATTATCATTAAGTGACTTTAAGTACTTTCCTCATAAAGCAGTAATCGTTTCTTCATTGAATTCTACTGACTTTAACCAAGAGCTGATTTATCTTTCGGCCTTTAAACTGAGAGAATATTAAGCGACGACGGGCGAGTTCACTACTCATCATAAGGGAGTGTTCAGCTCGTTAATAAAGCTCTCTACGATTTCTTCTGTGGTTTTCGTTCTCAAGGCTTTATTGTTATGTTCGATTACAATAGTGCTGTATAAGTGCGTGTGTTCAATTAAAGCGCTATTTATCTCTCCAACGAAAGCACGAGAGGATTAAACGTGCATCGTAGAATTCTAAGTGAAATTATATTTTCTTGTGTGCTTCTACGGAAGGCGGTGTTAATTAATGTTTGCATGAAAGTGCACTTCATCTGATCAGTGAAATTTATGTGTGAAAATTTCGTCGAAAAATTAAGAGTACAAAATATCTATCTTTTGATTAAGGATGTGATTTTATAGTATGAAAGTATATCCCATTATTTGTGCTACGTATCTTGTACTCAGCCTGCCACGATACAAAGCTGCTATCAATTAAATTATTTAAGTGTGGTGTTATCCATGTGGGTTGTTTAATCTTCGATTTAGTGCTGTGATAGTCGACGCTCTTTCCTTTTATTAGTTTCAAATTTGCATCGAAGCTTATTTATCTGCAGTTATGGCAGTGTAAGCTAAATCGAATCCAATGGTGAGTCACATTTGCATCTTACGCACTGTCAACTTGTGTGTGGTGTTCTTCGATTTGTGAGTTCGATTTCTTCGTTTGATTTCGTCTCGTACTCACGGATCTGCAACTTCACTCCGCATCGGCAGTATTTCTTCTTGTGATTCAGCGAGGTGCTTGTCGTCCTGCTACGCAGGTACCTACGCTACCCTTTTCTTCTGCTGTCGACAACGTCTTCGACTGGGTCTTCGAAGCTGCGTTAAGATTGCACCACTCAACGTCGTCATCTCAACGGATTTCAATCCGGCGAAAAGACACCGGCGCCTGTTCCAACGTGACCTTTTGCCCGTCTCGTCCGAATTATATGGTGAATTATTAACAAGAAGTTACATCAACAACGACGCGAACGGTTCAACAGCTGAAAACTTTCGTAAAGTAGGAATGGCAACAAATTCCCGTTGCAACGGTACAGAAATTGGTATCATCTGTTCCTCGATGGTTAGAAAGCGTGATCAGAAGGAAGGGAGATGTCACCCAATGGTAATTCGCCCACTGTCCCAACAGTTTTGGAGTGTGTTGCAACCCCCAGTTCGCTAAAAACCTAATTTTTATTACTATTAGTTAAATTTTTGGTTCCAAAATGTTTAATACCTACCCAATAAACTATCTTTTGAAATAAAATGAATTAATACATACATCAGTGTAGCAATATTTTTGCTATGTCGCATTTTCACCCTGTCCCAATTTTTATGGAAGTGACGGGTGATTAGAAATTAAAAAAAAGGTTAGGAAAAAGTGCTAGGAAAATGTTGGTATAACAACTTAAAATTTTACATGTAATTATTACAAAATACCGCCTTTTTTGCCGCCCTCGTTTTATCTCCGCCCTCAAATAGAAGCCGCGCCCCAAAACGTTAAAGTGAAATAAATGCCGCGGCATTTATTCAAAGAAATACAGTATACCTCTATAACCTGTGAAATAACTTGTTATACCTCATCCGCACTAGCATTTCCAAACTAGTTTACATTGCCGAACTAGTTCCGATTTTCAAGTGCGTACACAACTGGTTTAAACGAAACCGGTTTCGGGCGTTAGAAACTGTCTCAGATTAAGCGAGTTTCCCAAACCTTCTTGAGACAGTTTAACTAGCTTCGCGCGTGGAATCGTGGGATCCCAGAATTCCGTCCGCTGATGCGATGCTCTTTTTTTAGATCGCCTTGACTTGTGGCCTTGCCTCTCTCTCGTCGAGGCCTACGAGATTAACAAGGCCTGAGCATGCTGCTCCTCCGTTTCAATGCTAAAATGCGTGCGAGAGCGATTTCCCCAATCTGCCGCCAGATGTCCTTCTTTTACATGTAGCATTTTTTTTACAGAGTAAATAATTTATTTTAAAAATATTTACATAACTGTATTTTTTATTAATTTATTTATATATGAAATAATAAATTTTAAATTGCCATCTGATGGGAACCATGAAAACGTCGAAACATTTTAACTTTATTCAGCTGTGTAGCATTTTTTGACACAGTAGTACTTTATTAAAAAAAATTTACATAATATTTTTTTATTTATTTTTGAATTTATCATGGTTACAAAAGCACGTATAATACAATTGAAATAGCTGGCTTTCTGCTTGTTTATAGAGAAAGAAGGACACCTAGTGATGAAATTTCGAAATCGCTCACGCTCGGGAAATGAATGCTTGTTTGCTCGTTTCAATACCATGAGGCATTGAGCACATACTTTTAACTCGTTCGAACTATTTCAAGTGCGGAAGCATATTTAGCTCTCCAAACTAGTTTAATCTAAAACTGTTTTCAAATAGCATCTAAACTAGTTTACTTCAAGCTAGTTCAGGTAGTGCGGATGAAGTATTAGGCAAAATCATAAACTTAATTTTGACCGGAGAAAATTAAAACAAATTATTTTGTTATAAATTTAATTAATAAAAAATTCTATTTGCTTACAAAGGTTAATTAAATGAGATTGACTTCGGCTTCTGATGGATAAAAATTTTCATTATCTCAAGTTGGTTGTATTTTTGGTGTTACACGTGCAAGGATCATTTCCTTTTATTAACTCTGGCGCCAACAATGCTTAAACATGCAATAACAATGCAACCGTTACCGTAACTCTTTTTGGTGTCGATTTTTGCATCATGCTTTTTGTAGAATGATGCCTAGCCTTAAAACATTATTAGAAAAATCATGGTTGGGAAATTTTTTCCAGAATAAAATAAAAAAAAAGTTAATCCCAAAAGACACCAGTAGAGGGCTTTATAGAAAACGTAACAATGTATTACACAGTGGTAGTGTAAGATTTATTGAAGAATTCTGTGGACATTTGCACGAGGTTGGTCTACAACTCCTCCAATACGCCGAACATTAGTGCTGCCCGTGAAATTTGACATCCTGTCTTCCATCACTTGTGTCTCTACATCATCATCCACCATCTGATGATCAACACGCTTTCGTCCTCTTCCTGGTTGAACAGCCAATGAGACTGTTTCTTCAAATTTCACAATTAATCTACGTTGCCAGTGATGGACCTTTTTTTTAACCCTTCAAAAAAACGAATTTTCGCAAAGCTTCAGTAGCATATTCAGCACTTTGATAAAACAATTTTACCAGAAAAACACGTTCTTGAAGAGTCAAAGTCATATTCGTTGGCATGCTAAACAGTTAGACTTTGATTCGGCATTAGCAGCTTTACATAACCAAAATTAGCATATGCTAGTATTTCATCTTGAAATGCGCCCTCTAATGGTCGTGTTTGGAACCAGCTTTTTTTTTTTTTTTTTTTTTTTTTTTGCTCTGGGAAAAAAATTCCCATCATGTAATTAAGGCATTCCCAAAATTTCATGTTCTTTCTGATGAATAGCTTTTGCTATAGCTAGCTACGAAATGTTAACTTTAATTTGAGATACCCTGTACATCTACTCTGAAACAGGGCTATTATGACATAAATCTATACGACATATATAAATACGACATAAATCTATTGTAAAATCTCATTTATTGTTCGTAATGTCTTAAAATTTCACCAAAACACCAAATTTTCCAGGAATTGTAAAAGGCGATGAAGACTCAGAAATAGTTTGAGTCGAAAATCTTCCAGCGATCCTTCCTCCTCCACCATTATTTTTCCAGTCCTCTGGTGTCTTCTTCGTCTGATATTCATAAATCCGCCTTTAAGACGAAAGTCTCTCGTTGCTCGGAGGTCTGATCCGCTTCAGAGGATTTCACCGAATTCGTCGACGGTGGTGAGAGCGAGAGCGCATCATCAGGCCCTTAAAGAGGACGAGAGCTTGGCGGTGGTCACCGTGACCCCATCACCAACCTAGGGGAATTCTGTCGCGCGCATGCGCACCAAAACCTCTAAAATTGAATTCGTCCCACGTGTTGGGAATCTGGTCGTCGAGAGCATCATCGGTTATGACGCCCGAGCCCACAATCGATTTCACGCAAGTTTGCCTTCGATCTCATGGATCGCGTCACGGAAAGATGGCAGAAGCGCCGCCCGTTTCACCTCAACGTCTTCTCCGAAGAGAAGAAAACTCCCTCCTCTCTTTTGTACATCCTTCACACATACACAACGGAAACAATGAAAGAAAAACCTTAAAGTCGCACAATTTCTTGTTGAGTTACCTAATATAAAGAGGTATCAACATAATCTTTTATACTGAATGTTGGGTCCCGTAACAAAATTTTAAAATGGGCTTAATGTGACTATCCAAATTGAAATGTTATTCTAGTTCAACTGAACAAAGCAGTTTATTTGGGTTTAAGGATATAGTTACCTAATGATTTGCAGTAACTTTAACATACCCAATGATTTGCCGTATGTGAAATCATGAATTCACGCTAGATTATACAGAGGTCGTGAAATCACGTGGACAAAGCAATTAAGTAGGTTTTTGCTCATTTTAAATGAACATAATAAACACCGCTTTCTTTTAAAATACAAAAATTTTGATTCGGGTGAGTTGCCCAATTACAATTCCTCTGACCACTTCAAAGCCTCATTTCGGTAATCTACTTTAAAAATATTTATACCAATCAAGACTGGGTTTACGAACATTCCTCAATAATTAATAATCATCTAATGACGACAATTATTTCCCAAATATTGGCCATGATTAACACGCAATCGATTGCCTTTATATTAACTAATTAACAACGGGAAATTATGAATGAAAGCTTAAAGGATGAACTTCACCATAAATTCTAAAGTTTTTTGAAAATTGTTTACCTTGAATAATAATTTTATTAGGTTTTCATTCGCCAGGTATGATGGTCAATTTATATTTTGTGTCAGTACTTGTGTGAGGAAAATATAATAGAGTATCTAAATTGAAATTTTTGTTGATTTTATCTATAAAAGTTTTAGGAAGAATGCATAACAGAAATTATAGAACGAGGAACTCGAAATATTTGCGGATTCGGCGGTTATGTTGCATGTTGCTCGAAAGAATTTAAATTGAGAGAACTATTAATGAACATTCTTTACAGTGTTCAAAATTGTGTTTAAAAAGGCTTTTTCAATTATTTTATGCACTACTGTTGAAACCACTGTATAAATACTTGGGAAAGAATTTTTCCAAAGAAGGTTCCTCTTGAATTCCCAAATCCATTGAAACATATAACATGGGTGGAAAAAATCCCCCAACATAAATGAAACATCAAAATGATCTTACATGAAATTGTTTATTTTTTTAATTTTTTATAATTACGACAATTTAATTCTTTTAAATAGAGCTTATAAATATTATTTAAACGTTTCCCAAAGACTTTAATTCGTTGAATGTAAATTACAGATATAAAAGTTTTCTTTAATTTATGAAGGATACGTCGCCTTTAGTTCTCGGGTCCGCACCTGACTTTAAGAAGGACGGACTAGGACATCTAATCTCCTTTTACATTCCTACAAACGACCTGAAGCGAATGTCCAACCGTCAGGGGCCACGTTGTCGTTCCCGTGCTCAAGCGCAACCGCCATTAACCTCCTCCTCCTCCGTCTTCCGACTTAACAAGGTAGATTCCCAAACGACTGCTTCTCCGCATGGTTTCCAACGTCGTTGGACTCCCACTACACTTATGATATTAGAGGTCCGGGCCTAAAGCCAAGGAATTTCAGAAGGCCATAGTTAAGGTTTGTCCCTGTTAATCCTTATAAATGATGGACATTTGCATATATGTTCATTCTTTAAGAATCTTAAAAAGTTTCCTAAGTTTCTTGATCTCAGTCGTTTACGAAACAAAAGAAATTCCCTCTTTTTGTTATAACGGTAGAATCAAAACGTAGAAAAACCTTTTTTAATCAATAAGCAAACGATTAAGGCTTATTTGAAACCTGCATTTGTGTCAAGTATTTCAAATAAAACGCAATTTCTTTCTTAATTTCTTTCAACATCCTAAGTCGCATATTAATGTAAAATTAAAGTGAAGAATCTCATACTGTATTCAAAATAAATTAGTAAAAAATAAAAATTAAACTGAATTAAATTTACTTTCTAGATCATAAAAATTGAATAAACATGCAGAATAATAGACCGTAAATTCAAAGCCATATTAAGCACGCGCAAATAACGATCTACGCCATTCCATTACTCTCTCCTAATATTTACACTCTATTTGAAAGGAGCGAATCCATTGAAAAGCACTTAAGTATTATCTAAGTGTGCATATATCTAATGGGAAATTTGTTTATGGAGAAATAGTAATTAACATTTGAATATAAGAATATGGAAGCACGACTTAGAGAAAGAAAGAGTGCAATAAAATGTAAATTTCAACTTAACATGATTATTTTCAGAATTTGTTACTTTGCCCCCAGAGAAATACGCTCGTTTCATTTAATTAACGTTTCCGTAGCGCTAAATAATTTGTGAACAAGAGCACATAAGAATCCAACCGTGAACTAATAATGCAATTAATTAAATAGCGTTAAAATGAAATGGAATAGACTGGCAGAGCATTTCGGCTAGTGCAAGAACCAAATGAGAAACAGCTTAAGAAGTGGTAAATAATAAATAATTTAAAGGAGCAAAGAGAAAATCAATGATATATTGGAGGAAGGTATCTTGTTGTGTCAACAGATGGCGAAAGACTCCGGAAAAAACATTCTGTCGTACGGATCCAGATATTTATAGCAGTGATGGAATTCATATTTAATTTCAATAAATTGGTATTTTTGACCTTTGACTTATTACAGATCGCTCCTAATCTGAAGAGTTTGCTGCTGCTGCTACCCTAAAATATTTCAAATAATTAAGTCTCCTTCATCGAAAATCCTATTAATGTTATTTTTAATCATTAAAATTTTTCATTGCTAACGAAATTCTCACTATAATCAACAGATCAACTGTTACTGCCATTTAAAGGACAAAATTTTAATTAAAACTTCATTCAATGTGGTTATAGCTAAGTAGTGGAAGCCCTGATTTCATCTTTTTATACTTTTTTTATCAGCAATATTTAACTCCTATTTTTAAAGCAAAAAAAAAATAATTTTCTCTAACGAAGTTTTAAGAAAATTGTAAAGTATTTCTCTGTCTTCTTTCGTTTCTCATCATTTCCGATCGAATGACATATCACATGTTATGTGTCGCCACTTGAAAACAAAGACCACGACGTGACCGGGTACCCCTACAACTCCGATCAATTTGGGTCAAGCCTTATAACAATGTAGATATCGCTTAAAGGAATCTGGATACCAAACTTCACTCCTTAGTATGCCATTAGGAATTTCAACCTTCTACGTCAAAAAATGTAGGAAATATGAAAGGGATAGGTCAAACCTTCCATTATCCGAGGATAATATGTGGCGTTGGACAGACGGACAAAACCAACATATAGCTCTATTCTTCCGCTACTTAATAAGATTTAATCAAATTCTTTGAACGCATTTGAAGCCATAAAATATTAAAAAACAGTTGTTTAAATCACGCTTTTTGAAAAAGGGTGTTCGAATATATAGTCTTTGCGGTCGCAACTTCGAGCAAATCATGTATTTGTCACAATCACCTTAAAAGAGAAAAAAGAATAAAGCGATGTATAACCAATGAGTGTCTGTTGTTTTCTATTCATTCACGTTTGTTGCCTGAGGTTCAGAATTGTTTACCAAAACAAGAAAACATTTCCGACCCAGGAAAATTGGCAGAAAATGTTTGCTTTGGTTACCTCCTTAGCAGTTTGATACAAAGGTTTTGAGCACCTTGTACAGGTATCCTGATAGCAAAATTCAAATTAGAAATCGCTAGCCAACAGAATCGGAAGCTAAATATTCCTGAAAAAAAAAATCAAAAGATTGATCTTATAATTCAGAAAATATCGCTTAAAAGCAAAAAAGATTACTTACAAGGGAATCCCTCGAACATGTCATCTGTATGTCACAGATTTCCACCGAATTGAAATATGTTACTCATCTGAAGCTATTATACAGGGTGTTTTTGAATTGAGAACAGAATTTTTGGGAGATGATAGAAGAGGTCCTTAGAAGTATTTTTTGTCATATGAACATGGGGTCCCCGCAGCTCCGTTTACTTACAATACTGCATTGAACAATCAAATGTCACCGGGACGCAGTGTGCGTTGATAGGCCTAGATTATTTTATTTTTAACAATTAACACAAGCAATCTACTGTATGGCTTTTACAGTAATTGTTCGAAATGACCGCCATTTGCTTCATAGCACAATTCGCAACGCCTTATGATGGATTGATGTACGCGTGGAAAGAGTTGATTTGCACGGTCGCTGATGTCACCTGCTGCCGCGACAACACGAGCCGCCAATTCTTCTTCGGTATCTACGGGTTCGGAGTACACCATTGATTTTATGCTTCCCCATAAAAAAAATCCATCGGTGTGAGATCTGGCGATCTCGGTGGCCAAGCAACTGGTCCGCCACGACCAATCCAACGACCAGGATATGTCTCATTTAGGTAATCTCTAACTGCTCTTGTGTAATGCGAAGGTGCGCCGTCCTGTTGAAACCACATCAAATGTCTGGTCATTAGTGGAACATCTTCAAGAAGACCAGGGAGCTCCTCCTTCAGGAAACCAAGGTATGTTTGCCCGTTAAGACGGCATGGTAGGAGATATGGCCCAATCAGGACATTGTGAATCGTGCCAGCCCAAATATTCAACGAAAAACGATGCTGAAAACTGTTAACATGTGTTGCACATGGATTGACATGAGACCACAGATGACTATTGTAGCTATTGCACTTTTTAAAACAAATCTTTACCTATTGCTTTCCCAGAATGCGATTAGTTATTTACATATGGACTAATCGTATTTTACAAAGGGGTTGGATATCATGGAATCTCCTTGACGAAGTTTGTCCTAAGACTTTTCAACAAACCAGCACGTGCACCTTGAAATTTCTTTGCAAACAATTACTTTAAAAGTTATTACAGTAGATTGCTTGTGTTAATTGTTAAAAATAAAATAATCTAGGCCTACCAACGCACACTGCGTCCCGGTGTCATTTGATTGTTCAATGCAGTATTGTAAGTAAACGGAGCTGCGGGGACCCCATGTTCATATGACAAAAAATACTTCTAAGGACCTCTTCTATCATCTCCCAAAAAATCTGTACTCAATTCAAAAACACCCTGTAGATGCTTGCAAAATAAGAGTGCGAAATTGTGTTTCTCTCAAAATAAACCGCGAAAACGAAAAAATTTCAGCATACATAGCCATACAAGGACTCCATTGTTAAAGCGGTTAGGCTATGTGGGGTTCCCTTGTTAGTACATTCTCTCGCACACGATAATCACAAGAGAGAGAAATGAAAATGGTGTGCGTTTATTTAAAATTTTAATTCTATAACTTTTTCTTTAAAGAAGTTTGTAGGTGTCGTAAGTTGATTTCATAATTTCCCATCGGTAACATTATTGCAGCATGCATTTCACTTTCTGATGTGTGAGAACGAGATGACGAGAAGTTATCCATTTGCAAGGTGGATGCTCATGCATTTTTGCGAACAAGAGGTTTTGTGCCTCTAATGTAATACCTGTCAATGGAATTCTTAACCATCAGCAGCAACTAAGCAATTTCTTCCCTAATTGTGAAACGTTAATTTGGAAAGTCTCTTAATTTTGAACAATGACTCTTGAGAGCCCATTTGGATCTCTGGGAAAAAACAAACAAACATTGAATTAAGAAGTCAGTAGTCGTTCTCCAATTTCTAACCTTGTGCCAATTCGTTAATTTTTCCCCTAGTGGCCCTCGCTTAATTTTTTTCAAGCCACCCAATTTAATTTTATACGAACAATTGCATTTAATTCAATATAACGCTTCAACTATGCTTATTTCTACTTTAAAACTTTAAACAAGCTAGCTGATTTAAATTCCATTGTTCAACCAAGGTGTTGATTTATTAATTACTATTATTAGTCGTCAATTTATTCCAACTCTAGGGAATTCTTCAAAGATTCCAATGAATTTTTAAAACTTAAACTGGGCATTAAATTCTTGAAAAAATTAATCTGTTTAAATTAACTTTCAATTCAATTTGAAGCCAACTAAATATTACATGAATGAATTAATTATTCATTTCAATAAAAATTTTTATAGCTACGGATTATTACAAATTATTTTAATTAAATAATAATATGCTCGTCATTCGCGTTATAAAGTCCGATTATTAATCAATACCAATCAAGGGCAGATTCAGTTTCAAAGGAAGCAATATACCAGATGGTGAAAAAGTAAAGCTGATATACTTTTTATTGAACTGACATACAAAAACTATTGAAATGAAAAGAACAACTTCGTAAATTTCATATGAACATACAAATGGGTGAATGGCAGATGTCTAAACGGTAGTCCATTTCTTCTCAGACGCGTCCCAGCATATCTTTGTCATCAGCTGCACAGCACCAGAGTGGCGTTCCTTCAAATAATCCAGTTGTGCAATGGGGGAACATACACGCTGTGAGGTTTATTTGGGCAGTTATCAGGCATCTGAGACAACCTTTTACCATTTTAACGGGATATTTCAAGTTCGCGTTTGAGAAAATCGTCTGCCCATCACCGCAAAAAATACAGGACGCCACCTTTCACATTACCCGAACATACACAACAACCTTGACATATCCCCAAATAAAGAAATCGTAGAGTGTTAAATCAGGTGATCGTGGAAGTCAGAGCAGAATCGGCAAATCATGATTCGCGGCTGGCCGATCTAGCCTCCTGGTACGATGGCATTCAGGTGTCACGACTTGTACAGACACCCACACGCACGAAACTTATGAAGTTCTTCTATCACTTCATTAAAATATGATTTTCGTATATCAGTTCAATAAAATAAATCCTTTCGAATAACGCTGATATACAGGGCGAGTCAAAAGTCGCAGTACACCCTGTTTATTCAAAAACCTTGCAAGAATTGGGAAATCTGAATATTCCTGTACGGTATGGGTGAGGTGGTTTATCTTTTACGGTTTGTACCGAACATGGCCGCCATCTTGAATCTAAGTCAATTTTTTTAAATGGAAAGGGGGTCGTGTGATATATCAAATAACATCAGCATTTTCTGACAATTTCATTCCTGTAAACAGATTTGAAGTAACAGTTCAAAAGTTACAACACATTTTGTTTCATTTTGTTGCAAATAACTGAAGATGGCTTTGACCACGGAGGAGAGAATTGAGGTCATTTTGATGTCTGGAGAACGAAGTTTCCGTGTCATAGCTGCAGATTTTAACAATCGGCACCCAGAAAGACCTCCAATTTCACACAACACTATCAGGTGCTTAATTAAGAAATTCCGAGAATTATCAGGTTGACAAGGCACGGAGTGGCCGTCCAATAAGTGCTACTGACGAGACAATCTCAACAATGGTTTTGGCGTCCTTCGTCAAGAGCCCACAACGCAGCACACGACGTTTGTCAGCAGAATGTGGAATCAGCCAGTCATCGATCGTACGAATCCTTCATGCTCATCAATGGCATCCATTCAAGATTCAGATACTCCAGCACCTAGCAGAGGTTGACCCAGACAGACGTATGCAGTTTTGCACGTGGGCCCTAGAGCAACATCGACAAGATCCCTCTTTTGCACAAAGTATCTTGTTCAGTGATGAGGCAAATTTTATGTCAGTGGTGAAGTCAACCGTCACAACCACAGATATTGGAGTGATCACAATCCACACTGGATGGAACCTTCCAAGGTAGTTGGTGACGTAAAGGTTTTGGTGTGGTGTGGAATATGGGGTACCCGTGTAATTGGGCCCATTTTCATTGACCAGAACCTAAATGCTCAACACTACCTGGAAATGTTGCAAGAAGTGGTATTTCCCTCACTTCTGAATGAAGATGGCAGCTTTCCCTCTTACTTTCAACAGGATGGGGCTCCACCATCCAACAGTGCGGTTAGATGTTCAATTTCCTGGTTATTGGATTGGCCGATATGGTGCTGTGGAATGGCCACCCAGATCACCTGATCTCACACCACTTGACTTTTTCTGTGGGGCCATTTAAAGAAACTCGTATATGCAGAGAAAATCAGAAACAGACACCATCTCCAGCAACGCATTGAAGAAGCGTGTACCAGCATTTCTATGGAAATCCTCCTGCGAGTGCATGACGATTGGATTCAGCGCCTTCAAATGTGCCTTGATCAAGAGGGACACTAAGTTGAACACATTAAAGGATTGTTCTTTATGGAGAACAGTCCAGCCTGTAATTCCAAGCAAAATGTGTTGTAACTTTTGAACCATAACTGTTACTTCAAATCTGTTTACAGGAATGAAATTGTCAGAAAATGCTGATGTTATTTGATATATCACACGACCCCCTTTCCATTAAAAAAAAATTGACTTAGATTCAAGATGGCGGCCATGTTCAATACATACGTAAAAGATAGACCACCTCACCCATACCTTACTGAAATATTCAGATTTCCCAATTCCTGCAAGGTTTTCGAAAAAGCAGGCTGTACTGCGACTTTTGACTCACCCTGTATATTTTAGATTTCTTCCTTCATTTTGTAAGTAATTTTTCTTGTACTATATTAATTTTTAGCTTCCGTTTAGAGAGAGAGATAACCGTTACTCCTACCAGTCTATAAAAAAAGAAACAGTATACCATAAAACAACAAGTAACGACTACGGTGAGTCGTTATAATGCTCGTATATCCACAAGGTAAATGAATCATATTGGAACTTACCTTTGAACTCGTTGTTTCAGTATGCTTGGTAAAATGTTGTGAAGATTGCTTTCCAGTTACTATTTTAAATTCAATATTTAGAATTAAATTGGATCCAATATCTACGTTAAATTTTGTTAGCTTTACTTTAATGAATACTTTATAATTTCGAGGGCAAGTGTTGTCTAGACTTTAGTTATCTAGATGAGAAAGTTTTATAAATCGGGAGATTAAATATCCTACATGAAATAAGAGCGCTTTAACTTTATTAATGTTTATTAAAAAGGAAAATAAATTTTATCAAAATATTCATCCTGGAATTTAATTTCAATAAATTTTTATAATTTAAGTAAGATAAAAAGTTCTTACCAGTCCACTGTAATAATTCTTCCACTTTAAACGATGGTTTCAGAACAGCTAATAAAAATCAGTTTTTAAAAGTCAAAGTAGTCTAATTTTGGATGGTAGCAAGGACAAGTCCAGTGTCACAGAAGGTATTATAGAATCATTTCGATGTTGATAGTTATTCATTCTAAAGCGCAAATCAGCTTTAAGAATTGAAATTATTTAATGCGTTACAATTATCCGATTGGTGCAATTATAATTGACACTGGCGATGGCAGCTTATCGTTAAATAATCCAATGGCAAGCGATCAAATTCAGTAATAACACTTTGAATTCAGTAACTGCATAAAACGAGTAAAATATTAGTTGGCGAATTATGTAAATTCCCTTCTGTTTTATTGGACTTGTCCTCTTCGACGTATAACAGTTCTTGCATTTAATTTTTATTTACCGACTGAAGGATAATATTCAGCATTTAACGATTTTTCTATCATCTTTATTCTTTTAACCAAAAAATACTCATAGATTACACTGGCCAACAAAATTTAAGATTTTTCTTGTGACATAATGAAAGTGGGTGATTTTTGGTAGTATTTTTTCTGCTGATTACGAATATAATTTTTAAATTTCTCTAGCACGCACAGCTTTCTTGTTTTACAATGAAAGTATTTTTAAATCATTCAGTATTTGGGGCCTGGTAAATTTCCTTGCGGCCCCAAAATATGGATACTTTAACATTGTAGCCGCTTCTCTTCACACCCATTACTTTAACACAGAAGTCTCGATGTGCATAACTTGGAAACTTGACGTGATAGAAAAAATCTAAAAGCAGATTCGGGTTCTACCTACAAATTACTACTAAGAACACTTTGTGTGGTGTTAGTCACAAAATATGTGTTGACTAGCGTTATCTTCTCGGCTTTTTTAAAGGTACATCATTTGTAATTACTTTACGTCTTTAATACATTTATTTATTAAATTAATAACTTAAAACATCCAGATTTAATTAGTTACAAAACTATAGCAAAGTATTAAGGTTTTAAGTTTTTAACAGATTTTAGAAAAATGCTCAAATCTTAAATCTAAGGGTTATTGTATATACTATTAAATCATATGGCAACCAAATAAGAAGATGAAACACTTTATAAATGTCATTTACCACTTTATTGGTTTCTATATTACAACAACTTGCGAGCCACATATAGGGCAAAAGTAAAAGATAATTCACTTCTATAATAGATAAATGAAAGGGGAGAAAAAATAAGGACAGAATAAAAAGCCTCACAAAATTGGAAGTTTTCTCCGCTCCTTTTTTATTATTTTAATGACAAAAATCAGTTTCTTATTGGTGTGAGATCGTCAGTTTTCTTCTCCTATGATGAGCGGCAGAAAAGTTCTCCATAAAATCCTTCGATACCAACAACAACGGTGGGGGGGAAAAGTAGAAGTAAAAAAATTAATTGAAGTTGGTCAGTTGCATTGTCGATTGTATAGAAATAAGATGTAGAGCCAAGGTAAAACCAAATGATAAATAGAGTATTCAATAAATTATAAATAAAAATCCTTATTTTCTACATTATGTACACAGAAAACAACAGATCTGCTCGTTAACAAAGAGTATTGAACATGAAGACATTTACTGAGTTACTCATTAGGTTAAGTCCTTTTAATATTAATGTTTTTTAATGTACACACGCAAAAAATCAAATGATATTTCTTAATGATAATAATAATCATAATAATGAAGGTTATTTACGATGATTGATCTCTCATTCGCTTCTAATTTGAATTATTTAGGTAGGGGAGCAAGTAAAAAGACTTTTCTCTTCAGTCTTTCTGAAAAAAACAAAACCTTTTTCTCTTTGATCGTTATTTAAAAGCATAAAAAGCACTGTTCTCTAAATATATCTAGGTTTAAATCTTTTATTAACAGAAGAGTTAAATTTTTTTTATCCCATTGAGCTAAATTAACCCATAAAATACGTGTATAGGGAAAATTAAGCTGGTGTATCTTTTTATCATTAATTTTTTGAATTGTTTTCCCATGAACACAAAAAATGATAGATGACTCTAAATTTTGCTATGATGGATAGTTGAACTGCGCTTTCATCACTTTCTTCGTCTTAAAGCCACAATTTTATTAACGTTTATAGGCAAAACACAAAAGTACACACATTCTAACAAACCTATATATCACAAAATAAACACATTCAACAAAGTAATTAATAAAAAATAAGTATAAAAATAAATTCTTAGAATAAAGTAACTTTAGTATTATTAAAATTTTCATAAACATTGAATTCGTTTTTTTAAATAGTTAAAATTAATATCGCATTTATATATTTGATTCTAAATTTTAATTTAAAAATAACTTTCCGAGAACCCAAGACCCATTTTAAAATGAATTTAGAGAAATAGTTTAAAAACGATATACAACACTTGGGGCAATGTACAGAATTATAGATGAGTGAGGGGGGGGGGGATCGTGTCGTAAATGCTTGATGTGTCTGGTATGGATGTCTCTGGTTCGTCTACGAGCCAGAGGCTCAGAATCAAATAAACAGAGAGAACACGGAGGCAAGAAACTGAAAAGAAAAGGAACGACGGTAGCATTTTACAAAAGATTATACAGAAGAAGCTGAGAGAAGTAAAATTCTATATACAGGTCATTCACGTTCTTCTTCTTCTTTATGTTATGCCCCATGGTAGTCCCCCTATTATTTGGAAAACTTTTAACATTATTAAAGAAATACTAAAACTCGAAAAACGAAAGACAATTACAAATCTGATGTGAGGTGCAAGACATAACGCACTGAAACATTTACTAGTCAGAAGTTTATCTATATAAAAAAACACTTCGAAAAGTTGGTCAAGTATTTTGAGTGGAAATAATTAATTTTTTTAAATTTCTCCTCACAGTTTCTGAAATAATTAATCTTTGTGAGAGGGAAATTTTTCTATTATATTTGAAAATGTTTTCAATCACTACATGAAAGGAAATGAACAGAGGAAACTCAATTATAATTTGAAAAAGGAAGAAGTTCATCTCCTGAAAGGAAAGAGAAATCTCTTTTTCAACTCCATTATCTTAAAGTCCGTTTCTTTTAAACAGGAATATCATTTCAAATTACATTAATTTCCTTTATTCATGAAGAAGTTGAACACAAAAAATAATAGAAATGTCACGAAAAATGTCTTTTGTTCAATACACTAATAAATTGAAAGAAATCCATTCGAGCAAATGGCCTTTGGCATATTAGCATCATTTAACCACTTGTCCCGTATGAAATGAATATTGAAAAAAAGTTTATATGATTTAACAAAATTTTAACATTTCTGAAATATTTTTTACCTTATTTCATAAAACATTCAATTAATTTATTAAGGGGAACAAACGTACTCATTTGCAATTCCACTCAATTTTGTACATGAAGATATAGAAAAGAATACTTCAAAATGCAAACCTTAAGAAGTGTATAATAATGATGATGTAATTTAAGCAAAACACAATTGCAATAATTAAATAAATAACTGAAGGTAAGGGTTTTAGATAAAGACACGGGTGTGGGGGAAATATGGTTTTGTCATGCATCATAAGCCATCAACGAGACACAAGGACGAAACAATATCGACGATGAACAACATTTATGTGTTAAGAACAGTCTTCCGAATTCCTTGAAGGTTTCATTGTCGAATTCTTCGCGTGTTCTTTCTTCTTTTGAGCATTTTTAGGGGGTTCAACATGGAGCCCCCGTCCCTCAAACGAAGCTGAAGAGACATTAGCATACGATGATCCCATCATTTCTGAAGAAAATGAAGGCCAGGGTTATTTATTGCAACAAGTAAATAGGAGCAAACGTCCACAATAACAATCATAATAACTAATTATAATAATAAGAGTTTAAGAATTTAATTATCATCTATACAGAAGCGCTTCTAAAATTTCATGTTCGTCTTTTCTGGTGTTAATAAAATCGCCTGATTGGATTCGGCTTGCTTATAAATATTACATGCTATATCTTTATAACAATTTATGTCATATACAGATGAAACTCGTGATATTAAAGCTAAAACAAAAATAAATAACCGTAATTTCTTCAAAAGAAATGGCATGCATTGACCATGTAGAGTAACTGAGAAAACCTGAGTAGTTTCACTGAAGAACAACGTAATAAGTGAAAAAAGAAAAGGTGGAGGCTGATGAGGAGGAGGAAAGGGAGCTATGAAAAGACAGTCTATAATTTTTTAAAACCTACATCTACAAACAGTGGACTTTATTTAGTTTTTCAAATGATTATAGATTACGTTTCTAAACGGAGAGCCGGGATGAATTTTAAAACGAAAGAACAATTTATTAACACGTTTATTATTTATTTTTGATTATTTATATCAACGCTGCGTTGCTTAAATTCACTTTAAATATACAGTCCACTTTTAATCAAAATGAACAATAAATTCTGAAAATAATCAGAAGCGGTTAAGATGAGAAATAATAAGGGAGTAGTGAACTTACTTGGCTTTGCTATGTATATTTACACACTTCTATCAAGATTAGTGGTGGGGTAATGTTTACAGATATGTATGAAGGTGAATGGAAGCAGGGAATGGATGATTGTGTGCTAAAAATCCATTACAATTTTCAATGTATATGAATATATTGTAGGTAACTGAGTAAAAAAAACAAACAAAACAACAACACAAAGTCAAAAAGGAAATAATAGGGGGGGGGGTAAACCTAAGTAAAAATACAGACAAAATAACAGAGGAGATCAAGTTACAGTTGTACAGTATTCAACATAAAATACATATGCTTAAACCTATACCAGTAAATATTAATTTAAAAAATTGGCAGTAGTAGAAAGAAACCAAGATATAATTACAAAACTACAGAGCGTGATTTTTTTTGTTCTTTTGAAGTGTACACAAAATGCGTGAATCATTATTTTTTTCTTTATTTGGGGAGTGTCCTTGTATTTTTAATGGGTGACGGCCCCTCCAAAGGAATGTAGCGTATAGGTCCCCTCGAGTGTGAAGTGTCTAGAGTGACAATCAACAACATCACAACTGGCCTCCTACTAACTTAGTTTTACAATATACGGAGAAATAGATACAGAGATAGGATTAAGAGAACAAGAACGGCTTTTAGTTTCTTACTTGATTGATACTAACGACCTAAACACTACCAGAGAAGTTCTTGCACAGTCTTTATATAAAAATTGACACTTGATCCATTAAATCTGTACAGTAGGTTATTATTATTATTATTGTTGTTATATTTTCGATAAGAAATGAAAAAAAAATTAAATTATAAAGAGTAAGGGCCTCTAATGTACAACGGTCCAACATGGATTGATATCGAAATTTCTACGGTACACGAGAGGCAGCTAGAAATCCAACGAAGAAGAAGCCGACAGGAGAATGAGGGAAATAAAAAGATATTTTGTTTCATTGTAAATTTTGTTATATCTCACAGCACTCAGGAACTACAAATATTTTTTTTTGTAGACTGTCTTCTTTTGCACGTTGGAGAGATTTGAGCTTCCTGATTGGCGGAAACACATTTCGATTGGTTTAAGGCTACTGCGCAATTTTCTCACTAAATAAGAACTTAAAAAAGAGAGAGAGGGAGAGAGAAGAGGAAGTTCACGAGGAGTTCATTGGAAATTCACGTGTGAATTTGATCGAACAGTTTTTCTGATATGATGATTTTAAGTATTGATTGCAGACATCCTGACGATCGACCCACAGATGAAGTTTTCGGATTCATTTCATCTGAACTTTTTTTTTCTTCCTCTTTTTTTTTTTTTTTTTTCTTTTTTTTTTTCCATGATTCGAAATGAAATCAAACCCGATTGCATTCTCATCATTTTGGTAAGATTGCTTTTCTTGCAGGCCTTTCAATGTTCGCACCACGTAGGAAAAAATTAATAAAAATGAGGTAAAAGAAAAAAAAATTAGTATGTACAAGTCTTCAATTCATTTGAAAAAAAAAGTTGTATTTTTTAAGTCTGCTTCTTGCAAAGAGTTTTTTCCCCACTAAAATTTCGCAATGATTTAAAAAAGGGGAAGTGAGCAATATATTATTCTTAAAGTTCGATAAGTATTTTTGCAGTGGATATCACAAGTAAAATTATTATTTTTTAAGTATCAATTTCGTGTAAACGTTCAATTATAACGTAAATTTTTCCGGCTGATTTAATAAAAACAAAATCATAGCTCTTTTACTGATGCATAATTCTCTTTTTTATTGCTACTTTGGATATTTTGAAGAAATACAGAAAAACAAAGATTTGGAGCTTTTTTTTCCCCCTCATGATTGATTTTTATCGTTGCATTGAAATTTTCGCAGAGTTTCTCGCGAGAAGATGCTTTATGAATTCTCACTGAAAACACGTATCTTCTTTAAAAAAAAAAAGATTAAACTGTATTATCATTTCTTACTTAGGAGTTAGACCGATATTCACTATAATTTAACATAATTATAAAATATCTCTAAAAGTAACTGGAACAAAGAACTACAGCGCTTAAGGGTTCTCTTCTCTTCTTCCAGTCGCGAGAGGTTCGTGCGCAGATTTCATTGTTTTTTCGTACGAAGCTCGTGTGGCTGGGTGGGTGATTTTTTTCGTGGGCGTGGCGGGAGCACTCGGAGCGTCGCTTGGATGGGTGGTTCGGAGCCCTTGTGGGAGTTGAGCAGCGAAGGTTGATCGTGTCCGTCACAGAGAGGTAAGACTGTCCTGCTCCGTGTCATCAGTGGCCGTGGCAGGGGCGATGACCGAGGCGGCATGCAGAGTGCTCCCCTGTGCCGTAAGTTTTACTTGCTCTGTCGTACTACCTGAGAAAAAGAGTCCTTAGAGTCGTTAGTAAATAATTTTCAAATAAATACAAAAATAAATATTTTTTTCTTTTTTAAACAGTAAAAATTAAAAAAACAACAACAAACAAACAAAAAAATAAACAAAGATCTGGCTCAATGTTTAATATTTTTAGAGGAGGTTTTCTTGTTCCCCATCTCCTCCTCTATCGTCTGTCTTCCTATCGGCCTCTTTAGAAGGCGTTTCCTGCACACATAGCTTCACCTGGTCGCCCGACCCACCTGCAAGCACAGAAAACAACCAATCAAACACCTTATCCCAATTCAATCGGGTCAATTTACATTTGTCCTCACCGTCTGTGAGTGAGCTTTACTGGCTCATGTCCAATGTTATATCAAAAGCAATGCAATAGACAAATTGAGAGCTACTAACGTGCTATAGGAATAGGAGGTCATATAAAACAGATTACAGGTATATATATCCATATGTCATTTCTTTCCACATTAATTATTTCCGTTACGTTACTTATATAAAGTGAACCAAAGCGCAGCGTCGACGTATGTAAAGTAATAAATGAATTACATAATTAAATGTATATAAAAGATTGTCTTTTTAACTCGGATGGAATATTCTATCTTATTTAATATATGGAAGAATTATCTATAATCTTTCCCAAGGAAACTGCAATTTCTTCGCAGTTTTTTTTTATTTTTAGTTCTGCCTTGTAATGGGAATTAAAAGCTATTTCTATCAAAGAGAATGAAATTCCTTAAAATTATAGAAGGACATTTATAAAGCGGTTGAATATTCGGTAAAATTCAAATCATCTAATAAATCAGTACTTCAAATTTTAGAATTATTTCTGTAAAGACTTAATCAAATTTACATATCTCACCTAGTAAGAGAAAATGAACACCTTTATTCTTTTTATTTGAAATACTCATTTATCTCTATCTGTTTAAAAATCTACATTATCATGTTATTCATACAATATTTATAACAGCCCTTTGCTCGCTTTCATTGCGCTTTCTTTGCATAGGCTAGGGCACATTTATGTCTGAGTAACTGTAGTTATTCTGAGCGTGTTACTCCACGAGCAAATCTAGTTATCCAACAAAGCAATTTTTATAGGATAGTGAGTGAGGACAAACGTTCAGATTTCCTCTCGGCAGAGAAGGAGACTACTAATAAAGAAACGTGAAAGTGGTGTGAAGCATGCGCAGGAGGTGTAGGCTGTGCAGGAGAGACAGCGATGAGGAAGTTACTGGATGCTCAAGAAAATTATCCTAATGATCATTGTATTTCTCTACAGATTGAAGCGATTGCTCTTGACAATGCAATTTATTTCTACGTTAATGGTTAGATATTTCTAAGACCTATTGCCATGGTAGCTAAATAAGAAGCTACAGAGTAGAAGAGTTAGGAGTGCCAGAGACATTGCTTCGCCTTATAGTAGAATACATGTACTTAAAAAATGACTGGATATACTCTTTAGAATCAAAACAGAAAGGAAAAATATACTGCAGTCAAATGATGTTATTTTAATATACAACATAATGAACGAATATTTTGCGGAGAGAGAAAAAAAAACACATTTGTTTATCAGATTTCCAACAATGTTCATTCATTGTGTTGGATATTAAAATAACATTTAACATTAAAATACAATGGGAAAATTTACTTGCAAATTAAGCAGGCTATAAGAAATGCAGATTTTTTACACATTCTTTTGGAGTAATGGCTCTCAAAGCCTGAGTCGCGACCCACCAAGGAGTTACGAGAAGAGTTGTGGGGGTCCCGAGAGTTTTATTTTACAAAATAAAACAAAATAAAAAAGGTTTCCCATTTCCTAGACAATTTCATTTGTCGAATGAGGTTATGTAAATGGTAGTTGAGGCCGCGGATGAAAGTCTCGTTCAAAAAGAGTAGCAAACTTCAAAAAGTTTAGGTAACCCTTACAATTTTAAATATACCACGAAATCAATAAGAAATCGAGAATCTGAAAAATATTAAATGAATGAAATCGATGAGATTTTGAAAATTTTAATCGAATTGAATTTATTTATAATTTTTCGTAACATTAAACATAAGCGTCTACTAATAATGAGCTTAATCAATTGCTGAAAATGACATTAAAAATTTAGTTTTTCTACCTTTTTCCCAGTTTCTTTAAAATTTAAAGATGCAGTTTCTAAGCATCAGTATTTTTAAACTTTAAGCAGCTGCTTTATAAAACCCCTGAAGCTGTTTAAGTTTAATCTGAATCAAATTCCATTTAAAAAGACCAGCCAGAAACTTTAGCCATAAGGTGAGGCAAAGAGAGAGCAATTATGTTAAAAGGAATTTCGTCCGTCGGCAGAAAGGAATGTTAACAATTTCAGAAAAGTTCTGGCTAATTTATTGATTAAAATTTTATCACCTCGGATTAGTGATATTAGAAGTGGAGTGCACGTGGTTCACTGCAATGATTGACAAAAAAATGCGCGACAGATAATCAAGGCGCAATGAATAAAGTGCAGCTGACAAGATGTCAAGGGCACGAGATCGCTTACCGTGATTGACAGAGGTTCCACACGTGCTGCTTGTCGGGGCCTTTTTGTAGGTGGCCGAGTTCATTGTCAGCTTCCTGACATTCTTCTCCGGGTGGAAGACAATGATGTAGATCTTGGGAGAGAAGAGGCAGAAGAGAGCCACCGAAGCGCTCAGACTGATGGCGACACACAGCGTCGTTATTTGAACCTAAAAATACCACAGAAAAAAAAGACATTAAGGAAAATGCTATTATCGCCTTTAAATATCTTGTAAGCAGTGGTGCATAGCAGTTAGGTTCCTACATATTCACCTAAATGGAATGTACAGCTTAATTTCTCTACATTGTTTGAATGTTACAACTATTCAATTGGAATGAATAGAATTCTATGCCAACTATTTCATGTTTGTAAATATCACTTAACAAATGATATTTGAAATGAACAGTTATTTGAATACATAAGTAGATAAACTATCTGAACCTGTGTCAAGTCTTTTTTATTTACTAGTTAGTCAATAGCCAATAATATTAATTTTTTAAACAAATTCTGTATTTTAAGAAAATTAATTTTTTTTTTCAAGGAGACCATTTTTCGAAGCTAGTACTGCATTTGGCCCAAATGTTTTGTTTTTCTATTTTTAAAAAGAAAAACGTTACAAACATAAACAGTTCTTGATGTATAGTATGTATATTTATTACCGTTATTAAATTAAAATGAAAATCTTTTTCCCCTTTAATTAAGGACGATGAGAAGTGTTTTCCATTAAGCTTACATGATATTAAAGTGATATGGGAAACATCCCGTTTCTAACGTGGAATAAAATGTTTATGAGATTTCGAACTTACAAAGACATTATCAAATTTCTTGTGTTTTGAAAAAATATCTCAAATCGTATTTCATAAACTAAAGAAAGAGAGCAAGTCAGTGTAGCAAATACGAAGCATTCTTCTAGTTCGGAATATTTTAGAATCATTTTACGAGTTATCTGATCCATCTATTCGGTTAAGTAGCAAATCACTATACTTATCTGATTCTCATTAAGTAAGTATAGAAAAGTGATTTGTTATCTTTCAGGCCATCAAAGTCTATTATAAAACCCTTTTTTTTGTTAACTGAAATATTATTTAGTGGTTTTAAAGATGCAATTATGACCCGCGAAAACTCCGACAAACAACGCAAAGACAGCTTCCCTGTAGAGCATCTAGCATAAAAATAGCCTTATAGAAAACACATATTTCTTTAAAGTTGTTCATCTCAACGTACTTACAAGCTCTGTTTAAAAAGTAATTGAGAATGCATGCACAGCGTGCTAACTGGCAACTCAGGAGGCGTCTTCCTCTAGTGGTAGTTTAGACAAACATCTTCTCGAACATCTTCTTCAGTATATTTCTCAAAAACATCTTCAGTATATTTCTCAAAAACATCTTCAGTATATTTCTCAACTTCTATTGCCACTACATTATTGATACGAAACGTTAGCGTGAAGAATGTTTCTTTATTGTGTCACGAAAATGGATGACTCGAAATTGAAATTCTACCGCGAATTTCTCCAGAGACTGAGGAAAAGAGTTCTTCGAGTGAGACCAAGGATTGCTGAAATTTGGATGCTGCATCACGACAATGCACTTGCGACATAGTACTCTTTGTTATGCAATTTCTACCCCAAAAAGGCATTTCAGTGGTACCTCAGCCTCCTTCCTCCCCTGATTTGCGCCATGTGACTTTTTCCTCCTTCCCAAGTTGAAACGCTACCTCAAAGGACGACATTTTGCGTCTGTGGAAATTATGAAAGTGATTCAGAAGGCCGTAACGGACAAACTGAAAATGCTTACACCTCACGATTTCCAGCACTGCTATGAAGAGTGAGAGCAACATCTCCGGCGATGTGCGGCCTCTCAAGTGAACTATTTTGAAGGTGCTAAAGTTGATTTGTATATAAGAGTTTTGCTAGAATAGTCTCATTACTTTTTAAACAGACCTCGTATTTCAAGACAGTTTACTATTACTCGGTTTGAAAAAAAGTTGCTAAGTCGCATTAGATTTGTGTATTTAAATTCTCTTCTTGAATTAATACGTATGTCGTGACTATTACCTTTAATTTATTAAGTATAAGAAATTAATAAATGGAAACTGGAGATAATGCTCCAAGCATAAGGTAATGATATCAGAAAAAATGTAAGAAAAAATTCCACCAGCTGGATTCGAACCAGAAACCACGAGCGTGATACTCCTGGATACGGTACAGCGAGGTTGTCTCCATGTGTCCTAAAGATTATAAGATAATCAAGATGAAAGCCCAATGATAGGGCGGGCATTCCTAGATCGGGAATTCCTCCTTTCCAAATCATCGGACGAGTTGTTGAACACATAAGAAATTAATAAATGGAAGCATAAGGTCATGATATCATCAGAAAAAATGGAAGGAAAACGATAGCCTAATTGGTAAAGGCAACGAGCGTGATACTCGCGGTTCCTGGTTCGAATCCAGATCGTGGAATTTTTTCTTCCATTTTTTTTGATAATATCATTACTAAGTATACCTTCATGTAAACTATACTTTCATGACAATTATGAATGTGTACTTAGTAAATTGAAGCGTACGGCAAGTGTTGCTGTAAAAATTAATTAGTTATACCATACAAGCAATTAATAGATTAAACCAAAACATTCTCTTCAGCATACTATATGTATGATGGGATAATCAAAATATGCTATTGATTATAAAAAAGAAAATTTCTGTAAAAATTACGCAAAGAAGTGGAAATCTGGTACATTTGAATGGAAATCTGAGTAACTAACATTCACGAACACTCAATCTTATTTGCAATGCAAGAAAGCGCTTATGATTGAATGGGAATGAGAAAATGCGAACAATTACATTCTTATATCTTCATTTGAGTTAATATTTTTTAACTGTGACCTTATAAACAGACATATTTTACATTATATCGAATATTAAGTCTAATAAATTCTGACTTTAACCCAATTTTTTACAGGGCTTTTTATTTCAGAATTATCATGCGATAACCTTCACAGGAATGAAAATTTAACAAGTCAGTATGTGAATACTTTAATTTTTTATTAATATACTGTATAACGTTTTAATGAATAAGCATATAAACCATGTACATAAAAGTATACGCACAAAAAAATACAGTGTGCGGAATTTAAATTACAAATCGAAACAATGAAGGACAACACACTAATCTGTCTTTCCCCGTTAATTAGCCGTATGTATATTGAATCAAACCAATTTCATTATGTACTTAAGTTAATTATGATTTTTTTAAATAAAAAATAACCTTAAAGATGAATTACCTAAATGGTAATTAATACCGAGACTAAGAGAATGGCGGAAAATTACGAGGGTTGGGGCATAAGTCATGGCAACTATTTTTTTTTCTCAGAGCTAAGGGATGGTATCATAAAATGTCATATGTCTCAAGGAAGCTGTGACTGCTAGTATGTTTCCACAACATTAGATGGCTCCTTGAGTTCCTGATGTTGCGCAGAGAGCAATGCTAAATCAGTTCTTAGTCAACCGCCGTTCAAGGTGGATCTAACCCGAGTTGAACAACGCTCGTATATCAAAACAGCTGTTCTCTATTTTGATTTCTGTTACTTATTCTGGAAAATGAAATCTGTAATCATGTTCCAGAATAAATTTTCCAGAAGCATGAAACGTATGAAACATTACAGGCTTCATGATTCCAGAACATGACACCTGTAATGTTGTCAACTACCTTAATAAACATGAGAAGCAAAGTGTTGGCGTGTTGTTAAATGTCCGTACATTTCGTCCATTCCTTGTTCTCTCATCTGTATATTTCACATTTTCCACCCATGCTTGAATTCTCATAAAAAAAATAGTTGCCATGACTTATGCCCCAACCCTCGTATTTTTTCAACTTCACATATTAATTGAATTATTCTAACTTTTAAAAGGCAAGGCGAAAATCTCTTATATAAATTTCCTAAGCGAAATCTATTTTGGGGTGTGAGCATGATTTCTAATAAGGTTAAATCATCATTAATTATGGGTTTCAAAATACATGTAATTAATAAAAATAATTTTGATCGAGACAAATTTACTGAATTAAATTATAAAGTCTTAAAGGTTCAGTAAAAATCTACTTAAGTTTAATTTTCTTGCTATCACAAGATCCTAGCGGATGATAATTGAAAGAGCAAGAAAGAAGAAAATGGTTAAAAACCACAGGATATATAAGATATTTTCTGTTTTCTTGTGAAAAATGTATACGTTTTGCAGCACTTTCTTATTCAGCGCTGTGCAGCCAAACGAAATTAAATGTCCGATCATACAATTTAAATGAGTTTGTTCATTATCAATGAAGCGAATTTATTGTTTAATTCCAAATCTTGATAACACCTCTACTAGTTCTTTTTCAAGGTACTTTTTTATAAGCATATTAAGGTTTTTTTCGTGTTTATGTAATTATTTTCCCGACAACGGATAACAGCAATTAACAACAAATGGTAATAGCGTGCTATCGTAATCTGTTCTTTTGTCGCCACTGCCAACAAGAAGCACACCGCGGGAGTTCGTGAAGTCTGATAAGAATAAACGATGAACGTTCCCTGCCTCGTGTTTCAGCCGTTCGGAGTGATTGCAATCAAACTCTGCTCTCTTTTTTCTTTCCTACATCAAAGATGATGCTCTTCCCCTTTTTACCCATCCCTTTCATCTCCTCCCCTTTCTCTTCTTCCACCCCATCTGCGGCTTTTCCTGTGAATTTCTGACGTTTAATTAAGTCTTGCATTGTACGACACTTGTCTCCTTTAATCGCTTGTGACAAGAGAAGGAAACGAACGGCGCTCGAGATTTTTTTTTCTCCTTTCTTTTTTGCTGAACAGGGTATCCTTTTTTAACATTTTTTAGCTTCCCCTTACAATAAAGTGCCTGCGGACAAGGCTCTAATGCAAGCATACTGTTCTTGAATGCTTCGGGAACATATTGAAAATGTTAACAGGATTCGCGCCTTATGGAACTGTCATTTAAAAAAATTTGCCCCGATTGTTATTATAATTTCCCATAAAAAGAAAAGATGAATAGAGAGGAGGGGAAATTCATTTTAATATAGAAAGCTTTAATTACTTAACCCACTTCATTATTCATACAAAAAAAGACTGCAGTGCCGAAAATTTTTTTTAATTGTTTGTAATATACCGTATTCATTTTCGATTTTAACGCGAATAAGTGCAGATACAGTGACCGACTAAGAATCGGTAAATAAAGTCTTAAAAAATTCCTAAAGAAAGGAAACATTTTACTGAACAAATGATATGCATAACTCTACCACGATACATGAAGAATTACACGATATAATTGTGAATGGATTAAGACCACAGTTACTCTGAAAATTTCCATAGCTAATTCAGACTATATTTGTAGATTATAGCAGTTTTTTCCCTTTGTACATACTGTGCATTAATGTTTCCAACATTTAATTTCGTGATGTTGGATTTATTTCCGACTAAAGGAAGCGCCCTCCTAACGCTTTAAGTTCAGCGGATAATTCCTACGAAAGGCCATTTGAGAGTGTTCAAGTTTTCCTAACCTATTTTTCTGTCTGAGTTGGTCTCGTCAGTTTCTTCTGCTTCACCAGTTCTTCCATCATCGGATCTTTAACAACGGTTCCCCGGAAAATCACCAAAGAAAATCGCGGACTTACAACATCCCATTGTACGGAAATTTTTCTGAACTAAGCGAATTTCTTAAGGAGGAACGACGCAGGATTCTCATTGCCTGCCTTTAAAGATGGAAGCCAACACTCATATAAAAATTTGTTCTTTATATCCTATTTTCTTCCTCATTAATTGAGAACATTTTTGCTTATTTATTATTAATATAAAAGTTATTCTACAACTATTCTAAGAATTTTATTTTTAAAATCACAAACATTAAAAAATAAATCATCAAGAACAGTTTTCATGAATGCACGAGTACATGGAAATGTCACGTGGAAATGTCTTATCTAAGCCCGTGGATATTTATACAAGTTGTGCATTATGTTTGTTTTGATATTCAACAAATATTAGTTGAGTCATTAAATCACGTTGTAATCAAATAAATTGATTTATCAGAGCATCTCTAATAGATCTTAAAGATGTTATTTATGTTCGTGCATTTACTATTTATTATTTTAATAAAATTTATACATTTTTTCCAGAGAATAGGAAGTTGTTCGATCGTCGGCGTTGATGTTAATACATGCTGCTGCATTTGTGTGTTATCTTTAGCAGCGATCAATTAAATAAACACGGGGAGCCTTAAAATCATTCGCCTGGCTTGTTTGATGACTTCTGTTAAGCACACAACTAAAAAGATCATTTGAAATTCTCATAAGCCCAACAAGTGGAAAAGCAAGGCGCGTATTCAAAGAATAGGATATGAGCTATACAGATACTTATACCCATCAAAGAATGAATATTCATACGACTTATGACTTTTAGCCCCTCCATCATTCCTGGTTGTGTTATTATTATTTCTTTACTTATGTTTCGATGCACGCAGCGCCATATTTGTTCAATGGATATTCTGGCAAGACGCGCATGGCAAGGGGAAAGGCTGCACTTATAGAGATCCAATACGACAAACAAATGCATTCATAAATAAAGACATGAAAGGAATGAGACCGCATATCCACAAAGGGACTTATTACGTTGTACTGATGAAGAGAGACATATACGTACATATAGATTAATAAATCTCTCTGGAAATATGCGGTCTCCTTCCTTTTTAAGTCTCTACTTTGTAAGTGTTTCAGCTATTTTTAAGGCTTCTACAACTCCTGGACAAAAGTATTTAATAGAGACAGGCTCGTCATACAAAACGAAAGATATATCAACATAAATCGTGAATAATAATAATAACATCAAATAAAATAAAACAGCAAAAAATAAATATCTTCAAAATGAGACAAAAGTTGCACATCGGTAACAAAAAAATAGAGAAAGTACAGAATTTCAAACTTAAGGCATACTGGACAAAAGTATTTAATACGGTTGTCACTTGGACAAAAATATTTAATAAACAGAAAAAAGTCAAATTTATCTACTAAGCTTATTAATAAATAATTTTTAAATACTTAGTAATACCACCCTTTCCTTTCAAGACTGCAGCGATTCGGCGTGGCATTGTTTCACACAGTTTAGCACACTGAGTTGCGTCAATTCCTGTCAACTACCTCGAATGGCTTTCCGCAATTCGTCAAGGTTGGTAGGGTGTTTGGCATCAATTAATTTTTTCAGGGTGCACCAAATGTTTTCAATTGGACTCAAGTCCTGGCTGTTAGACGGCCAATCCATGGTCTGAATGCTGTGTTCTTGCAAAAATTGTTTGACAACACCTGCACGGTGAGATGAAGCATTATCATCTTGAAAGATGACATCTTCATCATCAGCGAATGAATAGTTCATACTTGGAATTAGAAAATGGTCTAAGGTGTCAATATAAACATCCTTTGTAACTGTTGTTTTCAGTATGCATAAGCGACCTGGACCTTTCGCCGTTATGCAATCCCACACTAAGATTTCTTGTGAGAATTTCAAAATACCTCTGACACAATCTGCGCGTCGCCATACGTAAACTTTGCCTCCATGCCCAACTCCAAGGCACACACGAGATTCATCGCTGAAAACAACTCGCTTCCAGTCATCCTCTGACCAATGCTGCTTGTCTTTTGCCCATTTCCAACGATCCGTCTTCTGGCGATTTGTCTTTTGCCCATTTCCAACGATTCGTCTTCTGGCGATTTGTCAACGTTTCTTCTTGGCTTTTGCTCGTCTAAAACCCATTTCAGCTAGGCGTCTTCTTAAGGTGCGGCTTGAGCATTGGGCATGATATCTCCTCCAAACAGTGTTCATCTCTTTCGACGAATCTCTGCGCATTTTTAGACAGACTTTTTCAAAGTCCTATGTTGTCTTGTTGTCGTTTTCCTCGGACGACCACTACTTGTTGGTCAACACTTGTTCATCTCGAAAGCGTTTTATGATATTGGAAACTGTTCCTTGAATACAACCAACAATGCTTGCCACCTCTGTTTGAGTTTTCTTTACCTTCCTTAATGTTATAATCAATTGTTTGCTTTCAATTTAAAGTTCACGTTTTTTGCCCATGAATCTTGGTAAGAAATGTAAAATTTCACGGCAACATTTTTTTCCGTATTAACATAGACTATTCTAACCGTTTAGAGGGGTAAATTGGATCGACAAATTTCGTAGAAAATTAAAAAATAGAAAATATTAAATACTTTTGTCCAATCTACCTTTAGTTTGAATATTCTCTAATTTCACTATTTTTATACATTGGCCTCATTTTGAAGATACGGATTTAATTTAAAAAATGCATGTTGGTTTATTTTATCTGGTGTTGGTTATTCACGAGTTATGTTGATGTAGCTTTCGTTTAGTATGAAAAGCCTTTCTCTATTAAATACTTTTGTCCAGGAGTTGTATTTGTACTCCTTAAAAGCAAGCGAATGTATATTCGAAAAACAGGCTTGAGTCTTTCAAATATACGAATATGAAAAGAGAAATACATGTAGTTTTAAAACAGTATCATTAAAAATCTCAAGTTATCCATATACAATGTTTAACAAAAAATCGACACGCACCAAGAAGGAAGTTTGCAATTGAAAAACCTAACATAACTTAATCTCTTACCACAAAAGAACATCCGGGATACGGAACGCCAGATGTTCTTTTGTTGGTAAGAGGTTTTTTCTTCATATACATTTAATAATAATAATAATAATAATAATAATAATAATAATAATAATAACGGTTTACCTGTAAAGGAAGGAAAACCCCTCTAAATCACAAACAATTTAATAACGATTTATTCAAGAGCTGGATTAGCAGAGGTTAACTGTTACCTTCTGAAAGCCATTTATAATCGTCATTAGCGTACAGAACATGATGACTATTCAATTTTTCAAGATGACTAGTGCATGAAATTCTGCGCTGACTGTATTCCTTTGCTTTCTAACGAGTAGAAAGGTGTTTAGCAAATTTATGTTAATTTTATGAAAATTAATGTTATTGACCAATCATTAAAGGTGCTATCATTAAGTAGCGGAAATTATGGGGCTGTTTATTGAATTTACTACGTCTCTCTGCCTATCTGTCTAACTAACCTTTCATATTTTCGACACCCTTTAACGTAGGCGTCTAAGTGGTATTACGCTAAATTTAGACTAGCCCTATTTCGTTATGTTGTTATCTATTAATTCCTTAGACTTTTGGAGTTATGGGGTCGATTCAGAACATATGACTGAAAGGGCAAAATTTTTCACTTTACTTTTACCGTTACGAAATTGAGCTTGCGAATGCGTATACAAAGTGTAAAGTAAATGTTGGGGACTACTTGGAGGGTCGTTTCCTAAGGGCAAAATAAGAAGAAAATATTCTTGGAAATTATTTTAATAGACGGCTTACGTTTCGAGAAAAATGACTTTGAAATGTGATATACTGACCGAGATGCTCTCTCAACGTATCGAAGCGGACTCTCAGCAAATCAGAGCAATGCCCGGTATTTTTGAGCGCATAAGGAGGTCGATGGCAAAGTGCATCGAAATTCATGGTGGGCATTTTGAACAGTTACTGTAATTACGTATAGAACAGTACTGTTACCATTAGCTTAGGTTAGGTAGAAATCTCATTATTATTATTATAGTAGGCTTCGGGATTTGGGATATACATATGAATTGTTGAATTGTATAGAATTTTAAATAAATTTTAAATAACTAAACAAAAAAAATTATACACATTATTATTATTATTATTATTATTATTATTATTATTATTATTATTATTATTATCTGATTTTGATTTATTTGTTCCGAAATGTAATCTTTTTCTTTTGATTTCTTCCCCCGCTTGGGTTTTATCACCTGTAGGGGTAGTTTGTATTTGCTTGTACATTCTGATCTGAATAAATTAAATTAAATTATTATTATTATTATTATTATTATTATTATTATTATTATCATTATAACTCAACATTTTTGCTATTACTAGTCTATTATTCATACCATTGAAAAAAGTTAGTTGTTATTATTTCTAATAGTGGAATAAATAATCGCTCTAATTTGAGAAAAAAATTGAGGATATTTAGAAAGAATATAAAGAACTCTTACTTCGAATGAATTCCCCGTTCCAAAATAGATAGGAACGAAGGAAAGCCAGATGATACATGTGGTGTACATTGTAAATCCAATGAACTGGGATTCGTTAAAGTTCTCAGGAATCTTCCTCGTTTTCACGGCGTACACTGTACAGGTAGTGATTAGGATCATGTTATACACGAGGGAAACTAAGAACGAAGAATCCTCGATCTTGCACTTGAGTATGACGATATCCCGCCGCCCGTCCGGATAAGTAGGCCGGGTGCCGGGAGGTTCCATAATCAGCCACACCGTAGTGGCAATCACCTGTACAGAAATCAGAATGAGTGTGATCACCACTTGAGACCGGGGGCTGATGAAGCCAGGCCGCCTGGCTGAACGGCTGGCATTGTCGAATATGCGTGAAATGCGATTAGTCTTGGTGAGCAGGGCCGAGTACATCACGGAGAAGCCGAAACCGACGCCGAACCGTTGCATGGCGCAGATGGGAGTGGAAGGTTTAGCCAGCAACACGAATGTCATCAGGTAACAAAAGAGGATACCACCCAGCAACATGTAGCTGAGTTCGCGACCGGACGCTTTGACGATGGCCGTGTCGTTGTGTTTGATGAAAAGGCCGATGACAATAAGGGTGAGAACGATGCCCACGCTACTGATGGAAATGGGCACGACGGCAAACACCGAGTCCCACTTCATGTATTTCTGATCCAAGTCGAAACAATCGAGCTTGTTCGGGTACGGCCATCGTCCCGGTCCGCAGTCCTTGCATGTCTGCTCGTCGTACACGTACTCCCATTTCTCACAAGGAGCGCAGATCCAGCAGCACACCTCATTCTTCTGAATTACTTTAACCTGGCCTACCCCACACGGCTGACTGCACACTGACACGGGCACTTCGCGTTGGCCTCCGCTCCACACGATGTCCTCGACGTCGAGGCGAATCCCGTTAAACCATTTACCTAGGGACAGAAAAAACATAGCACTTCATTAGTAAATAAATACATACATAGAGCATTACATACGTACAATAACTTTTTTCTCTCTGACAATTTTAATAATGAAATAACACTACCAACTTATTTCATGATTGGTTTGTTTAAATTATAGGTGCCATTAATTTTTGTATCGAAAATTTAATACATCATGTTTGGAGGTCATCTCCAGTATATATTTATTTATTTACTTATAGGTACCATATAAATACGTTTTAATAAAAAACATCACAGGTTTCCCTTTAAATGTTACGAATGTAATCACCCCAAGTGTTTTAGATAAGTTTGACATAGAAGAGCGCAACTGTAGTAATCTAGGACGCAACATAGAAGGGTGTGATTGCATTTGGCCGTGCCAAAGAACACTGTATCGGGAGTAGTCAATTTTTCATGTATGTCAACGAAGACTATACATTGAGTCTAAAAACAATATTTATTCTGCACAATGAACCAACAGCCGTCGTCGTAATTCTGGTCGGCAAAAGATGCTCACAGACAGGGACCATCGACATGTTGTACGCATAACAAAATGAAATCGTTTTCAAACCTGGCAAGAATTGCTACAAACTCTCAAGCATCAACCAATTTCAAAGCGTACACTTCGAAGGGAACTTCATTCAGTGGGCATTTGGAGCAGAATACCTCGGAAGAGACCTATGCTGAACGCTGCACGAAAAAAAAAGCGCAGTTACAGTTGAACCAAGAGCCATCGCCACTGGACTGTAGACGATTGGAAACTCGTTATTTGGTCAGATGAGTCTCGCTTGGTCTTACTCGAATGATGCAAGGGGACGAGGTCATAGTCGTTCAAATGAAGCCTTCAATATGTGCTTCAACAAGGCTATGGATCTGCGTTGTATTGGGGGCGTTTTCATGTACAGAATAGGCCCCCTTGTATTATGTATAAAGGCATGAAACAGATTCGGTTATATTCAGCTTCTGGACGACCAAGTTTTCCAATGCGACAATTACAAAGGGTTGCACTGGTTTGTGACTGGTTTGATGAACATTCTTCTACGTTCACACAGTTGGATCGGCCTTAAAATCCACAGATTTGAACCCTATCGAGAATCTGTGGGGTGACTTGGAACAGAAGTTGAAACGTCATTTAAGTTATCCTGCCAATCTCGGCGTACTTTGGGATTAGCTAGAGCATAAACATAGAAAGGATTAGCTAGAGCATAATTATAGAAGCCCTTTCTATGATTCTGGTTAGCGCAAGCGTGATTTTACATTCAGACCCTGGTAGAATCGCTGGCGACCCGAACTGCAACCGTAATTCAAACCAATTCAAGCCAGTGGATGTTACTTGCTATTTATCAGGGGTGACTTATTTTAACTTCCTTGTACAAAGTAAAGGAAGTATTGTAATCGCGAAAAATTTCGGTTTTCAGTTTTCAACGGAAATATACAATTTGACCATCTCTGAATCCATTTTGACGTGTGTCGTCGTGACGTCTGTACGTACGTACGTCTATGTATCCCACATTTCTCAAAAACAGTTAGGCGTAGAATGTTGAAATTTTGTATTTAGGACTGTTGTAAGATGTAGTTGTGCACCTCACAATTTGAGTGCAATCGGCTGGGCCAAACATGTTTTTGGTTGTTTCCCCAACTGATTTCCGTTCTTGTCTATGGAGTTTTGATTGCGAGGAGCAGTTTGTGCCGTCAGAGTTTGACTGTTTGACGTCAGAGTTTAAAGTACTCTTATTTGAAGAACTAAATTTGAAGTACTTCTTTTGAAGTACCAAAACGGCTGTCAAAATTTGTTTCAACATTTGGAGTTTTTAGTCAACAAAGAGAGAGACGGAAATTCGTGTGTCAACAATAACAATGAGAATTTTTTCACAAAAAAAGCATTCAATAAAGTTTCGTACAAGGGAGTATTGTGATGCCCACAACAGATTTTTTTATATTTGTCATGATTCGATCTTATGATCAAGTTAAGAACTGGATTATAAAGATGTTATCCCAACTGCGAACAAACGGATAAAGAAAACAGACAACAAGGAAACATTGTGACTAACATTAAAGTTATTCAAATCTACAATAATGAAAATCTGATAGTGAATGTTTATATGAAGATATTATATACTCGAGTTCGCATGAACTCTGCATCTTATTGAACTAACTTTCTAGATAGCCTAGAGTAAAATGTAATTCAATATTTCTTATTGGTCATAATGTATCAAGCTTATCTAAAGAGATATATTCGGCGCCTTTAGAGAAGCTAAACGCGGACAGAGGTCAATTTTTTTTTATGATTAGCTTTGTAGACGGCTGAAACACACTTCAGATGTTGGCAGAGGTAGAAGATTAGCACAGTAACCTAAAACCCGAAACCTTTAAGAAATAATTACAAGAATTAATTATTTTATTCAACCGGGACCGCAATTTTTTAATTGAACTGTAGTTCCCTCCTCCCAGTTTGGCTGTTTATTTTTTACGAACTGTTTAGAATTCTACAGGGATCTTTAGATAATTTAGCCAGCAAATTGATTTTGGGACCTTATCAGGTAAAGAGTCTTGCTGCTCCAATTTGTTATTAAATGGAAAAGGAAGCGAATGAGACTGAACACAGACTAGTAACCTTGCGCAAATGATTAATTGATATATCTAACTTATAAAATGACATACATAATTACAAGTAATTAAATAATTGATATATATTGCATTTATTTTATATACTTTCTAGATAATTCTGTTGTTGTGCTTCACAATGAGATCAGCCAATCGTCCACGTCGCTTCCTGGCGTGTATTTTCGTTCAAGCTCATTTGGATATAAAATTGCTGGAATGGTATTGGGAAGCTACCGAAAGTAAGAATTTTCATAGTCATAAAGATCGTAGCCATTGTTAAAATATAATTAATAATTTGAAATCGACTATAGAATAATTATCTGTTTACTATAACTTGTTCTCCCATCCAATTTTTTTCCTGTTGTTCAGCATGAAAAATTCAATGAATGCGGTCTTTTTTTCTTAAATAAAATCACTCAGAATGAATTGACTATTTTTTATTTATTGTTTGATGTCTTCTTTTTTTAACTCTATATTTCTTATACCTTCTTTCTTTCATGATATTAGAGACTTTGCGGCAGCGAATTTTCCGTTATAAAATTTCGAATTATGATTATAAGTCATATCGGAAAACTCTAATTCTAAGGAAAAACTCTGAATTAGACTTATGGTTTTGGCATAAGTCAGCCAATCAAAAATTAGTTTTTATACTTGACGCATGCGCACTGCGTCTTCCCTTCCCGCCTAGTGCACATCATTGGAGACCGGTCATGCGCACTAGGCGCTAGAGCCTGCTGGCTGTAAGCTAAGCTGTAAGTTATAAAGTGAAACGGACAGCCCGCCGCAAAGTAGTTTTCCGTTATAATTTTACGATATATATAACATACCGGAAAACTCATAATTATAACGGAAAAATCGCTACCGAAAACTCGCTATTGAGAGGTCTTGGGTGCTTCCGTTACAATCAATCCCTCTCTTACACCAATTTTCATCGTTCTTATGCATATATTAAATCTTTTGAATATATGATAATGTGAGTAGAAATGTTATAAAATCGGATAGGCATTTGGCCATTTGGTTTCAAACAGCTGCTTTTAGCTGTCCCTGTTTAAACATGAAAGCTGAAAGTACGTTATTCTGTCATGCGCCTGTTTAAAGACGGGAATTTTCAGATGCGTCAGGGCGCTATGATCCAAAACTATATCATCGCAAAGAAAGACATTTTTTGTGAAGATGATGCGTCAGGCCCGTGAGATAACGCTAAGGAAAGGTATGTGACCGACAGGCCTATTGTATACCCTGGAAATAGGCTTTTAATCAAGTTTACTACCACTATTTTAAAAAAAATCTCAATCTTGTGCCTCATGGGAAATTCATTAGATATGTTTGAGCGTTCTCACTGAATGAATTGTTAATGTCCGGATGTAAGGCAAGTCAAGTATTTGAGCGAGTTCAAACGCACAGGATAGTCAATACAGGGCAGTTGAATCAAGCATTTCTGTAACTACGAATTTCTTGATTGCTTGTGTGGATTGAGAATCATGCAAAGATAAATACAGACGAGTGCAACAGCCAGTCTGCAGCAAAAATTTATGAAAATACAGACGAGTGCAACAGCGAATTCCGAAGAAGTCGGTTTCGGAATTTACTATGTACCGAACTTTGTCCCGCATTGGCTATGATACTCGACGATCCGTATGACTGAAGCTGCAATGGAACCGTAATCATCTGCACTGAACTATTACCGGGAGGAAAAACTCTGCACGGTCTAGTGAATGACGGTTTCTCTTTCACGTTTTCTCTGCGTTGATGGCATAGAAAGCTTAAGACCTGGTGGCGCTTCTGTGCGATTATTTCATATGCTACAGTTTCATACACGAGCGGGTCTAGAAGCATTAACAGAGTTTCTGGCATACCTGAATTTCCATGGTCTGCGTAGTCTCCAGATCTTAATCACACTCATGAAATTTGTGAGATGAAATGAACAGACTGTTCGGATGCAATAACAACCACTCACTAATTTGCGGCAGTACAACGCTTGAGGTACTACGAATAGTCTTGTACACTGGTTCAAACACAGATAAAAAAAGACTCAACTCGGTTTTTACCTGGCATAATCAAATTACCATGAAGGTAATAGGCCTCCATATATTTTTAATTTGCTTTTCCTGCAATCTAGCAGACCAATGCAATGGCTTTTTATTTTCTGTGTGTAGTTGTGCAAGATTTTATTATTGTTAAAAATTAATTTTCAGGGTTGAGTAATATTTTTTTTAATGCTTTTCATATTAATTTATTTTCCCATCATCATCAATCTTGCAATCTCTTGTAGAGGGTAGGAAGTGCACTGAAAGAAGACTAAATTATTAAGATAAATAATCCTATCCTAAAGACAGCAGCCGCTTCGTGTTCATTTATTTTTTCCTCATTCAGGATTGCTTATTCAGCTTTCAAAACCGTGAACTCTTATTTTTTCACTTTACATACGAGACTTGATGATCTATTTTCCATGAGAAAGAAGACCAAATAACTACTCTCGGGATAAAAGTAATGACAGAATATTTTTTTTTTCGCCACAGGAAACTTCATTTATGCAACTTCATTCTCGGCATTTACAAATTAAAATTATCTTTATTCTTCATTGCGTTAATTGAATTACTCCTTTTCCTTTTTCCCTCTCACACTGCTTTCTCACTAAACTACTCGTAACTTAGTGGCAAAGAAATGTTCTTATTTAAAAAAAAAAAGAAAGATTTTTCCATTCTTTAATTTCTGTTCCACAGTGCATCAACGATTATTATTCATTCTTCCTTTTTTTTTTGACGTACTTTCTTCAATGAAAACTAGACGATGTTTCTATTAGTCTCCCTATGGTTTAGGCGTCGACCGTCTTCTCTCTCTGTCAGATCACCGTCAATCATTCATTTCGCTCCTTTTCACTGTTTCAAAGAAGAGGGAATTTCAAACCGAAGGGACGGTTCCTAAGAGAAGGAAAAAAAAAGGATAAAAAAGAGGATCGAATCGATTTTCGTCATGAATTTCTCGCTGATGATGAATGACTGCCATGTTCTTAATTGCTTTTTTCCGTCGTGATTAGGAACCGTAAAGCAACACCCGACAGAGAAACGACGTTGGCCAGAAGTTTCTCTTTCTTTCCTCTTTTTTTTTCTCTCTCTTTTTCTCCTTTGCCGTTGTTTATGAGGAGCGCCTCTCTCGTCTCATTAGATGGATCAACTCGACTCTCAATGCTCGATGCACAAGAACCGTCGGAAAAGAGAAGAAAACCGAATTTTTTCCAGATATTGTCTTGCTGTTGTTGAAGTTTCTTTTTTATGAACAGGTATGGCATTTTTATTTTTTAAAGAAACACCGCCTTAGAATTCTTTTCAGAAAATTTTTTAGCGCGATTAAACTTCAAGGTATTGCTTTATCGATACGCTTTTGCGCAATTTATTCGATACGCTTTTGTTTTCGTTTAGATCTTATAAGAAAAAAATATCTTCTTCCAGATATTACTTAAGTGCTGTATCATTAAATTTTGAGGAAACTGGAATTTCAGATAAAAAAGTTGCATAGAATAAGTCGTCGAGCAAAAAATAATGTATGGACACAGTTGTCAGTCGTGGTGGAACGTTTAGCTTTATAAATGAATTTAAAAAATAAATTGTAGATCTCGTAAATCCACTTTTGGGCTCAGATTTTCTCATGCAGAAAATTTAAGTAGCTATCTCAAATTTTTATTAGGACTGGGTAGTCTGCTGAATACGGAATTGGCTTTGCGCGTATTTGCTCAGAAAGTAACTTCGCATTCGACAAAAAGCATCTGCAATTAAACCGTCTTAAGTGTCAAGTCGCTTCAATTCATTACGTTAAAAGAAACATGTAAAAGCTGTTTTTTTCTTTATTAAAACCCATATACTAAAATTTAAGGCTTATAGATAAAATAGGCTTATAAATCGTACATGAAATGTTTAACATACTTTTACGATCTCTAATTTTAAAACACTTAAGCAATCTTTAAATATTGAAACGTTTTATTTAATCATAAAAGATTTTATTTATTTAAGCTCTTTTAGGTCTTCTTTTCTAAGTAAGTATACGCCTGCTAATAAAAAAGACCATACAATCGCAACAAATCCATGAAAGTGAAACGCAAACTGTGCATATCTTAGATGACACAATTTAGTTTAGATACCGGGTGTTTCAAAAATAACCGGTATATTTGAAAAATCAAGATGCTAATAATGCGATGATTGAACGTTCGTTTCCAAGAATTTTGAAATGTTTCCGTGTGTTGCAATATGCTTGGGACAACAGTAAATTTTCAGGCAGACAAACTTTCGAAATTACAAACGGTGTATTTCTATCGCTGCCCGTTTAGTTTTTATTGATTTTTCAAATATACCGGTTATTTTTGAAACACCCCGGTAAAAATGTATTTCAGAATACAGTAAGAAAAATAACAAGTGAACTGAAGAAACATTAAAAACGTGAAAGGTCGGTCGGAAAGGTCTTACCGATCAGTTTGTATTCGTAGGACGACGTATTGCCCACCCGTTGATAGTTCATGATATTATAACGCCCGAGACCGTCGCCTTTATCGTCGAATTTCACTTCACTTCCAGCCATATCTGAAGAAAAAAAAAGAAGAAGTCATTAGCAATTTGAAATACTAAGAAAATAATTCACGTTTACTTTATTTGCGATATTAAAGAAGAAATCATTTCCTTTTGATAATAACATAGGACCAGTTTAATTCTTTATGTACAGTGCTGGCCAAATGTTTGGACTCTTGTAGATTTCTGTGTTAATGTATATTTATCAAAACAATATTTTACGTGGATGTTGAGAAAACAGTAAGAAATACAAATGCGAAAAAATTTGCGTAATTGTTTTATTCGGTAATGCTGCACACCCCAACGTAAAAGTAGCCTGGTCAAAAGTTCGGACGATTCCATTCAAATGCAAATTATCTAAACATTTTCGCAAAGTTTCAGGGCACGTGTGCCCTCACAATCAAGACACGGATATCAGATGCTAACTGAAGCTCAGCGACAGCATATTAGGAATCTTTATAACAAACATAATAACTACAAAAGAATAGCTAAAATTGCTCACGTCAGTTATACACAGTTACTAGAGGAAAACAGGGAAGAAGAAAGGACGTCCATCTGTGCTGACTAATAGGTATTAAAAAACATGTAAGACATGAATTTGCATGTGGTCGTCTGGTAAATAGCACTCGAATCAATTAGACATATAAATGAAGGCATCAAGAAGAACGATTCATAAAGAACTGAAACATCAAAACTTTCACTACACAGCAGTGGCTAAAAACTTTAATTGACTTGGAAACATAAGCAAGTCCGGGTACAGTTTGCCGACAGGCATGTACGCCGATTTCAAAATCGTCATGCTCGCCGATGAAAACGGTTTAGTTTTGATGGTCCTGACAACATGACATCTTATGTGGAACATCGTGATGGAAAGGCAGTTGGTCGGAATTAACGTCCAATGTCTGGAGGAGGAGTCATGATCCTGGGCGCGATTTCAAGTCATGGAAATTTGAAGACTCAGATTGTGGACGGTAAATAAACAGCAGCCAAATATCTTCAGACTAATTTCATTCCTTGGTGCAAGGTGGAATTTCCACACTAAAACTGGTTCTGGCAACAGGAGAACGCGCGAGCCAGATTGCACACAGAGTCAGGAGATATTTTGCAGATGAAAATATTCCAGTTCTTGATTGGCCTGCACGAAATCCCGACATAAACGTCACCATGAGCGTCTGGCACATAATGGAACTAGAAATTTATTAGGATACCCAATACACATCACGTGTTCAATTTCTTGTAGCTATTCAAACAGGAGCTGACAAAATGTAATAAAAATCTTTTTATTTCTATGTCTGATCGTTTACTTGACATTAGAAAAGCAAAAGATGCTCAAATTCAATGTTAGTGACTATACTTCTCTTAATGATTGTGTTTTTTGCATTCACATGTGTTGATGGTCTAAAGTTTTGACGACTCTTATTGTTCATTTTTGTAGTAGCAAATAAAAACGAAATTACAGCATTTTGTTTCATCATTGTATGTTATTTACTGTTGAATGCACATGTACAATATCGTTTTGATATAAACAAATATTTTAACAAATACTTTGGATAGTCCGAATTTTTGGCTAGCACTGTAATTTTAACGTGTCTTGGTAACGTATATATTCAAAGAATGGCCAATATGCTTATTAATTTTAATGTCCCCCCCCCCAGAATAAAAGATCCATGTCTAGAATGATTAAATGTCTAGATTAATGATTCATAAAGTTTTTAAAATGTATCAAACATTTTATACATCTTTTAGTTTTATTTAAACGTGTATCATCTTTTGCCTATGTTTCGGTATAATGTTATTCTTTAAGTAAATTTAACAAAAATTATTTAAAATCGAACTTGTCCACACTTTTTCAATGTGTACATCGCATATCAGTGATTCACTGATACTGAAGACAGCATGCCGGGTCGCTTGCTTTTGATAGCTTTCTTTTATTCGCGGAAGGAATTTCCCGTCTCCTCAAACAGTGGGATGCGTGCCTAAACGCCATGGGTGACTTTTGAGAAACGTATGTAAAATACTGTTCATTAAATACTACTCTTTCTATTTTCTTGTGTTTCCTATTCCCTGCCCTTAAACACCTACTTAGCTCGAACGGATTTTATTTGAACATGCCTCGTATATAAAGAAATATTTAAAAAATTTAATTTAAAATTTTAATATGTTCATTTAATTTTAAAGTTAATGCCTTCATATTAATTACATTCTTTAAAACCATGCTAATGGCGGGCAGGCTTACATCCTGTGAACTTCAATTTTGCACAGACAGAATGCAATAGTGGTACGCGAGGCATGTAAACAAAGCAGACTTTATAGGAAGAAAGATAGGAAAGTAAGAAGCCGCTTAGTAACATGAGCATGATAAATTAGGGTTAAATTTAGGATCCCTAGAATGGTCGAAACTTGACTTCTTATTCTAATGAGCTTGCATTTTTTTCTGAATTTTGCGAGCTCAGTTTTCGGTAAATAAAGCTTAGTGTATAGTAATAGACAATGTATGTGTTTGATAGTGCAAAAAAATTTTATACTTACAAAAATTTTTTTCTCTAGAATGTTTTAACATTTTTGCAACACACATTAGCAAATATACGATATATGGAAACAGCAGACTGTCAACAAACGAACCCTTCAGATGGGGGGAAGTTTTAAAAGAAAGGTTGCAAAGACTTGGAGAAATGAGAAATTTGAATCTCTCGTGCAGAGAGATTTTTCCTTCTTCCTTTTTTTTCTTATAAAGAATCAATTCCGACAAAGGACAATGTAACATAAGCCTTCGAATACAACAAACCACCAAGACAAGTTTTCTTTTCTAATCGGAGAAGTACTCAAATGAATTTCGAAGAAAAGTTGTTTCAGAAACTAATATCCACATTGAATTAAATCTTTCTAAAGTATAAAGGATATATTGATAAAACACTTCCGATATCGAAATCATGAAATCATAGGCATAGCAATAAATATTGAGCTTAAAAAACTGTTCAATAAGACTGAGACTACTCTCCGTCTCCAAGTAACCTTTGAAGATGTAAGCATGCAGCATAGACCAATGTGCGTTCGATAGACCAATTGTGGTTACGCCTTAAGAAAACGGATAGACCAAAGTAATACTGAAATAGTACTTTATAAAGAAGTATTTAAATAAAAGAACATTACTCTAGAACGATATAATGGAGATAAATACAGCGTGATTTTCAGAAAAAAATATATATTTAATGTAACTCAGTCCATTTAGTATATTTGGTAGAAACATTTAGAAAATATAATAGAAACAAAAATAAGAGAGTTTAGAAATCTTACCAATGAAGGAAACATTGAGAAGATACTTGGTGTAGAATTCCCCTCCGTCCAAGCTTTTCATGGCTTGACACATTCCCTTTTGGTCATGGCAAAGTTCTCGTTGGACGTTGTGGAAACCATGGGCCATGGCATAGACGGCATCCACCACGAACTGGACTTTGGAGTCCTGAGAATAACCATTAGCTTTCTCGATACGGAGACTGTCGGAGCAAGGTGGAAGCCGTGACTGGTTGTGGATGTAACGATCGTTGTCGTGAAGACTGCATTGGAAGAAATCTTCCCAGTATTCTTCGAACCATGGATTTCTGAGATTGTTCTCAGGAGTCAGTGACTTCATGTATTCGTCGAACTCCTCGATCTCCTTATTTTCGAGTTCAATAGTAATGGCACCCTCGGCGACGTCTTCAAATCCTTCAAGGATTTTGTCTTGTCGCCCCCAGCCGTCACTGGCTATCCACGAGAAGAAGTCGCTCATATTGGCCCTCTTGGCTGCCTCTAGAATCTCTTTGACATGGTCGGCTAAGATGAAGAGAATGACGCCACGTGCATTTAAGTCCTTCTGGAGGTTCCGGATAACGGTGTCGAAAGCAGCAGTATCGGCGTTCAGAGGGACTTTTTGCGAGGTTGAGATGCAGATGTTTTTTGCCCGCGCTTCGTTTATAAATGTGTTAATCCCTCCTTCGCCGTATTGGCCCTCAGAGGCTACAGTCGACACGTAGGACCAGTTGAGCTTCAACACGATATCAACCATTGCTGTAACTTGAAAGTTGTCCGGAGGTACTGTCCGGGCAAAGAAAGTGAAGCGACTTTTGTCGCTGAGCATCTCTCCAGTGGTGGCGGGACTAATCTGGGGGATTCGAAAGAGACGTAGCAGGTTCGCCACCTGGATGGAGACGCTAGTGATTGAGGCACCGATCACCCCCGACACGGCCATGGTGCTCCCCTTCTCACGAGGTTCTGAACCGTCGGCGCACTCAAATCCTGACGTGTCCATGGTGTTGAGGGAGGCTCGGATGAATTCCAACGACTGGTTGAGCGCGTAGGTGTCGAGAGAGCATGTATCCAAGATGTTCGCGCCCAACCTTATGTCCTGAAGCAGACTGTTGTTTCGGTTGATTCGATCAATGGCGAAGAGCATTGCCTCCAGACGTTGGATACCTCGGTCCTTGTTCATTTTGCCACACGACGTCCGTTCCCCCTTCTGATGGATGGGAAACAGGCCCCCCAGTACGAGTTCGCCCGGTTCTCTGGCGGCCATCTGAGTAGCTACTGGCCGTCCTCCAAGGCCCCACCACTGCAGCAGCAACAGTAACAGAGACGGCCATTGCCTCCTCCTCATTTTGACTCACCGCAAGCACAAGCGGAGTCTCCTCGGCGCCGCAACGTTTGAACGGCGTGCCATTGACCAAGAAGACTTGGTAGGTGAAAGGTCAGAGGGATGACACGAACAACGCCTCGCCACACGAGAAAGACAACTCAACGGCCAACTCATGGTTGGGGGTGGGGGGAAAATGGTCTCGAAAAAGGGACGATTAATCGGCGATCTGAAAGAAATAAAAATCAGCAAAAGATAATACATTAGACAAGGTCATAGTATTTTACAATGAGATACCAATAACTTATTTCTCTAATATAATATTGTTATAAATACATGTATAAGAATTTATCAGGCAGAAACTTCATTTTAAGCACTTTAAAGTGGTCACATATTTTAACTCTACTCTAAGATTTCAAATAATTATACCGACGAAGTCGCATCTCTCGGGTCGGCTGAGTGTTGATCGAACTACTTCTTGCTTATCTGTTACATACACCTTGAAGTGTCTCTAAGGTTTACATGACAGATAAACAGTTTATGAATAAAATTCAGAGTAACTTATTTGCAAAGTTGTTTTCTCCGTGGTTTGGGATGGAGCGCATTACTAAAATCAAATTAACAAAAAAGATATTGATATAGAGAGCTTTCCTTTCAAAGAAGTCGACTTAAAACAGATCTTAGAATACAAAGTATGAATGGTAGGAAAATGAAGTTACAAAAATGCAAGAACAACTCAAAAAATTTTACTTGACTCACTAATAGACCTCTACAAACGCTCACTGTTAATACGACCAACCTCTCTGGCAATACATGAATACCGCGACGATAAAACGACGCGTCCCAGGACCGAAACCATTCATCCAACCAATTTTGCACTTCTTCGAAAGTGGGCAAGTGTAGCCCAGCCAAGCCATGCGCCATCGACCGGAACAAGTGATAATCGGAAGGGACCAGGTCCGGCGAATACGGCGGGTGCGGTTGCTACATCCCATTTCAGCGTTTTGATGGTCTCCTGGACGATGCAAGCGCGATGGCACGGAGCGTTGTCGTGCTGCAAGATCACTCGTTCGTGTCTCATCTCCTATTTTGGCCGTTTTTCGAGTAATGCATGGTTCAGACTGATCAGTTGTTGTCGTTAGCGATTCCCATTGACATTTCGCTCAATAACGCTTGCAGATCGGCATCCTCAATTGTTTTTTGGTCTTCCGGATCGCTCCTTGTCCGCAGTGTCAAAATCGCCACTTCTGAAGCCCTTAAACCAATCTTCACAGATAGTTTTCGATGGTGCATGTTCGCCGTACCGTAGGCCTCCTCAAGAAAACGACGTGCTTCAGCTACATCTTTTTCAGGTTAAAGCAGAAAAGCAAAGCTTCCTGCAAATGCTGTTTGTTTGGCACAAAAGCCGACATCTTCGTTGTTAGAAAAATATTTTTGCGTTGCGATATGTGTTGGTATTACGACTGGTTATTGGTTAACAGATGTCCACGCTATGAAGAAACACAACTTCCGGCATATACGTCGACTAGATGTGTCGTTAGCGCCATTCATGTGTGGAACTCGGAAACTTACTTGCACACTTGGTAATATGAGCAGTGCCACCGAAAGGCATGTTCCCTGGTTCGAGTCCGATCGCGGAATTTTTCCTTCTCTTTTCTACTTGCGTTCAGTGAGGCTGTTTAGAAAACTTCCAGTTATCAAATACTTCTCGAACCAGATATTCTCGCAGGTAAATTTTCCATCAGTAATTCGTACTCGTCAGTAATTTTTTTTCATTGAAATTAGTGATTTCTTTTGTTTCCGCATAATATACTTCTGTTTATGCAAATGTTGTGCAGTGCGCGATAGGTCAACATCAGAGTCATGAAATAAAATTCTATAATTTATCACCATTTATTTGCGATGATTAAATAAAATGAATGTAGAAGGTTTAAACGGAACAAACACCCTGTGTGTTTGCGTAAACGAATATTTTTCAGCTTTGATTTTTATGAATTTATATTCAGATTAATGAGATGCCGATTATCGAAGAAATTTTAAAAACAAGTTAAAAACTTTACATTGTATAAATTCAGAATTCACATTGCCCTTTCGTGTCCTCCCATTTTACAATATAAAATAAGTCTATAATATAAAATATTTATCTTCCAATTGTAATACTGCTTTATAATTCAAAAACTAAATATTAATAATAAATACGACACAACAATTATATTATTTAAATTTTTCACGCACGTACTCGGAACTTAAAAATTTGAAGGAAGGAGAACGATTTAATAAATTTCATCGTCTTTGGTATCTGAGGGTGAAAAATTAATTAAAATTCTGTGGCTGCACGTGAAGGAACGCTGGACTCTGAAAGGAGCTTCAGAGGACAAAAGATTAAGAAGAAAAGGGGTCGGAAATGAGAAGCTGTCATTCAAGATACTTATTGCATACACGTTTAAGGGACAAAGAACGATTTCAATCAAGCCGCACCATTCTTATTAAACCCGTTACAACGATCTTTGTCATCAAATCGTTAGCTTAAGAAAGCGATCACTGGCAAGAATACAGGCGACAGGAAGGATAAGAAGGAGGCTGATGTCAGAACATTACTAATAAGGGAGTAGCTATAGAATATGTTCTCAATACCCATTGTCCGCGACTTTTCCACTTTGAGACGATCTTTAGCATTAAGAAAATGTTTAATTTTTTTTATAATAAAATCTCTTCTTAAAAAAGTTAATACATGTCACATAGAATCCTTTCAAATTCTTTCAAATCTTTCTCTTATATGAAGGGGTACAATCCAGAGAAGACTGAAATGATGTCTACATTGTCATGTATAGAATAGTTTTGATTTTATTAATTGAATTGAAAGGTTGAATGGAATCGTAATTATAATTTTATAACTTTATAACTATCACAGGCACCTCAAAACAAAACAAACAAAAAAATTATGCAAATATTTTAATTTTAACCAAAACTGTATAATCTATAATTTTCATAAAAATCAATAAATAAAAAAATATTTATGTAAATTCAATTAAAATTTCTATCAAAATACTTACATTTCTTTATAAAAAGTCCTATCAAAATATTCTTTATATAATAATGCTATCAAAATATATCTATAAATAATCTAAACTCTGAGAAATATATAAATTTTCTATTTCATAATTTCCACAACATCCCTTAAAGCGAATTTAAATAACTTCATAATAAAAGTTTACAGGAAAACACTATACCTTTTTAAATTTGCCGTCTTCAACTGTAGAACAAACGCTTTGATGTTTAATTCACACCATATAATGCATCCAGAAAAATCGATATATTTACGTCATTCAGTTGTGTGATTTTTAGCGTGAAATAAACATCAAAGGGCTAGTTATATAGTTGAAGATGACAGATGTTGATTCATAAAAGAGAGATTCATGATTCTTAACACCATAGTGTTTTCATGAAGCATTCTGACTGCTCTAAGATACACACATGTAAGGCTTTTTAAAAGAGGTTTAAGTACGATAACACTCATTCACAAAGAGCTGGTCTGACCGAGAAGTGAGAATGAAATGGCCAATCAGATCTCCGGACAGATCATGTCCCTTGAAAGAGCAACTGCAAAATTGCATCTCCTTGTTTCCAGGAAATGCAGAGAATAAATTGTACCGTGGTAGAAAAATAGAATTTGCTGCCCCTAATTTCCTTAACATCCCTATAACCAACATAAGGCAACTTTATTAACTCTTCTAAAACTGGACTCCATTTACAGACATGAGTAAATAACATTTTTCACTTAAATAATATCTACACGGGTGGATTGATGAGTTTTCGGAATGGCAAAGAAAACAAAAAGTTATACCGGAGACACAGTATATACAGTATTATTTTTCAACATATTCCTCCTAAAGTTCAAAACATTTGGTCTAACATTTCTGCACCCGATTCCTGCACGGAAATGACTTTCTTCGAGTTCCCCAAAATATTCGTTTACAGCCTCGATTATCAGTTCACTCAATTAAAATCTCTTTCCAGCCAGGGATATTGAATTTCGGGAAAAGGTAGAAGTCCGATGAAGCCAAATCAGGTGAATGCAACGGAATCGGAAGGATGTTAAAATTCCATTCTGTCCATTTTTGCTCAATGCACTTGAATGAGCAAGTGGAGTGTCGTGTGAATCAACCTATTTTTTTCTTGAATGGCCGCTTTCAACTGATCCAAAAGTGAGGTATAATATTGTCCAGTAAATGTTTTTCCTTTTTCAAGGTAAATCAGTAAGCAAAATTCCTTTGGCAAGCCAAAAAAACTGATGCCATCACTTTACTAGCTAATTTAATGGCCTTTCCCTTCTTCGGAAACGACTCACAGTATCCATCGCACTGCTAATATTGCATTTTCTTTATGGTTTATAGTGATGGACCAAAGTCTCATTCATGGCTACGAATCGTCTCTTGAAATTCGTTGCATTCCGCTTAAAATTTTCCAAACCATTGGCTGAGGTTCGTGTTTGAATGCAATTTTGCTCCGGATTGAACAAATGCGACACGTGTATCTAGCAGAAAACCTAAATAATTTTGTAACACCTGAACTACTCTTTCATAAGAGATGCCCGCAGCTTCCTCAATTTCACGCATTTTTGTTTGGTGATTTGCCAAAAATATGTCGTGCATTTATCCACAATGTCTGTTGTGGTAGCCATTCATCACTGGTCCATGTGCGTGCGTCCATGCTTGAATTCCAAAACCCAGAAATTCAAGGCAGAAAATGAAGTTGATGATTCTCCAAGGACAGCAATCATTCCGGCTTTCATTCCCGTTGTGATTTTCCCCGTCCAAATGAAAGGTTTGATGATCATAATTTAAAACACACTAAGTTGTTTTCTGATTGCTTGTCAAAACCAGGCTATTTGACGGATAGATTTGACATTTCCAGTCAATTCATATTAAAGCCATGGCTACACATGAAAAATACTACAATCTAGCGACAATTCTGGAAATTTTTCAATCCCTTCTATTTGGATATCAAAGTTCATTAAAAGATTTTTGTATAGTGCTTGAGGAATTCTTGATTTGGCTTTTGCTAAAATAAATTTGAACCTCCGTGTATATGGGAATTTAGAATAAAACGTTTTTTGTCCGCCCTAGTTTAGTCCTAATGACTTTAACCCTTGTTTGAATGACTTTTGAGCATTATTATTATGACTAAATTGCAAACGCATTCTGTGTGCCTGATTTGCTTGACAAGAATAACGTTTGTGAACAACAAATAGAAATTAAAAAAAAAAGACTAAAATGAAGTCAAATTTCATATTGAATATTACCAATTCATTTGGAAAATAATTTGCAAATAGGACAAACGAATTTAGTGAAGGGTGACATCTTCGGTGTCGATGTTCGCAATCAACGTCTGTCTCAAGTCTTAACTGCATTTCAAAACTATTATTCCACAACGTTCGTTTCAATTTTCCTTTTGTGTTCTCGAGAGCGATTGAGACTGAAATTGCTTCTTTAAATGGATTCCGAGACACACAAGTTGATTCCATTTAAATGTCTTCGATCGCACAATGCGCACACTTTACGGAAAGTAGTTTTTTTTATCCTCAAGTTTCTTGCGAAAACACCAAGCCGAAAACGCACGAAGGTGGCGCCCTGCGCTCCACTGCGCTCGACAGTTAATGAAGGAGCGGTGCAAGATAACCACAGAAAGTCCCGTCGAAGTCTACCGCCAAGGCCAATCCTTCTGGAGAACAATGAGCATTAAGGACAAAGAAAAGGGGAGGAGGGTAAAAAAAAAAATCTACAGAGAAAGATCGAATCCTAGAAATGGAAGTTAGTGAAGAGGGGGTGCGAGAGAAGAAATGAATTTAAATGGCTACAGAAAATTAAAACGCGAAGATTAATGCATGCAACCAAATCTTATGAAGTCTCGGGGAGGTTGGAGGTTGTCCATTTATTTATTTACTTTTTGCTCGGCCTTCTATTCGCAGTTCCACCAGCCTTAGTGCGCGCGCCCTCGTTGCTCTACGTCACGTGCAATCAAATTCATCTGACTGTTTTCTATACGAGTGGGAACGGAAATTGGAAAAACAGCTGGGTAATAAAGTTTGACGAAGGGCCGGGAAGATCCAATTGCTACTCGATCACTTCGGAGACTCACGCTTCGTTACGTCGCTTAATCTCTTAAAAGTGCATTCTTTCTCGTGAAACTGCGTCAAACTTTTAGGATTCACTTTACGAAGGTAAATAATACACGTTCATGCAAAGTATTCTTAATTATAAAACGTTTCTAAAATCTTAAAGCATGTAAAATCTTAATTTCAAATGTCAACAATGAAGTTCCTTCATTTAGCAGTCACTATTTACTCTAAATCTCGAAAATAAACACAGAAAAGGGACTTTTCCTACATAAAGGTATTTGACAATATCGTGCATAACATTATAGTATATCGCAAAAATCCCACTATGTGATAGTTTAAATTTTGCAGTTGTGTTTTTATGCGTTTCGTTCTACAGTAAAATATACAAAATCATTACAAACGTACGGACATCAAGCCTTTAGATGACTTATCACATACTACTCACTTTCATTTATTTTTCTATATAAACTTCATTTTATGTACATTTTCTTCCAACATTGTGAAAGTTTTAAAATTTCATTAAAATAGAACTCTTTTTCAGCCTCCCGAAGGATATTATAGAAACGGTAGCTCGATGTGTTGCTATTCCATTCTTATAGTATTCACAAAACCGAAGAGATGATAATCTGAAGGTACGAATTCGAGATTGTAGAAGGAGGGGGGTGCTTGGGGAATAGGCCACATCCGGTTTTCTCAATTTCGTTCATTGTGACATGAGAAAAGTGGGGTCGAGTAATGTAATGTTTCAGGTTTTTGTGAAGATTGCAAGGCAATCTAGCAAGCTGTCAGCAAAATTCTTCGAGAGGCTAAAATGGAGTTTTATCGTTTTAGGGCATTTTAAAATTTCCACATCGTTAGGAATTGTGCACAAAAATGAGATCAAGTAGAAGAATAAGTGAAAGTACATATACAAGATATCTCATGCTTTTATCCGCGATAAATGTCTCCGAATTTTAAATGATTCATATTCACCACTTTTTCAAATGCTTCATACACTCCGAGACAAAAGTTTAAGTCCACTGATTTTTCCTAGTTTATTTAAATATTTTTAAAAACACCAAATTACTACTGTATCTTTATAATATACAGGGCGAGTCAAAAGTCTGTTACCCCCTTCCTATCTTGGATACGCAAATTCCTATACAGGGAATGAATAGGAACATGAGGGTGCTCTATATGATGGAGGGTGCTCAATATGGTGCAAGCGGACATCATATTGAACACTATCTGGATTAATGGAAAGACTTACTTTGTATCAGATGACTACAATTGTAGAGCTTGCAGAGAGGATTGTGGGTGATCCGCTCATCGGATTTTGGTGAATTTTTTTTTGTTTTGATTGGAATTTGCTGTTGAACAAATGTGCAATTGGAATTTTTTGTGTATCTCTTAGGGTTTTCGAGATAGAATTTGGATGTGCCATAATTTGCATATTTGAAATGATGAAAGGTGCTCCATCAGATAGAACACTCTCAAGTTCCTATTCATTCTCTGTATTGGAATTTGCGTAACTACATTGGTATCCAAGACAGGAAGGGGGTAACAGACTTTGGACTCATCCTATATTATAAAACTATAGAATGAAGTTTGTAGTAGATTTGCAAACAAATCAAAGTTTATTGACAGAAAATAACAAACAGGGTGCGACAAAATTAAGTTCACCATCTAAAAATATAGATTAATCCGTTTTACATATTTTTCATGGTTAAATTTAAATAATCTGCATTATGCTGAATCAGGAATATAATATACTGTATATGAGTATCCTACTCAAGTCATCAAACACAAGATGACTAAAAGAAAACATTTGACAGAATTTGAGAGAGTTCCCAAATCTGAAGGTAAATTAAACGGACAAATTTCACAAATTAATGGACGCAGTTTATGTGTTGTAAATATCGCTGTTAAAAATCCTGATCAAAAATCATGCAGAAAACGATCTTGAAGGCCTCGTGTAATTCATGGGAGGTCAGCAAGGTTGCTGTTAAGAGCAGCATCTAACTCTCACAGGACTGCCCGCCAACGTGCCTCTGATGCAGGCTTATCAATAAGTGTGCTTATCAGAGGTTCCTGAAGTCTACCCCAACTTTGCAGAGAAAAAAGATAAAACGAAAATACCAAATTTAAACCAACATCTTAAAGATGCCAGACTGGAATTTGCAAGAAAACGTATGAGTTGGAGCACTGATTGGAGAAAAATCATCTTCTCAGAGGGAAAAAAATTTAATCTGGATGGCCTAGACGGGTGGTCTTATTATTTTTGTGATTTGAGAAAGTATGAGCAAATGATGTCACGAAGGCAGTATGGTGGAGAATCAGTGATGATTTGAGTGTGGATGGGGGTGGGGTTAGATTCGGAAAAAATGTGATTTACGATTTATTACTGGACGACAATATCAAGCAACTTTCTAATGTGTTTCCAAGGATGGGACGTCAAATGGCTGACAAGGAATGGGAATTCCAGGAGAACAATGCATCTATTTACACTTCACAAAGACTTCTGCACTGGTTTGAACAGAAGAAAATTCTATATTTATTCCTAATCTTTACCGAATAGAAATTTATGGGGCACCATTATCATGCAGTGTGCAAATAGTAAACAATGTACAATGATCAATAAATTGAAGCTGCAATTGTTTAAGTAAGGAATAAAATTCCACGGTCTAGAGTTATTTCTGATGTCAAATCATATATTTGATGATATAACCAAAAAGGGTTTCTACACACGCTATTAAGTTAATAAGTGATGCAAATTGTTTAAAAATGAGCATATATATATATCTAACAAGCCGAATAGTGCAAACGCAGACTTTCAATTCCAAGAGTCATATCAAATCCGCGTTATTAAATCTTGATGGAATGAAAAGCGATCTGAGAGAATGACGATTTTCATCCAATGAAGCATTTCGTTTGGTTTGGTTGCAGAAAAATGGATGCTCACTTTACAAATTAAACCACACGCCTAGGAAAATGTTAAAAAACATATTAAGCCTTGTATATGACAGAGTATGATTATCTTAGCAGTTTGTTTACGAAAATTTTATACAACTTTTATTAATATAGTTAAACACCTTTTGAAATTTAAAAAACGTTGTAAAAGTCTTTGTAATTAAAAGGGCGTAAAGCCGAAATGTTCTTCGTATCATTTACCATTATGTTATTCCTTATATTAAATATGCATTATTGAATACTTAATTTTGTAAATTAATCCTTAGTGGTAATCTGTATGCAAAAACATGAATAACTCAAAATGGCCAGGCATATTGACCTAATAAAAACATATTTCGTAAGACTAGGCATATTTCGGATAGTGTAATTATATAAGAAAAAGAAATAATACATCAGAAATTTATTTCTCTGCCATATCTGGCTTTTCTTTTTCTTCCGTATTTAAATATACCGAAAACAGTGTTAGAATGCTTCATCACAGAAAAGATGGAATAATAATTACAGTTCTAGAATGAACTTTCGAAATAGTTACAGATAACATCGTATTAATAATTTATTACTTTATTCTTTAGTTTCAAATTTATTATTACTTTTCTTTTTACTTTTAAACTCTAATAAAAGACATGCTGAAATTAATTCAATGAAGACTTTAATTTGTCATTATTAAAAATATAAGCCTCGAACAAAGTTTGCAGTCAGGCTTCAATTAAGTTCCAAAATGTTTACCAGTGCCTTGAAGGCAAAACTGCAATGAGAGATAGAGAGAGCGATCCGATAGAGGGACAGAGCACATATTTGCAGGACGTGTTCAAGTTGCTATTTTGATTGGGCGATTGGCTTGGGAGTGTTTAATTTAACGATAACTTCAGCAATAAACTTAGAGAAGCAGAGGCTAAGTTAAACAAGGAAATAATGTTTGGGTTGCTCCGTTATCCTTTATGACTCTCTTTCTGCAGAGTAACTGGTATCGTTCCTAGAAATAGTCACTGCATGTAATATCAATATAAAAAAATTAAATTAAATAAAATACCGATCTCTAAAACAGTATTAAAAATCACTATTTTAAGAAATAATTTTTTAAACTTCCAATTTAATAAACAGAGTAAATATTATTTTAAATCCTTAGTAATTTTCTGTGTATAGACGAATATACAGAAACTCAAGAATTCAAACATTTGTTTGAAGAACAGTCTGTGAACTTGAGTAGATGGAAACCTATAGATACGGGGACAAAAACGTTTCGCTCTCTTCAATAAGGAAACGTTTTCAAATCTCTTTCAGGATGTTTACCCTAAAGAGGTAACACATGTCAAAAACAAATCTGTGTAGGAATATCAGCAGAAACTATTTTATTACTCTTACAGATGACTTGTAATATTTTAACTGAACAGTGCATAACGAAATTCATCTTATTCTAGTAACGCTGGGTGTATTTTATCAGACGCGAATATGGTTGCTGTTTTCGGAATATGGTTGCTCTCTTGAACGCATGCGTGCAGTGCACGAAATTTGAACATCGGTAGGACAAAAACACGTTATAACTAACAAGGGAACCATCCGAACCTGCAAAATAAGAAATCGCCACATTTTGTGTCTTTCAAAATAAACCGCGAAAACGAAAAAAATTCTACATAACCATACAAAGACTGCATTGTTATTAATTTTTTTCGGTTTGGATGATTCCCTTGTAAGTGCTATTGGATTTTACTTGTCACCAAAGCAAAGGTATGAAAGAAGAGGAAATTAAGGAATGCTCAGTGAAAGGAGAAGTGACTCTGTTGCCTTCGTTCATCGTCTTTTATTGCGACAACCGGGAATCCTGTATCCGGAATTGGATTTTCAAAAAGCGCATGGTAACAATTTAATTTTTAAATTCTTAATAGAGACGACGGAGAGAGTAATCTTTATATCACGAGGATGAGAGACAGAGCTACACAGCCCTCTCGCGAGGGCATGTAGGCTCTGATATCTGAAAGAGTTGTAAGGCCATAGATTTGCAAGGAAATCTTGTGGTAAAATAGATTTGTATTACCAAAGAATTGGAGGACAATGTGGTTTATCCAAAACCGCAATAAAACAAATCCTGAATGACGGAAATGATACAATATATATTGAAAGCCTCGTCAAAGCGTCAAAAATTCTCGCACATTACTGATATAAATTATTCGCCAATATACTGCATTATCTCTCCCGACAGGCTAGTGGTAAACTAGAAGCAAGTATTCAAATAACTAATAGGACAAACAATGCTTTGAAAGAACCAGTAAACTACGTATCGCCAAGTGTGTTATGTCTCGACTACTTCTTTGAAAATTCATAGATATCTAGCGCGATCACGATAAGGCACGGACTGCTGAGCTAGTTTTCTTCTTGAGCTCTTTTTTTCCGTCCAATTTCCTGGGTAGGTATATCCTTGCCGAAATGGTCGTAAATTGACTCCCTCTCCATTGTAGCGAGCGAAAGAGAGGAGGGGATGAGGGATACGTCCATCAGGACCGAGTTTATGACGGCACCAGGGGGCGAGAGCTTCGATGTAAGTTCGTCAGAGGCGCTTCAAATCGCCATCAGAGAGAGCCACCCTGCAGCCTAAAGGCTTTCCAGTCTCCGTTACAATCTGGAGAGCCTATTGATAACTTCGATATCGATCCATTGGGAAAGGAAGCTTACAAGATCAGTGTGCGTGTATCAGAAAAAAAAAAAAAGCTCCGCACTCCCCCTCTTTTCTTCTCTTGTCTTTTCTTAACCTTTTAACTTACATTATCCGAACAAACGAGAGCGAGGGTGGGAAAGGGGGAGAAGAAAACTCGAATATTTTTCATGGTTACAGATAAGGATGACTAGACATTGAAAAATTAAGCCAGGCAAGAAGATAAAAAACATAAAAAAATCTTTTTTCTTCCTATGTCGATCAATGTTGCATCAACCGAGAAGAAGAAAAAATTTGATTTCAACATCGACTACCTCCTTGCTTCGCTTAACCTCCCGCTTCGGCAAATAAGACTGGATTTTGCGTGATGTTTTTACAGGGCAGGTGAGGCGAAAAAATAAATAAAGCACAATCCGTGTACAAACAAATAGTTTTTTTAGCAAGCTTCTTGTGTCTGCTGGAATTGAGAAACGTTTTCTATTTTTATCGAGTTTATAAAAAATTGCTATATTATTCCTTTTAAATATAAACTTTAAACTAAGAAAAAGAGAAATAAATAAATTCCTTCCTAAATATCGGTTTTTAAATATTAAAAAATACATAAAGAAGCAAAACAAGTTTCAATCAGAGAAAATGACGATAATAAGCAAGTAAGACATTTGGATATAGGGTGTTAGAAAAATAGTGGACTTGCTATGCGTAGTCGGTTTCTACAACTAAAAATAAGGGGAAACATTATATAAAGATAGGTCCTATGACTCTGCAAACATCCGAATTTGAGTCGGATTAGACACTGCAGCATATTCAGCGTGATCGAGTTTACGGCTTCAATGATGCGTTCCTGCAGATCATTCAGGTGTTGCGGGACTCCGTACGTGTTCATTTATGGAGAAAACTTGCATCACATCTCCCATCCAACAATCAGAGAAAAATGATTAACATCATCTTCATTGATGATTATCAGGATGGATTTACAATTTAGGACGTCATCTTGTGGGGCGAACTCACGGCGCTCCATGTGTTTGAATGCGGCACCGTTACTGGTCAACGTTACAGGGACGACATTAAGAACTACGTATTGGCTTCCTTTTAGCCATTTCTTTTTATGGACAATAATGCTCGTTGAAATAGAGTTGTACAGGAGTGCTTATACTCCCTATTAACCTCCACATTCTCTTTTTTATGGACCACCGCATATTTTACCTTGATGCCTCAAAGCTCATGCTCAATTGTCTTTCTCGACGGCAAGGTTGAAATATATTCTTGAGAATGAATATCCTTCGAAATAGATATCTGGCGTTTCATAACTCGGATGTGTTTTTGTGGTTAGAGGTTTCCCTCCCTATACAGAAATTTCACACCGCAGTACTTTCTTGTTAACCGACTTAAAAAAAAAAGAGATTATCAATTCGATGCGTATGTATGTAATATTGTTGGAATTGCACAATATTCATACATGTTAGTCTATGTCGGCTTCTAAACAAGTATGCCAAATTTCATAAGTGTGTGTGTTTGCGTGTGTGTGTGTGTGTATGTATATATGTATGTATGTATGTATGTATGTATGTATGTATGTATGTATGTATGTATGTATGTTTGTCCACGTATTTCTCAGAAACTAGAAATCGAATTGCAATAATTCTTTTTTTATTGGATTAAGTATCTTTCAACTTAGGGAACAGTCCAAGTTTCATCAAAATCGGTTCAGTAGTTTTCAAGATATGGACTGATTATAGTTAGACGATAGTGAAAGTTTCATCAAAGTCGGTTTTTTTATACTCTGTTTATTTCATATCAAGTTTCATTAAAGTTCGTTGTTTACTTCATTTTGCTTTTGAAATGTTATTCTGCGCACTAGCATATTTGAACTATCAATATGGGATTTTTCCATATTGTCTTTCCATACATTAGATTAGAAGCGGCCGTCACAGACTTTGAGATTGAGATTGACTTTTCCTGAGATGCAAGATCGAGGATTCAAAATAAACTGAAGATGCTGAGAGCTTTTCGGAGAAAAATTTTATAAACAGGTTTTCTTAAAAGTGCAGAACATCTTGTCTCAAGTATTGCTCTACATGATAAACATTAAAGTTTCCTTGCGTGGAACCTATTCAATAAATGAGGATGAATCTAGTTCGGCTGCAATAACAATCAGTCTGCTTAGAAACGAAGTCATTATTCCCCTTGAATGGAAATGATATAGAGGACATATTAGAATTAATTGTAATTTACTTTAAAAAAAACCCGTGAACGTAAATTAGATACTTTTCAAACAATCATTACTTCTGAAAAGCAATAAATAATAACAAAAAATATTCCAATAAATCATAATGGAAAATGGATGTTATTAACTGAATTACACGCTGTGAATAATCATTTCCGAAATTAGCTATCGTCGAATCAAGACAAAGGGCACTTATTATAGTAAGGATGAAAGGCTGATCACAAATGAATTATTAATTTTCTCATTATGAAGCGTAACGCGCTTGTCACGATTCAATAGAAATCTAACGAAACAGCGTCGAACCTTTGTTTAATGCAAAACTGAGTTTTTCCCTAGTTGCACTGTTTTAGGGGAGGAAGGGCTTACACTTTTGTGTGTGACAATGAAATCAGAAAAGTCAGACATCAAAGCGGTCCCCAACAGGCGCTACAAATTACATGAAATTTTGGAGTGCTTCCTTTCAATGTACTCTTAATTTTGCATTTCCTGTATCGCTTATACAGGGTGGATAGAAAAATGAGCCCCCCCCCCCTTTTTATTTTGGTAACCGAAGCAGATATGTCACTTTTGATGAATCCAATGAAGAGGAAGTTGTGAATGACCTATTCCATGGTGCACTTTTCATCATCCCAAATATGCAAATTAGCATATATTCAAATCGTAACAGATACACGAAAAATTCCAATTGAAGAATTGTTCAGCATGGAATTCCGAACAAAACAAAAAAACAATTCCAAAATACGATGAACGGATCACCAACAATCACATGTTGAAGTTATTAGTTACCTCCCTATGCAATTCACAAACACATTTGAATGTTCAACATGCAAATCAAGAAATTACCAAAAATTACCATAACAACATTCACTTTCATGAGGAAAATAAAAGGCATGTGTCAGCATACAGAAAACAGAACAATTTATGATCAACTTTGGAGTAAAATATTTATGCACTATGGCTGTTATTTATGAGTAATAATTTGCTCATTTTTGTATCTACCCTGTTTATAGCTTCCATGTCTTCATCCTCAATTCTCGACCTGCTACTTCTACTTAATGAAATTTAAAGCTGAAGAAGTCGATTTACAGATCCACGCAGTATTCTAAAAATCGTAGTTATTGGGCCGTCTTCGAAACAACTATGGTTGTTATTATTCTTAATGTTCACTATTACGGTTCTTCAAAGTCAACATTAAATTTATAGACTTGTTCTCAACATATGCAATCATAACTTTTGCATTTTTCCCATGGCAGCCAATTACTGGATATTATTGCGATAACATATTTCAAATCAAAAAATTAAAGTGAACCGCCTTTTGGATACTTTTTTCCTGACCAGGGTGTTTGTTAAGTCTTATTTGGAATTCTAAGTTCTGTGAAAAATATGACACGAGAAAAGATTCCAAAGAAAACCATAATTATATGATCTCATTTATAAATTGCTCAGCCGTATTCGATGCCCTACAGGAAGCACATCGGTATCCACGGGAACGATATCTGCTGGGTTCAGCAACGAGAAATTATTGTTCTAAATAATGTTTGTATAGAAAATCAATAAGAAATTTTCGAGTCCAAATCAATAACGGACCCTTTATGCGTTTGGAAGCATTCTTTACAGGTATTAACAAGGGATGAGCGCATTTAACATTTGTTCGATAAATTCATCCATGAGCGGAAAATTATTTTTCGATACCGAAGATGAAAATCTGTTAAAGCAGAGAAAAATATAATATAGATACCATCATTAATTCAATTAAAACTATTATTATAATCTAACATAATCCCCTTCCGCATTTTATACAATTTATTAAATCAGTTCGCCGCAGGAGAAAAATACAAACCTGTTCTTAAATGAAAATTTCTTAAAGGAAGCAGTCTGAACAAATTCAAATACAAACAGTTTTTTTAGTTGCATCCAAATTTAATATCACTGTATGGAGTAAGTTTTAAATAGCTTTTAGTATTTATTTACCTGTAAGAATATAACTGGAGAGCCGTGTAAATTTAATGCTTTGCTCATATAGAAATCCAATTACTTCTTCTAAGTTTAATTTAAAATGTGTAAATGAATCTTAGTTGTTAAATAAATAAAAGTTCAAGCTTTTTCCTTGTTTGCTTCCTGGCTAATGATGACTTAGAACGTAAAAGGAAGGAAAGTTTTCTATATACAGTATATCTGAGAGCTTTATAACAAAGAAGTGCAATTTTAAATCTATTTAGAAACGTATTTCCGATATCTTATTGGAAGTGGCTTTGGTAACTCCTCTCTCGCTGTGGAACAAATACTCGGCCACGGTACCATTCAACGCATCAAAGCCCAAATAATTATTATTAATTATAATTAATTGGCGCTACTCAAATGACGCTATGTTTAGACTAACTCCTGTTGTACAAACATTACCATAACAATTTTCACCAATATGTACGAGAATTGTTATGTCATCAAATGCGAACAGTTCCCGTTTAATTTTTCCCAGCCGCTGAGTAGACACCTAAACAATTTTTGCTCCTCGGGTTTTTCCTATAGAAAAGTTAACGGTGTTTTCTCTGTACGCTTGCGTAAACACTTCTAAGAAGTCCCTTCGCAGTTCTGGGTTTTTACAACACCACCCAAAACGATCTGGGGTGTCACAAATCCACACTTCCCCTTAAGTGGTGTTGGCCGTTATAAGCTTATTTTTGCAAGGCGGTTGCTAACAATGATCTGGCTGCAAGATCGTCATAACGCCCTTAAAAATACTCTCACTAAAATAAATGCAAAAACACGATATTTTCATTTCTTTTATGCGAAAGTCAGTGGTACATGTATGTTGGAATATGGTATATGAATGCATATTTAAAGCAAACATTTCTGTAAAGAAGCGCTTGTAAAATTTCATATAACTTTTATTTGAACTTCAAAAAAACTAAATTATATATTTAAAAATGAAAAGGAACCTTGAAAAAAATTCTATTCGATTTAAAATCTTACAGAAATAGGAGACGCCTACTTTCTAAATAAAAGCAATTGTACTGCACGAAGGTGCACTAGAGAGAAAATCACGAGGAAGTAGATAACTTATTTGCTGACATACTTCAGTGTTTAGAAATACAGGGTTATTTAAAAAAAATAGTAGATTTCAAGTATTTATTTCGAACAAAGCATAGAAGACAAAAACGCATTCCACGTATCAGTGGATAGAGGAAGGCTCAAAGTTTTAAACGCTCACCTAGATGTTCCATTCGATATCACGTAGCCGAGAAATTTCTTGTTTATAATAAAATTGCGATGCCACAGGAGAAGTCGTTTTGAGTGGTGCTGTTTGCCCAGCGTGAATCCACTGTTCAAATGCAACGTGATTTCCGTCTACGATTCAGCAAACAGTCGCTTCGTCATAAGCAACTTTACGAGTGGCATAAAAATTCGTATAAGGTGGTTCACACTTCGCAAACTGGAGCACACAAAACGACTTTCCTGTGGCGTCGCCATTTTTATATAAACAAAAAACAGTGTCACTGTCTGGCAGTGAATGACACTTCTAGGCAGGCATTTAAAATTTTGAACTTTCCTCTATCCAATGATCTGCGGCGGAATGTGTTTCTGATATTTTACATTTTGCTTGAAATAAATATTTGAAATCTGCTCCATCTTTCTGAATAATCCGGTCTACTACGCGTCGATCAAGCCTCATGATAAGAATGTTAACAAACACGAACTTTCTGCTACTTAAAGATGCTACAAAAAACAAACAAGTGAGCTTGCATTATGTTTAGTATTGTTTCTTTATTTCTGCACTTTTTCACGTCAACTTCATTTTAAAATCGAAAAGAATGCATGATGTCGGAACTTTTGCATGGTTAACATTTTATTAAGAAAGCACTTTCAGCGGACAGTTTTAAATTTGAAAAGAGGAAAAGAATGAGCTTCGACCTTTCGACGGTTTCTCTAATGCATTTGCATTAGGTCACTCTTTGGCAACGGCAACGGAAGCTGTTCCTTTGGCCGTCGAACGGAACGCCCTCAATTATTCATTGCACGTCGGACCTTTCCAGGAGATGGCAAACAGAACCGACCTTTATCTAGAATAAACAGAGCGAATACCATTTCCGGCATTTATAATGAGAAAAAAAAGTCAATTAGAAAAGTGGACTGCCTCATGTTAATCCAAATTAACGAATCACATTTCCACTCATTCATATGAATTCTGATGTTAAGAAACATTTACTTATCATTAAGGATAATATACATCACCTCTATTGTATACATATCATATATTCAAATATTTCCTTTTGATCATGAAATGAAAGATATTGACACTACAATTGAACACCACATTATGCGTTCTCTTGTTTGAGAATCAGTGGTTTATTGATTATAAAGGTGTTTAAAGTGGAATACCTCGTTCAGTAACGCCTAGTTATTTCTTAGGTCCCGAAAATTGTAAATAGTAAAATTTGCAAAATACATGCTCTATAAAAGCGTAAATATTGCATCTCATTCTATATGATATTTCAAAGATATTTTCTTCAAAATAAAAAAAAAATTCGAAAATATTTTCACTTCATAGAAATTCAGATGGAACTTCATAGAAAATTTTCTTTTCATGATCTTTCGTCATACGAGAAAATGGAACGATTTTTCATTATACCTTGTAAAAGAATTATTTTTATTTTTTACGAGCAGGTCTGCGAAGACTTCTCCCTAAAATCTATCATCTTTTCATGAGTCACGTTTCGACTTCATCATTGGTTAATGAAAAAAGGAGCTTATATTTTGTCCCAAACCGAAAATTTCATTCTGCATATTTTACACGCTCTTCCAAAGACTCGACTTTTGCATCGTTATTCATTTTGTTAAATGCTGGAAGGACGATTTGTGGCGAACGCGCTCGCATAATACCCTTTTTCATCTTGCGTTTTCGCAAAGTGATTGAAGTTAGAGAAGTAGTTAACGACTTCGTTCTCCAATTGTCCATCAGGAAGGACGGGGAGGGTATGAGCCAAATCTATTGTCGGGGGTTTTAATCTCGACCGTCGTTTATCCGGCGATTTCGTTCGTACGTGCTCTTAATGAAAATTGCACACTATTCCCAAAATCGAGGGTTCCGCATTTCCCGTTTGCACGATGGCGTTGATTCATCGCCGCGCATTTATACTCACTCTCTTGGGACGTAGGCGGTATTATCTAGGGGTAATTTTGCCGTGAAATTTATTCAGGAGCCATTTTAAATTATGTTGTTAAAAAGAGGAGCGAACCTTGGATTTTAAATAGCGAAAGTCCATTTTTATACTTTCAACGGAGTCATTTCCAAAGAAACCAAACAGCCTTTTATAAGTGGTTGCTCTATTTCCTCTTTAAGGAACAAATTAACATTGCACTTTTAAGTGATTTTTAACAACCCTTTCTTAGGATGTCATTAATCAAACTTCAATTTGAATAATCTCGATCTGGGTAAAAGAAAAGGGGAGTGGTACAAAGTTTATTAAAAAATTCTTTAAACTCCATAAATTATGCCATTTAAGGAGAAGCAGGACTTGTTCACTGATTAGAAAAACGCGCCCATTTGGCAGCTTAAATTACAATATTGAAATTACTTGATGGTATTGGTCACATACTTGATGCTATTATCCTTTCATTCTCTCTCGCAATGGCCATTCTTAAAGCTGCTATACTTTTGAATATATAAAGTATTTAACCTGCATGTTTTGATGTTGGGGAGACAGACATAAGAATTGAAATTACAGAAGCACGTCTCAACGTTTCGGATAAGATACTCTGAATGATCATGCTGTTCCATGCTTTACGCACTTAAGTGTTGAGAGTATTATGAAAACGCTCACACAGATTATGGAGTCATTTGTTTATCGCAATAACTGAAATACCGCTTTCCAAGAAGTAGGTAATATATACCACATGATCGGCTGGAGCTTGTTGTCGAACCTACCTATATCAAAAGTGGAAACCTACAAATGGGAAGCACAATATCATAGTGGTGATAGAACTGATAGTCTGATCGAGAGAGACCGATTTGCCTTAACCAGGATGGCGCACAATAACAGTGCGACTATAGGAGGATCTCGGGTCCGCTGTCAGCATCACGAAGAAATCCTCTAGGTTACAAAAGTCAGGCTGCCGTTCATAGACCAAAATTTACTATCAACGCGGAACGTCATCTTGATAATGGAAGGAATATCTTTACTAGTTAATGCAACGCTGAAATGAGGTGATGTGGAACCACGCACATCCATTTCCAGTCAGATGGTCGAACTTGATGCGGCATAGGGATATCTATCGAGGGGTGCTATCCTAAAAGCAGAGCTCAGAAGTGTTCTGACTTGCTTCGTTTTGGTTTAGTCCTGGATCACTAGCTGTGGGTAACGGAAAGAACAACATCTAACACCCTGGACAATTAAACGGTTCCACTATATCAGCAGTTCACCAAACGCCAATTGTATGTGCTTGCCTTAAAGCCCAACCTTTTATAGCCTGGTGCAAATGTGCAAGAACTTGAATGTATTAAAACAGGAATGAAGTTGCTGATTGGCCAGTTCAACCCCCTCCCCCCAACTTCAACCCAACAGAACATCTCTGGGACGAGTCAGAACGTCGACTGCAAGCCCGTATGAGGCTAGCAGAAACACGTCCATTGGTTGAAGCTTTGAAGGAGTGAACGAATATATTTTCAGGCTGCCATTAACACCACTAGATGTTAGACATATTGTAAATAAATAATGTGTTCACCAAATATTCATTCAGTTAAGCTAGCAATTTAAAAATTCTTTCAAAATTTCAACAAATTGGCCATTTGTGCTGGATAGATTTTATATGCTTATTCTTGTGGAACTAAAGTTATGATCATAATCAGACGACCTAAATCTAGAGATTTTTCTCTTTTTAATAAGGTTATACAAGAGGAAGTCAGTAAGTAAGTCACAAATGGTGATTTAGAATATGTTAAGTGGGATAGGAATGTGAAAAAGACAGCTAGATTTGGAAGTTATTATCTCCTTATTTCTTAATATAATCCCCGCTGTAAACCCTGCTTTTTGTTCCATTGATGTTCTAGTTCTTCTAAACTTTCTCAATAGTCTATATACTAAAACTCTTGCGTGTATTTATTTATTTATCTGTAATTCTATCTCCTTCTAGAATTACAGATAAATAATTCAGGGCAGGCTTATCAATAAAGGACCTGCTCTATCGCCAAAAATCATCCCCCTACGACCCCCCCCCCCTTCCCCATTTTCCGGGGTTTTCATTTAAAATTATCTGCTTTTGCTTTGTAATTCCCCTCAACAGATGGCGCGGGCGGGCGAAGCCGCGGGTAACACCTAGTAAGTAAGTAAGTGCTAGTTTTGCCCTTTACTTTCAATTTGTCTGTTATTTGCAAAACGCTGGCCGCCAAGATGATTTTTGAGCGGACCAAAGAGATGGGAATCGCTCAGAAAGAAGCAAATGACGAGGAGGTTGAAAGTGAAGTGCAAAACTGGCTCAAAATAGAATCACGACCATTGGCAATACTAATACAAAATAACTGGATGCTATGCTGATAGGAATCTAATAGGAATATTATGAAGAAATCCCATCCGTCTTCCAGAAACGTCTGATATAATTTTGTAAACCAAATTGTGTCGACGGTAAAATTTCGCAATTGATTTCGTGTTTCATTTAGTGAAAGATCTATTTAATAATATGCATTTTTCATTATAAATTATTCTTATCATGAAAAAAAAACTTTCATCAGAGAGAAAGCAAACGAAAGTTTAGGCGGTTTCATATGAATATTTGGTGATATCATTGGCTAGCTGCATTAAATGGCGTCAACGGTTCCTTTTTGCATTCGCATCGACATAGACCAGACATAGATGGTAGAACATAGATGAGGTACACCGATTTGTGAATCAAAACCTTGAGGTCTACCCTACCGATTGATATACGTGTAAAATTTTAGGATAGACCGCATTAGATCGGATCCACTGCCAAATATGATTTCGTTCTTCCGTGGTTTAAAGCCTAAACATGGATTATCGTACCAATTGATTTTCCTCTTCTCCTTCATTGTAAGCTACTGCAACCGCATCTGTCGAATGGAATTAGAAGTCGTAGACATACTTTACGCTCTCTTATATTAGATTTTTATAAGATTCTTTGCATCTACTTGTATTGACGGGTAACGATTATCCTGGACAAAGAAAATGAAACATTTGTCGACATTTATACGAATATCTCGCTTGATATTGCACGTTTTGTTCTGTTACCCTAGTTTTGAGGCGCATTTCAGTCTATGAATAATATCTGCGCAATTTTCCCTTCTTTAAAAGAATTTTTTCGTCTTTTTTCCCAGCAGCACTAACTCAATAAAACGTTGTTAATGACATACTAAAAACCTTTCTCTTCTCTAATTTTTTGTTGAATTTAAAGGAGAAAAATTCACATCCCTTTTTCACTCTTGTATGATTTATTTATGTTTTTTAGTATAGCGTTTACACATAATCCAGGTATTCTATATAGAGTATATCACTTTACATCTTGCATAAACATATGAAAAAAGTATTTTTAAAAAACAAATTCCATGAATAGTGGCTGCCTCTTGAAACTGTTCTATCGTTAGAAAATAGTGTTGCTTCGATAATAAAATAGTGTTACTGCCAAGAAAAGTTCTCACCCATTTATGTTAGCTACAGAGTAAATCATTAAGCCTGGCAAATGATAATGCTCTTAATTTAGTTTTAAACGCCTCAAACTATTGCCATATAATAATTGCTGAGTTTAGATTTAACTTTTTTGGATTTTGTATTCACAAATATAAATGAAAATAGGACTGTGGCTCTAGAAAGACTGTTGAACGGAAATATTAACGGAAATAACCAACTACAGTTTTTTATTCACTAAGGAAATCAACTTTTAGGAGAGAAGTTGAAAAGTTTTAACATCTAAGGAAAAAAGAAAAAGAGTTGAATCAGCTGAGAAGGCTATTTTGAAAATCAAATTTTTGCGCCAACTTTATCGAGGAAGCGCGCTCGCCGTGTCAGAGATCCGGAAGAAAATGGTTCCAGAGAGACCCAGTATATGTGGTATAAAAATGAGTCAGAAGCGAGCTTTTGACTAAGACCTTCATGGAATCGGAAAAAAATTTCGGAGAAAGCAAATGGACACAATTTCTAGTTTTGTCTATCAATTTGCAATCACAATTCCTTCGCCCTTTATTTTTATATAGAGGCAACAGTATCCAAAATTTACGATTGTACTCTTTATTTATTATTAATAGAGAATTCATAAGAAAAAAGAAGAAACACCTGGACGCCACTGCATTATAAATGGAGGTTGATTAAGAAGATCTCTTCAAAATTGTTTTTCAGCATTATGGGTGGGCGTCAAACTTTGTTTTCGCTTTCAAAAGAATAAAACTTCGTTATTTCTTCTCTCTGTTTAAGTTGGATGATCCTATGGGTAAGGAAAAAAAGTAAATAATCCACGACTAATTGTAAAAGAGCGAGTTGCTTTTAAGTGAATAATTGGAAGTAGCAATTAAGTGAGCAGAATGAGAGGAGCAAACCAGAATCGATATATTTCACCCCTCTTTCTTTTCTGGCGTACTTTCGTGACTAGCTCTTTCTAAAATGCAATTTTAATTTAATTGTGAATTAAATTTACCCAAATATAAATAAATAAGTGTTTGAAGGAAATATCAGTTTTAACTTTTGGGCTCTGTCACCAGACAGTTTTAAACCCACAAGTCTAATAAAAATTACGTATGTTATTATTTACTTAAAAGATTTTATTTTATGTAAACGTGGTCGTATTTTTAATTTTTTTTCCTTTCTCAATCATTAACTTTCTTGAGATACCATTGTATAATATGCTCATGTAAAATATTACATTACTTTACAAAAATGGGTAAATAAATGATTACCCCTTTTTCGATAAGGAAAAATGAAACAAAAAAGCGGCAAATAAATGACATATTAAATTAATAAATCGGACTGCTATTCAGAATACGGAGGGTTGATTCAGATAAAGTGAGACGACTTTAAACGCCGCGTATGACCTTGACGGAATGTGATTTGCATGACTCGTCCACTATTCATGGGGATTAGCTTTGTATACACTTGTTGCTGTTAGTTGTTGCAGTGGAGAAAGTTTAGCCTCACTTCGTTTTTTGGGGTTGACAAAACATCCTTAAAACATTGTAACTGTAATTTTTAAAACTGATAACTAAACATGCAAATGAATGGTTTTTAACTAAAAATCGCATTGTTTTAATGCTGCAATCTGAATTTTTACAAAAAAAAACAAACACTTTTTGTGCATGCAGAATGTTTAGCCTCACCTTTATAAATCTAAATACAGCAATGGATTTCCAATGCTTGAAATTAAATTAATATTTGGTCCATGCTCCTTTGTTTTTGATAATTTGATAGATTCGTTTGGACATTAAAACAATGTGTTTTTGGTTAAAAATATTCATTTGCATGTTTAGTTATCAGTATTAAAAATTACAGTTACAAAGTTTCAGGAATGTTTTGTCAACCCCAAAAAACGAAGTGAGGCACCAAAACACACCACACATACATTATAATCTTCCAAAAAATACCAACATACCTCCCCATTCTGCATCACGCATGTGACTATTTTTAGCAAAAGAGCCCTTCTCTGGTTGAAATTAAGCTCTTCTTTTTTCTGTAAAGAATTTTCGAAAGGAGATGACAGAAGGGATTGCTAATCTTTTAATCACTGCCCTTTACTCCTGTAAGAAGCACAGTAGCTCAAGCGATCGGAACTGGTGGAGAAAAGGTTTGCTAAATCTCTAAGCTTACTTCTTCAGAGAGCAATTTCGACTTCCATTATGGAGCATGCGTAATTTTGTTTCTCCTAGTTTCGTGAACTAGTCAAATAGTACAAAACTAACTTTTATTTGACACATCCAAAAATCCCAAAGAACCAAACCTAATCACGTGGAGTTTGTTTCGTAGCTCACTGATGGCACTCTACAATAGAAAAAGGAATGTTGAGATTATACTAAGACAATAATTAGTAAATTCTCAACATCCCGTTCGATCCCGGCCGAGGACGACGAGGATTTTTCAGGTAGAATCACGCACTTCCTTCGGAAGGGAAGTAAAGACGTTGGTACCGTATAGTCGTTTGCCGGCTGCACGTTAAAGAACCCTTGCGAGGCAAAATTTGCGGCCCCTATAATATTACCCCAACAACTTAATAATAATAAAATTATTCCTTTAGAAATTCCAAATGTATTGATTTTTTATATATGTTACTCTTATTAATTATTACTCTTCATTAAATTATACGTTTTTGGCATAATTAAAGACCGTAAGCACGTTCATTTAATTATTTAATTAATGTTAAGGTTTTAGAATTTATTAATTATTGATGGTATTCTAAAAATTCTATAGTTCATACCACACGCATTCAGTAGGATAAAGATTAGGACATTAGGCTATTCACTTCATTTTTGGAATTTCATTTCTGCGAATCAATCGGAGACACTTTGTTTTGTGGTATTCTTATTGTAAGTATAAGCACGCCTACTGGATGTTAAAGGTAAACTCCACACTCAAAACAACTTTGCTTAAAATGAAAGATGAAGATCTGAATGACAACGTAATATGTATAAAAATTTTCAATTCGAACTCAAAATTAATAAAATATAGGAAAAACATTCATTTTTTCTCTCTCTCCCTTCGTTCGACACTGACGCCATGGTTCGGCAACTGTTACGTCACAGATTCCGGAGAATTGCGAATTCGTGAAGTCACACACATTGTACGCTACCGCAGGCGCTATCGGTTAGTTGTCAAGGCATCGCAATGACTATGAATATGAAAACAAGACAACGATTTTGATAACAGTGTCAGCGATATACAAGGGCCGTTAGCAGAATTAAATGCTACTGCAACTTCTGAGATATACAGCTCTATCAAGAACAGATGAAGGGGGCTCATCTGTTCTTGGCTCTGTGCATTAAACCGTTGAAACGGGATCTTCTGCTTGCCGCGTCGGCGTGTGCACATCCCTACACAGCTGATAGGCTTACCTCATTCCTTCGGCAATTAACACATGCCTGTTGCGGTCGTTGTTCCTGAAGAACACCAAGCACGTTTAGAGTTGGAAGACCATCTACTTCCACCTTATCCGCGATCTAGTTTCAGTGAATTTCTTGTTTGAATTGATATTGAATTTAAAACGGCGAGGGCGTAGACAAAGCATGACGCTCCAAAATGAGTTGAGCACACGATGCTGTTTGGAGTTGATACCAGTTCTCTCTGACAAAACTAATACACGGTTTTTTTATTGTAGGAATCTATGAAACGTAAAATTTCTATCCAACATTCAAACAGAGAACAACTTGAAGGCATTCTGACATAAAACAGGTTAGCAAAAATCTTATGCTATGTAGAATCGTTCGAAGCGAAACTAGAATTCCCCCAGGTTCTCGCGGCAGGTTCTCGCGTCATGTCCCGCCGTGTTCTCGGGAGAAGGAATGGAAGATCCCACGCCAATTTTCAATTTTCCGAGGCATTTTTCTTAATAAAATATTAAGATAAATCGAAAAATTTTGAATGATATCGATTTATTAACCTGGATAATGTTATGATACAAAAAAAAAAAAATTAAAGTCGACTTTTTCCGTGGAGTTTACCTTTAAGGTTAAATCAACCTTATTTGTAGTATTGATACTTAGATGTGTAAGCGGTAAAGTACTATGTATGCCTTTGGATTACACCTCTGATGTCGCTTACACTTCTCTAGAAACAAATGTTACAGAACCATTTTTTAACAAAGAAAAAAGCTGAAATGAACAGGCCTTGCAGATAAATTAGGCCATGGTCTTAACTAGCAATATCCTGCAACGATAAAGGAAAAGTTGCCCAATATTGCTCCAAACGATGGTCCAAAATGTAACAATGTGCAGAGTTAACTTGCAGCGCCGCCTCTAGTTAAAAAAGCACGAACGAGTTGCTTCTTTGAAATTAGAAAAATTATTTATGTCATTATTAACAATTGGATAACTTAATTAAATGCATGCAGTCGCTTTCATTGTTCTCTTAGGAAGGACGTACTTTAAGTGTAATTTCTTTTAAGAATCGTAATATGATATTAAAATTTTATAATTATTATTTTTGGAATAACACTGGCCTGTTAGGGTCTATCAAACTGAACAGAAAGTTATGAAAAACATATATACAAGGTGTGGCTATTAATTTCCAGGACTGCTCTAATAACACCAGAATAGATGATCTGAAAAACATACTCTTTTAATATGTTTCGAAGTAATTGCCACCTGCCGTAATACACTTCTGTGCTCGGCTGTACAAGTTGCGAAAACAACTTTTAAAGTCCTCTTTCGGAAGGCTCTTCAATGTCGACGTCACGTGTTTTGATGTCTTCCAAATCCACAAACCGTGTTCCTTTCATCACAGTTTTCAGTTTCGGAAACAGGAAAAAGTCTGCGGGGGCTAAGTCCGGAGAGTATGGCGGTTGATTCAGCTCCATATGACCTGATGGTTGGCCAAAAACCTTGCGTTTGCCTAAGTCTTGTGTCAGAATTTGGCGAACCACCTCTTTGTCGATGTCAGTTCACTGGCCAGTATTCGAATAGTCATTCGCCGATCCGATGTTACAAGCTCGCGAACTTTCTCAATTGTTTCCTGCGTACGCACGGAAATCGGCCTTCCTGTGTGGTCGTCATCTTCAACGCTTTCGCGCCCGTCCCGAAAACGTCTAAACCATTCAAATGTGCGCGAACGGGATAATGCTTGCTCACCATACACTTTCTTCAACATTTCATGTGTTTCTGTTGCACTTTTACCCAGTTTGAAGCAGAATTTGATGTTCATTCTTTGCTCCATATCTGCACTTGAACAACAATACTTTACCAGATACGTTTCTACGCGTCTTTCAAGGCCAAGTTCTTGCCTCCCAATGACGCCCGCTTCTGAGAGCATGCGCAGATGCACTACCTTCCGGATACCAGGTGCGCCTCTCTCTGGCGAGATATCCCTTTCGTGCTGTTACGTCAGTCCTGGAAATTAATAGCCACACCTTGTATATTTAATATTTGTGTTTTTCTATTCTCTTGCTCCGGAATAGTTTTACTAAACACTTTATTTCCATATGATTTTTGAACACGTAACGATAGAACAAAGAGTCTTTTCATCTTTACTGAAAACACTCCACAGTGATGCCCAGGGATTCATCGATCTCGTTGAGTATTCTTTGCTTTAGTTCATTCTCCTTTTACTGTTACTGTTCATTTAAATCCTTAGGTTTTGTAATTTAGACATGTGAGACCGATGTCCCCCAGATAAATATGTACAGAGGTGAGGTCGGGTAAGCATGGCGCCCAAGCAGTAGGATCGACACGTCCTCTCCACCTTCTTGACAGGCACAGAAATATCAGGAATAGATGAAGGAGGAACTCTTGGAAATATCCTATGCAGCAGTGTTTCTCAACCTTTTTTTCCTGTCTTACTTAGCTCAATTATTTCGTCAATTCAACAACAGATGGTGGCGTGCAAATTGTTTACCATGGAAAACAGCTGGAGTAAAATTCAGCCCCATAACGAGTTTGCTATTAAATGAATTACTGTTAAATTGCTGGCCCAACTAAGACCAGTATAGTAAGGAACCGACAAGTTAGCTCTTAGTGGGCGCCAAAATTCAAAGTACAGATTCAATGTTTTACAATTAATACAAAATTTTAAGGTTATATAAGAAAGGTTAGTATCTATTAATATAGAGTTAGGTATTATATAAGTTCGCAAATTTTCAGTAGTATGCAGTAGGAGTCTCTAACAAACAAAATTTATATTAATGTAACTAAATGGAAAACTATTAAAAATACTAAATGAGGTATCAATATTCAATACTTATGTAATCATGGCATATTAACGGTAAGAAATGAATAATAATTGCTGAAAATAACAATTATTATGGCTACAATTTCCTCAGAAGAATCGTAATACTTTTTTGTTTGACATTTTGCTTGAGCACATGCTCGAGCACTTTAATCAGGAAATATGAAGATGAATAAAATGTCTGTGCAACAAGGGTAAGGCAGTCGCTGATTGGCTGATGAACTTAGTCAACGTCATGACCACGTGGTCTATTCCAGATGAGCAATTCTCACGACTTGTCTCTTGACTTTGGACTATAGGTCTTATGATGGTTTTCCAAGGCTTCATCAAATTTAAAATTTATGCGCTTGTTGAATTTTTATCTGCTTCGAAGTGCTTAACATATTTCTACTGATTCAGTCCTCTCTACAGTCCAGAATAATATCCTGTCTCAAAAAAGCGTGACGGGTGATGCAATTTTAATTTTGCGTCTTACAAAATACATTCGTTTTAGGATTTTAGATACTGAGAAAAGCTTGCACGTGCCGTGTTTAAGGCTCCACATTCGACTGTGAGCACAGACAAGAGTAAGGCGATGCACCTTAAGCAAAGACGCAGTGTTTACTCGACAAATTGAGATTCGACACCCGTCCTTAAATCTCGTATTTCAGTTATCGTCAATAAGCCTTTATTCAGTATTACCGATGTTCATGATTCTGTAGACCTGTCCATTGATAAATATATAGAAAGTTTTTGTAAGGTATGAAATATATATTTATTTGTTGCACCTAAAAACATTATCACGATTCAATGCTTCGGAATGCAGTTACGAAGTTCATGATTTTTTATTCTTTGAATGTGAATAGAACTGCATTACTCGTCGCTGCAAAGCATGCCATTCTTATTTTTGAGTATGTTTTGTACACATAGAGGTTTAATGTTTGGACACTCACAATATGAACCTTCAAGGATATCCATTGTCATGGATAGAGAAGAATTTTAACATCAAGCTGCTGATTATTAGAAGACATAGATGTAAAAGTAGATTAATATTAATTAACTGGCCTTTTTTATAAACTCTTGCCAATATTTTTTTTTTGAAAGCTTAATTTCAAATATCGGGGAAAAAAATCTCATAAAATGCCCAGAAGTTACTTCGATAAGCGTACACTTGTGCATGAGATGGTAGAATTCCAATTTATTTGATGACAAGCTACTCAACTCTGTGATTAATTCCAGGCTGTTCTCGAAAAAAATTCAAGAGAGATAACATTATGTGGTAATTAGGCAAAGGTTAGAAGTCATCTTGTAATAAATAGACAACATCTACTTTCTCTAATGAGTGGGAAAGTTGTTTTAAGTTCTCTTCTTCCAGTTTTTTCCGTGAATAGCGTTTCTAAGCAACTACGCTGGAGATTTAAACTCTTCTATTCGTTACATTCTCGAAACCGAAGAACCGAGATTCCTATCTCTGCACTTTTTCCTCTTTTTTTAAAAATTGTCCCACTCTTCTATCTCTATTCGGAGATCGGATTTATTCGGGTCGAGTTTCGCAGCAACGTCTTTGGAAATATCTGGCGTTGTTAAGGAAGTCTCAAGGCCGATCGAAGGACTCAAGTTTACGAACCGATAGAAAGAAATTAAGCAGGTTGAGGAGGAGAGAGAGATCTTTATGGACATTTGACCTTTTCGAAAGGCCAGGTTAACAAGGGCGACTGCCTTCGTCCCCACTTTCCATTAAAACTCTCATCTGAACAACCGATACAAGGATGGTCTCACTGGAAATTTGGTTTTTAAGATTTTATTCATTCAGTTATTCATTTTTTTTTTACTATCTCATCTTATTATAATTTTAAATTATTCTGAGAAATGCGCTTAAGTTCAGAAGGTACATTTTAACAAGTCGGTTCATCTCAATGTACTAAAACAGACAAATGGTGCTGCCTTAACATTCATATTTACAAGACCAGTAATGGCAAATAACTTAAAAGTAATATCTCACTACAAGACAAGTGTATGAAACATGCATGAAAATAATCTCTATTTTATAAGAAGTGAATTGGTACGAGTTAAGTTTTCGATTATGTTCCATGTAGGTATAAGGGCATTGTCAAATGGCGCCTGATTCCAGAATAAAATGGGAAGGATATACCGCTTTAAATTGAGCATAGTTGTTTCTTTCTGCAAATTTATAGGCAAGATCCTGAGCTCTACCTTTACCGATTTGACTTATATTTTCAAGATTATGAATTCAGTATCAGGAGTGATGTACAATTAACCGTATTCTCTCACATAATTTTGCATATTTAAATACATATTGTTATTCAATAAAACCACCATCCGTCGCAATGACAGCCTCCACACGCTACAATAAAACAAGATCTGCCACAGAGACAGAGAAAGTATGGGTGATTTAAGCCTCTGAAGACATCCCACATCTGAGGCCTGATATTATCATTGTGAAGAATGACACCCATTCCCTGGCGCATCCTGATCAGTGGTGACAACGTTCGCTGTGTTCGTATATACTCCTAAATTAGATATTCAGAGTTTTATGGCGACCATTCAAAAATTTGATGTGGACGATACTAAGACTGTCCCAAAAGATAAAGTAGCGGAGGAGGGAGGTCGGCATAAGATCCCTGCCTACCCCAGAGGGCCAGAAAGCAATAAATAAATAAATAAATAAATAAATAAATAAATAAAGACAGCATCACCTTTCCTGAAGAAGACTCAATCTTTGTTTTTTCTGGATGGTGTGGAATCTAAATGGCGGTACTCTATCGACTGATGCCTCATTTCCGGGTATTATGCTATAAATAGATCTTGTCTCCTTTGAGAGTTTTCTTTAGATTCGTCACCGTCGAACCTCGTATCCGTCCAGCAGTTCTTGAGAAATTCTCAATCTGTATTTCTTCATTTCGAAAGTCAACAGCCGAGGCATCCAACGGGCACCCTGCGATGTTTTCGTAATGTGCGTTTGATTCGCCAATTAAAATTAATTTATTCTTGAGCAATTTGTCCATTACAAATAAAAGTTGCTAAATGGTAAAAGCAAAAATGGCAGCGAAGGGCTTTGGTGATCATTTCATGAAGCAATTGAAGCACTGCTATTTTTCCAGACATGTATTAGTATCCATTTCAGAATTATACACTTACATATGTGAAGTTAATATATGAACTATGAGTCTTGCAACTTTGATTTAGTTACATTATATCATCAACTCCACTTTATTCATTCAACACTTTCGGAAACTGAAGAACTGATCATTATAATCCAATCTGAGGTCAACACTTCGTATCCAGAGGATGAACTCCAGACTACGTTAGAACGATTCAGTGGGGACGAACCCTTGGAATTAACGAAGTTCATTGATCCCACAGAAAATTATATTAGAAACAACTGTATCCATATATAATTTAACAAAATTAATTGGTGTGGTTTTAATGAAATACTTGTTACGTTCTCCACAAACTTGATTAATTTTGACTATGATATTACACAATCTCAATTTTTAATTAAGCAAATCTGCATTTTATTCAAAACGAGTTCCCTATTTCCCAGTGAATAGTTTTATTCCTTATACATGGCGCTCTTTGCCTGCTGGAGATTTTAATTATTGGCATGTACAAAAGTAGCGTTAGCCTATATAATTCTATAAGTATGCAGGGATTCATTCTTTATTGCGTGTTGCCATGACGTTATTTAATCAAACCGAGTTTTTAAATTAATGGATAAAACAGACCAATCCCTTCAGTTCTTAGAAATGCAATATTTGGACCGAAATAACAATAGAAAATTATCTTCCCTTTCATATGATTGAAAGTAATTTTCTTTTATACTGTTTTCTGTGTTACTGAATTGTAGATGTAAAGCCACACCAAATCTTAAATAAAAATAATAAATGGTAATAATAACAGAAAAAAGTATCACTAAACTAAAAAAGAAAATCGTATGTGGCTTCCATTTAAAAGTAACGAGTACCATATTTATGAATTAAGTCATATAAGCAACCTTGGGGCTTCTTTTATATATAAGACTCATAATAAGTAATTTGTTTTCTAATTTTTTAAACATTCTATATCGATTTGAAGTCAATAAGGATAAAATTAAATTATATTCAGATAAAAAATACAACTAAGAATTGTTCTCAAATCTTATGATTGAATAATTAAAATTAAATAAACCTCGAATAAATAAGAACTTTCCAGAAAATAAAAATTGTCAAAATTTTGATATTCTTCTACAATTTTATTACCAAACGCAAATAACCATATTTTTAATATCCTTATAAATTTGTGAGACCTCTGTTTCTGCAATTATTTTTGAAATTTATTTTTTGGATTTTTGCTCTTATTATTTAATTTACTAATTTTGTAATTCAGGTTTCTTTGATTTTTCACTATTACAATTAGATAAATTGCTGTCCGCAAATAGAATTAGAATGATTTTATTAAAATTCTTTAATGTTAATAGAAATCGTTAAGAAATTCTCGTAATAAATTTTTGTTACAAGTAAACCGCCGTAATAAAATCAGTTAATCAATAAAGTCAGACGCTGGACTCCAGAAAATCAGTTAATCAATCGAATTGAGAAGAAAAAGCTTTATTTGTCTCCAGATGGTGGCGGTGAAATTTCGCGAAGAATGCCATTTTATCTTCTAAAGAGAGCAACCCACAAATTAAAAAAAACAAAACAATAAAGTCATTCGCACTTGTGTTGGAAAAACCTGCTTAACTCGGGAAAGAAAATTAAAAAAAAATGTTGTGCTAAGTTACAGCCACATGTGATTTACACATATGCGTACTTAAGAATTTGATTTTTTTTTAACGGGAATACAAGTGTCTTTAACTGTTTGTTAAAATTTTGGTTTTCCCACTGTTAGAGATCTTTTGTTGTATGAGAGGTTTTTTTTTATTGTAACTTTATGATGCTGTAATACTGGATAATGAGAGACGGAATTTCATTATCCAGGATCAGGTACAATTGTTTATTGTCGAAAAAGTATTGCTTATTGTATGGTCATGCAACCCAGGATAATTTATCGATGATGAACTGTCGACTTTGGATCAACGTTGTGACAAGGGAGCTAAGCGATTTGAAATGCACGTTTTGATGGCCCCATGTCTTGAAGAGAATAAGATTCAAGTCTTTGAAGAGACAACTTGTTCCAATAATTTGTAGCTTCTTTTAATGTTTTGCAGAACAGTCGAGACGAGAACCCGAAAGAAAAAAAGAGGAATCAGTTCCGGTTACCTGAACTTTGATCGTGGCCTTGGATAAAGTAGTTCCCTTAAAACTTAAGAAGTACTAGAGGTCAACACTTCTCAAGAGTACTAGCAATTGCAAGAGGTGTCATTAAGAACTGAATAGACTGGCAGCCCTTTTAACTTAAGTTATAACTTTAATGGACTTGAAAGATTGGTGTTATTAATAAGGGACTGTGCAGTGTTAATGTTATGCGCTTACGATTGAACTGTGAATAATCGTACCTCATCCTTATGGACCAAGTTGTAACCATGATTTGCGTATGCTGTTTGATAGTCAAAACATGATTATGTTCCCCTGTGGAATAAATTGATTTTAACTTCCCCTTAAGGATTGAGGTATTGTGAGACAGCTTTCATTTTTTATTATAGCCTTCAAAGAATTGAATTTTGTTAATTCATGTTCTATATCCATGCAATTTGATAGAAAAAAGTAATGTAATTCTTTACTAGACACGTGTAATTGTTGACTTTTTTGCATTTGTGACGGATCCAGGATTTTTCTAGTGAACCCCACTGGGAATAATTAATCCCTTCTACACGGTGGTCACAACATAAATGAATCTTCTGTACTCCAATGTTTGATAGTAGATGCTTCTTCGTAGTAAATGGCGAGCTGTTTTGATAGTATATTTTTTCATTTTTTTATTTAGCTTTCTAAAAATAGATCTTTAGAATATCCAAATTCTTTTCCCGAATGTTTTACTTTGTTTTTAAGTTGTCTCTTATTCTAACTTTCTTATTCTATAAATAATAAATGTAATTATCATTTTTAATCCAACTATCCAACATGAGTTCAAAAGTTTTAATTTTATCAACCAAATACCCTTAAAGTAAATGTAAAGCCCAAGAGGAATTTAAGGCAATCGCTTGAACAGGCAATCAGACGAGAGAGAAAAGTGAGCAACAGAATCGAGACTATTAAGGATGGTTTTATGATTTAGCTAAGGCTGCTCTTTCCACTTATGACCAATTCAGTTTTCCTCGAGGAGAAATTCAAGCATTTAAATTGAAAATTTCTTCAATAGGCACTGAACTGTGACTATCTTCGAAACAAGCAATCTAAAAGAGAAAGAGGAGATCCGAATCATTTGCCTTCTGTTTACACAAGAATTACTTTTTTAGTTTCATAAATATCACGCGTTACTTGAACTTTTTATATCATAGCCTAAGGGAAAAAAATCAGACAAGCTACTTTAAAATACCAATGAAAAAGGGGAAATGTCAAGCTGTATTTTGTTTTGTAAGTTTAAAGCCAATGTTCTCTTTTTGTAAAAGAGCGAATTATTCGAACCATTTACTAAATATGTAACTGGAAATCTAAGAAATTATTACGTAGCAAATAAGCTAATAGTTTGAGAGCAAATATTTCTAGAGAAAGCTGTCTTCAGAAATTTTGACTTATAATTCTTCGTATATTTATCCAGGGAAAAAGTTAGGATGTTAATCCAGGTAGTTAAAAGTTTAATAGAAATAAGTAACTTACAAGTAGAAATAGTGAAAGACATTACAGGAAGGCGTACCGAGAGATATCACTAAAAGTCATTCGCATATTTACTGTAGAATGTTGGAAAAGCTTCGCCCACGTAAGACCACAACCATTCTTTAAAGATTCTAATAGGAAGTTCCGAGGCATCCCGAATCTTGCCCTGAGAAGTTTCCATCTGTGGGCTCCTTGAAGCAATATCTTTCGGAAAAACGGTTTTAGGCGATGGACAATGGTCTAAGCAAGCAATCTAGCTGGACAAAAGCCGAATAATAAAAATTCTCAGAATCTCTCTACGAGGTATTTGAGTTTGCTTTTGACCTCCAATTTCTAGGGACTACTTGGAATTCATTACGTAAAAGCTAATTAGAACGGCTTTCAGGAAAAGGAATCTGAAACTTGAGTATAAATTAAGCGCTATTTAATTAGCTGTAAACATGTTTTATGTCTATGCCTCTTGCTTTGAATACCCAAGTAAATGTCAAATTTTTTTTTTCTGTTTGATGTCTAAATGTAACAGAACATTTTACCATATTGATTGAAAGTAACAACTACTCCATTCTCATCTGAGATACAACACCAAGCTAAAAATCTTTTTTTAATTCAAAAGTATCGCAATTAAGAAATCTCTTCGGTTCTGGCCAGGTTTTTCTAGTACACCTTTTTTTGTTAATTTTATTGGTCTTGTTTTAAATATGAATAATATTAGTTGCGAATATTGGCGAATAACGAAGATAATGATTGTCTTCATTCAGCCAAATTACATATGTCCAGAAAAGAATATTTCGATTTTGGCGATCATGCAATTATCTAAAACTGAATAAAACAGCAGACTGACCTAAAATAAAATCTTGCAAACATTCTAAAGAGGAGCTTTAACTGCAACAAAGCGATCGTCACGAATGCCAATGTCAACAATGCTTAAAAGATAAGCAGAAAGCAACAGTGTATTCATTCTTGACGAATCGATTGTTACATGACATGCCTTTTTCTTGGTATTCTTTACGGTCACTGTTTCAGCATGTGAATTCGACTTGAAGAGGTCCACAAAAAACCTGCAATGTTGATACAGCCGAGCTAAGAATTTGATGGTCTTATTTCTGAAAACAGAATTTGAAAAAGTTAATCGGTTTTCAAGTAATCGAGCAAACGGCAGACTGCCTGATAAACATGCAGACCAAGCGTGCTTTCTTAAAAGTAGCTTTTATCTAAAGCTCCTAATAAGAAGTCTTTGGAATACCAATACACCAAATGTGTGGTAGGAAACTTAATCAGTAATTTTTTATAAGTTTTTAAACATACAAGAAAAATATCTGGAGAACAGACAGTTGAAGACCATTTCACGATTTGCGGATTCTATCGGATCACAATTATCAAAAGCAACATACAGTACTTGGAAATTAGAAGATAACAAATTAGCAAAGTTAATACGTAGTTAAAACGCCTATCTTCAGTGAATGAACAATATGATAAATATGAAGCTGAATTTGATTCCGGAAATGCTTTAGAAAGCGAACTAACATTATAGACAAAAAATGGCTTTAGAATTGATATATATTTCGATTCCGCTACGGATATATGCACATAATTGAAAACATAATTAAAATAATCTTTTTATTCTTTAATCTTGATAAATAATAATTATATTAACAACAAAATTATAAAAATCACAGCTAAATCTTTAATAAATTATTCAGTTAGCCTAGTATTGCTTCTAGTCAAAGAGGAAATTACAAATGAATCAAATGTAGCTGGAAATGACAAATGTCATGCTTATTATATGCTGAGCATTTCAAACCGATATCACTATTACAACTGAGAGATAATAACTATAGTGAGCTGATAATAACTATAGTGCACAGCAGATTAACACGAAATCATGAAGTAATGGAACAAGTGTCTAAATGCAGACTGTGATTCTCCAAGCCCGTATCCAATTGATTTTATTATTATCATGATTTGTAATTTACTTAATGACTCTTCTTCAAAAATGGATTTTAAAAAATAACTGAGGCTTCCGCAATCATTCTGAACTAATCTTAATAAAAGTTTTACTACTATATAAATAAACCAGGGTTCAGGAAGATACGGAGCCAGACACTGTGGACACGGAACGACAAGAAGAGCAAGAAACCACTAATCCACATCAAAATTTTATTCGAACATATGCGCAGAAAGATCTGAACAGAACTTTTTGTACAGATCAATTCCTTGTATACGCTGACGAAGGCAGCTTGGCTGCCGAAATGCGCATATGTTCGAATAAAATTTTGATGTGGATTAGTGGTTTCTTGCTATTCTTGTCAAACCAGGGTTCATTTAGTCTAGGCCTACATGCGATACCCGAGCAAAAGTTTGTGCTCTCTTTAAGCCACGAGACCTCTACGAGTATATTAGATATCAATGTTACTCAGGATAATCGACAAAATTTTTTCTTAAATTCTTAGAGTTAGCAATAAATAAAAAATGTTGATTCTTGATCTCGATTGATGGAGGTCAACATCTTTTTTTGCTATTGGGACCGGAAAGCCAAAGATAAAACCTAAAAAACGCATATTTTCGCGCAAACGCCGCTTTTAAAATTGGCACTGAAAATATAGAGGTTGCCATCTGTGTGTGTAATTGCGAAAATTCCAAATTTACATCAAGGTTTAATTTTCTACAAGTACATATTTGAGCCTTTTAGGCTACAAGATTATTAATTGTGTATATTGAACAATGCCTTTTTTAACAACTGACTAGATCGTTTTTATTTCAACTTTTACAAACTCGTTATTATTAATTAACAGTTTACAAAGCCAGGCCGTGTTCTATTCGCCAACTGAAAGGGTATGTTTAGATACTAACCTAAATTAATTTGAGCCATCAAAAGTAGATTAGAAAGTCCATATTAAAAACTTGTGGTGCGTTAACTAATTAATTTGGGAAAGAAGACTAACGATCGATGAAATCTTCTAAAAACATCTCTAGGCAGTAAAGTTTCAGTATAATGGTTACAAGTGTACTTCTACAGTGGCTGGAACAAACAAATACCCATAAAAAAAGATAAAATCCAGATGTGAATCATTAAGAAAAGAAAAAATAAAGGAAGAGGGGTGGGGAGAAAGAAAAATGGGGGATGAGAGTGGTCGAGTTCTGTCGGGCGCAAAGTCATTAGACGAGTTAGTCGCCGTGTGGGGCGATGGGTGAGCGGGTGGTTGTAAGAGGGGTTCGGTTCTGCGACCGCATCTAATAAAATTAGCTTTCAGGTGCACCTGGATCCCAGATGCATAATCCACTCGCGTCATTCTTAATCCTCAGTAAATGAAGTGCAAGCTTTTTATTGAATTAGGTAGAACAGAGAGAGGAACATGCTTCCGAAACACTAGGCCTAAAAGATAATCACGAAGCGAAGTAAATAACTTACATGGCTAGTAAATCGGAACAACATACATGTAACTTCATTTACTTAGGTAGGAAAAACTTAAGGAGGTAAATTTAAATAGCAAATGCGTTTACTTTTATGAAGTTGGTAGCGTCTTAAGAAGAGGAAAGATTTCGTTCCTGTCTTGTCGAATTGGTTTTGTGTTTAATCTTCTAATCTACTTTCAATTAGGAGAGAAGCACAACGTCAGGTCACACGAAAATTCAGTTGTAACGACTAGACCTAGGCCTATCAGGTTTATACAAAGTGTCTCACCTAAAGTGAACCAATAGCCAACTTCTAAAAACCAAATCTGACAGAGTACTTTCAATGGGGTATTGTACTTTTATGTGAGGCGTTTTGAATGTGTATTCCATTTCCAAAAAAAAACAACCCAAAAAAAACTACGCCATTTTCGAATATGGAAGTAACTTTAAATGTGCAATGGAAACCCTTGTTTTTAATGTTATTTTCAGATTGTACACAACATTTGAGAAATGTTTGATTCTTAATGGGTTTTTTTCTTGTATGTCTTTAAAATTACGTTTTTTGTGACTTTGGATTCATCTGGAAAATTATATAGATATACGCTTTAGTTATTTAGAAATGAATTTAAAAGCGCAAACGGAATATTTATTAAAATGCAAAAATATCAAAAACATTTCTAAACCTGATAAAACGAAAAATACGCATTTAATATTTTTATTCCCCCCCAAAAAAGCGAAGAGAAAATCCTTTTTGTATTGTTTAAGCCCATCTTCCGTCTTTGTATAGCGTATCTTTAGACTATCTTCAAAATTTTATGAAAATAAGATTTTAAATTTCAAGCCCACTGAATTAATTTCCTATTTTAGATTTATGAAATCGCCAACTTTATGAAAGGTTTTTGAATAAAAATTTCTAAGGTCAATAAAATCGCTCAGAAGGGAAGGTTTTCTTTAAAACTCCCTCATTGAGCAGAGCGACATTCGTTGTTTTCCAACGTTACATAAATGCAAAACCCGAAAGCATATGACGGGAAGAGCGATATAAAGAAAGAAAAGCAATCGACTTGATCTTTATTTGACTTTTGCTCAGAATTCAAGAATACAGTAAAACTAGGCTCGTTGGTAGTCTCAAAATGGTTTCTTGTTTCCTTCCAACGGTACTTCCGTCGGCTTGACCAACCGGATGGAAAAGGCCTTTGACTGGTCAGTTGTAACGGATGATAAGAACCCACAAACGACGGTCGTATGGAAGTCACGACCGCCACGTTTCCTTATAACCGTTCGGAAACATAAAAGAGCAACAAGAACCATATTCGCCCAGAACCATTTCCAACAACACATTCCGTTGGGTCGAATGAATAGCGGCAAAAACGGGAGGAATACACCCGCTCACTCCGCTCACAACGTCACCCTTCATAAAGCAGCTGAACATTGCAATCTCTAGCGACGCAAGTGGACTAAAAAAATCAAAATAAAAACAAATTCAGATTTTTCAAACAGGCAATCTTGAATATTTTGAAAAAAAAACTAAGTATATAACTCTTCAGCTTTAAAATTAAAAAACAATGTAAAACGATATTAAAACCTGCATTCATTTTGAAAAAACATCTGTTTGTTTTCGTTGCAGGAAGTTTTAAAGTGCATACAAAGATCGTATTTATTTTAAAATAAATTTGAAATGGCTTAAAATATTTAATCTATTCAGATGAGGTTGTTTATTAAAAAGCTGAATTTCAATGAAACGGAATTTTAAATTAGAAAATGCCAAAAAAAAGCATTTATATTAAAGATAGAGTTGTTTTGCGATTGTTTTCGTTAACATATCATTTATTTCGTAGATAGATAGATACAAATGTAGAATTTAAACTGGAGAATAATACGTACATAAACGCTCTCTCTATCTTCCGGAAATAAATTCGTGAAATTTAAGCTGAAAAGGAAAAGTTAAATTGTCTCTGAATTTTAGTACTATGGAATGGCCCTTGACACTCCTTGCTGAAGATAACATAAAGGATAAAATACTACGAAGGAAAGTTCTATCTCTTCGTAAAAAAAATACACTTCAAAGAAAAATAAAATTTAGGCCAGCCAAACCGTCTTCCCAGATATCGTCAATTGTTGATATTTGAGTAGAAGTTGCTAAGTAAAAATAATAACAGTTCTTCAGAGCCAGGATATATAGCTATAAGACTAGTATATGTCTGTGTTTAAAAGGGAATGTGGCTGAAGAGAAGGAGGAGGGTCGTGGTCGACGGTCGTTGTCGCTACGGCGGAGAAAGGCGGCGTTTCCATCCGCTCCACCACCGTCACCTCCAACGGACGAGAGAATCTCTCCTTTAATGGATTTAGGCGGAGAGTAAGCACGTCATCGGTGGTTGTTAAGAAACATTTATTAAGTAATAAAGCTCCAGTCGATGCGCTGCAACATGAGTAATAGGCGGGGGGGCTAAAAGAGTTCCCGATAAAGGCTTCGCATCTGCGAGAAAACAACGAGATTAAAACTCGAGTTCCACGGTTCGACAATGGCTGCTGTGAAAACAGCAACCGAACGACGGCACACAAGTGGATCGCCGGAATAGAGCCGAACTCATGGTAAAATCACGTCATCTAACGAAGGAAAGATGGGTGGAGAGGAACACGGGAAAGGAGGTAAAAAAAAATGTTTAAAGACGGTGAAAAAAAAAGATATAACGAGAAAGAGGAAGGAAAACTGGAAGAAGGAAAAAATAAAATCGAGAGAAAACATTTAGGGGAATTGAAAATATTTTTATTATGAACGAGGAACGTTCAAGAAACGCGTTGCTTTCGACATTTTAGAAAATTAGTGTTTACCAGCAGTCTTACGTTTCCGTTGAAATGTTTTTCATATTTAATGAAATTCGTAAAGCAATATTTTAATGAAATGAAAACATATTTGCTTTAGAAATTCCTTTGACTACAGCTCTCCATTTTTTTTTAAAGTGCGTTATGTCGTTGATTAAAATAATAGATTATTAAAACAATTCAATCATGAAATATAGTAGAATTCTAGCAACCTACCCCAGAACCTAGCGTACTTCTTAACAGCTTAGCGACTAAACTATTTACATCACTGTTATCTTACGAGGTAGGTTTAAAGAGTTCCCAAACTTTGCTTGTCCAGCTTAAAGTTCCCGAACTTTGCTTAAAATAACACAGCATATTTTAAGCATTCTAGCCGTTGAATAACGCCCTTTGGCAACTATACGCTTTTGCCAATGTTCATACATTTTGTCGAAAGCGGGCTATATACCATGTTTGCCCCCTTCTTCAGAGCTTCCGTCGCAACCAACTTGATCTCTTACGCTGATTGGAAATAATGCCCCTTCAGCTCTGTCTTCATTCCGGAAAAGAGGTAAAAGTCACATGGGGCCAGGTCAGCGGTGTAAGGAGCTTTGAAAAGAAGTTTCCTTTGGAGGAAACAAAACCCACAAGCTTGACGTTTCCTTTGGAGCATTCAGCACGGAACTTCTGTGGTCCAACGGAACGAAGGGACGAACTTGTTTTCCATACGGATGATTGTCTTTTAGTTTGAGGGTCGTAAAGAAAGCACGATGGTTCATGGGACACAAAATGTTTGAACGTTAAAAGTCTGGAACAACTGAATGCGACGCACCTGTTTGAACCACGGTCTAGAATACAATGGTCCGAAAGATCCATTGTTAAAAAGCGGTTAAAGCTCGATGGTGGCGCACGGTAGCAATGAGAGCAAATTATAGAAAAATTGCTGTGATTTATGGCCGTGCACCGAACTCTTAAAAAAATGGACGTTCACTTCGTTTAACATTATGCAAGAATCACGGTCTAGATCGTAATGCACGTAATGCAAATAAATAAATTAAAAATAAAACTTCTTTTTAATGTTAATTAAATTATGTAAATAAAAATAAAATAAATTTGTGAAAGTCACAATTTTAAGCCCTGATGAAACTGGAATGACGATAATTGAACTTGAAGAAAACTGGGTTGATGATATAGTTGTTGGGAGATAAAAAAAATGGCGAACATAAAAGTACAGATCTTGTAGAAAATCGTTGGCAAAAAGTATAGTTGGAAGATAGAAGAAATGATAAACACATGGTACAGATACTGTAAAAAATTAGTTCACAGAAGGGTGGAGAATCGATGTCTTGACGATGTGGTGATGATACAGAAGAAGTGTTCAGAATTTTTTATAGGGATGTCCAAAATAAATTAGGGATTTAAATATAAAAAAAAAACAACTTTCGAGAGGTTTCCTCCTATCTTCAGTTTTTGTTTGAATCTTAATTTAAAACTAAAAGTTTTTTTAAAAAAAATAAAATAATATTTTTAAGACTTGGTGACTTTCATAAATTTATTTTGTTTTTATTTATATCATTTTATTAACATTAAAAAGGAGTTTTATTTAATTGAATGATTTATATCACTGTTTCATTTAAACTGATCACGTTATACGCAGTAGTTTGTATTTAATTGTAGGATTTGTATTTACATGTATTTGCATTTTGGATATGCATAAATTTTGGACTGGCACTTTAAGGCTTTCATCTCATAAATTCCGCTATGTTCACATATCTTTTTACTTGAATGTCTTCAAAAAATATAAATTCAGAAAATGAAATATAATTTGTTTCCACAAAACATAATTAATAAAATTAAAAATGTACAGTTAGTTCATGAAATGACCATCTTTATTTTTGCTTCTATCATTTTACGGTGGTTATTTGTAATAGAGAAATTATCCGAATATCCCTCTGTAATGAGTACAAATTAATTTAATTTGAAATCCTTGTTTGTTCTAAATTAGTATGTCCCCTGTGTTTCTCAAAGTCTAATTTCAGGAAGCAAACTTCGCAACAAGAATGAGGCGTGCTAATCATTTCCTTAAATAGGTAATACTCTGAAGTCATCTCGCTAATGAAGGAGGCGTAACCGCCGAAATGTACGTTCACTCATTAAAAATTTCCTAGTCGATTTGAGTTTACAATTTTTTTTATTTTCTTTTTATTTCGACCACAGTTTTAGATTATACTGTTACTACTATTGTCAATTATCATATTGATTGCATAATATTCACTTTTACTCAAGGCAGAATAAAAGAATAACTTTAATATTACCACTGAACCTTTTATTTTTTCTCCCTCGTATTTAGATTGAAAAATATCGTGTTGTAAAATATCTTAAAAATACATATAACGAAACGCCTGAATCTCTAATAATAAGCATGTTTTTTTATTTATTTAAAAAACTATTTCTTCTTGCTCTTGTAACAAATTCTTCTTCAGCTCCCGATCATTTTTTAACTTACCAAATAATCCTGTAAGTCTTTCTGTCAATTAAAAAAGCTGTTAAAAACGATTATTTAGCGGTAAATATCCAAATTATAAAGAAATAATAATAACAATTAATATTAAGGAAAAGTGGCTTTTGGCTTATCTTATAGCTTGTTTTAGTATAAATTAGCCTGGATTTATCTACACTTTATCATCACAAAATCAATAATAAATATAAAATCAACCGTAAATAAGGTAAATTAAAAGCGTCGAGTAGGAAAACTTTAGCACGCGTGCTATATCCAGTTATTTTCTAGTTAGACTTAAAATTATTTGGCGCTGAGCCTAGAAAAATTATCTATCGATAATACAGAAAACCAAGAAGAGACAGAGAGAGAGAGAGATGGGGAAGAAAAAAAAGAAAGAGTCTGCAGCGGTTTATATTGCACACAACAGCAACCACACCAGTCGCAATCGGTGAGAGAACTTAAAGAAAAAAAAAACCAAGTGTTTTTCAGTTAAGCCACTCTCTACAGCCATAATTTCTGATAACTATACCCAGCAAACTGAAGGAAGTCCATTAGCCGCTGGTATTCTTACTTTTCTCCTATCCATCACTCTACTTTGCTTCTTCTCCTAACGCCCATCTGTTTACCTTACAGAAACCGCCTTATACACGGCATTTAACACATTTCTCTTTTAAATGGACTGTAACCAAAAAGAAAAACAAAACTCTTTACTTATCTTATCCTTTCTTGTGAAGTTTCGTGTCCTTTAAAGGCAAAGCGCAATGTTTCGTATGTAAGTACAGCACCATCCATTTTTAAAGTACAAAGAAAATGCTTGAAATTTTAAAATTTATTAAGTTTGTCGTAAAGATTTTTATGTGTAATATAAAACATAGTGTAATCTTATTTATTTAAACGTCTTATAAGGTTATTTATTCTCTTCGTATTTGCGAATTTTTCTTTAGATTAGTATCCTATCACGATAGAAATTTGTTTGGCCGAACAGCGTTCATTAAAAACCTCTCGTATAATAAATATCTGGCAGAGAAACGCCCCAATTTCCCAAAACACAAACTTTTTTCAGTAGAGACGCATTCATTATATCGCAATATATCTTAATGTTTTATACGCAAGGTGCGGTATGATTATAAACCTGAAGACTTCTAAATAATTTCCTAAATCAAAACTTCCTCTACAGCAGTGATCTTTGCTCAGACTTTAACGCTGCGGTTCACTGCGTCGGATTATGGGGAGGGGGGTTTCACAATCACATTTTGAAAGCTTTTCGCGACCCACTGGTGAGAAACTCTGCTCTCTACAGTTTGTCCTAGAGTTTCTCCTCTACGTCTTTGAAATAAAAACGTATTTCTAAAAACTTTTACCCAGAAATGAATTACATTATTGCTAAATATTATACGGTTTTCTTATACTAATCTGATGACAAAACAATTCCTTGAAGGTAAATCTTATCTTTCCAGGCACTGTATTTAGAGTTTTCATTTTATCATTTAATGTTAAAATCTTTGGGTTTTTGCGACGGCCTTCAACCTCCGCGACTTACTGTCCACTAAATTTTTAGAATCTCAGCATATATGTTCCCCCATTCATTCCTATCGCAGTTACCATTTCGACCTTCGTTGTTATACCCGTATCATCTTGATCAGGACTTGGGTTGGCCAATCCAACCAACCACATCCTTTAACCAGTGTTTTATGTCTAGAGCGGTAGTACGAGCAGCATTGTCCTGGTGAAACAAGAATGGCACTTTCCTGAAGTGTTGCCATAATGATGGCAGCGCATTAAAGTTCATGACTGTTCTCCTTTTATCGATAACAATTCCAAGCCAAACGATGAAAAACAATTCTAACATAATAATGTCCACCAATCTTCATTGTCTGAACGATATCATCTGGTAGAATATCATTACCTAGTCATTCACTTTATCCAGTAATAACAATGAAATGGAGTGAACTGTTTTCGTCTGCTTTATTGTATCAATCGGAGTCCAGCATATGTTGGGATAACAGTTTCTTGCGAACGATCATGGGAATCCACGTTCAGACCAAGAATATATGGAACTTTTGGTAGTATTGATTGATCATTTTCCCATAGGAGGACTATTAATTCTGCTAAAGGTACATTTTTCATTCCTCTTTTTACATGTGCTTAGGTTACATTAGGTTTCAGCTATCTATGGAGACGACCAAATATTAATGATAGGACAGTACAACAAAAGTGCAATAAAATTAACTTCCGCAATTGTTCTAAATATTCAGCGCTAAGATTGTATTTTTTAAATATGGGATTGAGTCAAATTGTCTCTTCGACATAAAACATTGGGAAAAATTTAAATTAAATTAAGAAAGTCGAAAATGTCGGGAAGAAAGGCAAGTACGTACGAATGGCTTTTATCAGCCGATTAGAAATTTTGTAATAAATGGATTGCAGGATGAAGATGATGACCGCTTTAATTAGATAATCCCCGGACAATCATCTTAGATCGTCTTTTTAATTATAGTTTTATAACTCTGATCAGAATGTTCCAGGAATATTCGTTATTTTACTAGTTTTTAAATAATATAGACTACAGTATAGAGTACACGCAAATTAGCAAATTCCTTCCGCAAAATTAATTCAAAGACGTAATCACAGCAAACATTCCGAATTCGTACGACTGTCATCAATTTCTAATCTTTTTCTCTTAAAAATTCTTTCTTGAAATTGAACTTTCTTAGAAATTGTATTTTTAATGATTATCTATTATTTAGTCTAAATTCTCAAAAACATTCATAAAAAAACTCTTACAAATCCCACACATACGTCATTAATTCTAACTCAATATTATCAGAAAAACATCCTGTTTGCATTATCAGAGTTGATGGTTGTCAAGGGAAAATTTGGTACTTGTAACTTTGGTTCAGATTTCTATTTTTGTTGCTCTGTTTACTCTCGTCAACTGCACTTTTTTTCCTTGAATTGCGTCTTTCTTTTGATTTCTATTGAAAAACAGGCTTATTTTTATCATAAACATCACAAAACGTTTAAGTGTAATTCATTAGATGTGAAATTTCAACCTTTCTGAGAATGCACAAAAATCTCTGTAGTTCTTCCCTTTCTGAGATGCAAAAGCTACAGAGATTTTTATTCTTTCAACCATGTTACTTTCTTGTGATCTAAGCAAATTGCGACGAGCCAGTAAGTGTGGTCTGAAATCATTCGAAATTTTCAAAGTATGAAATTAAGCTGAAAGTATTTTTATTTCTTATTTATTGTGTAATATATCAAAGAAATATAAATGATGTTCATGAAAAATTAATCTGCATGGCTCAAAAGTTGGTTTTCATAATTTCTCAGCGCTTACACTAAAGACGCTGGGAATACTTTTATTCAATTTATTCAATCGGACATTGGCACTTTCCTATCGACAGACCTTTTGTTCTAAAGTTATTCGACTGTTTCGGGAATTTACTCTACACCCCGTATACTTGTAGCAAAAATTTTAGCATCATTTCAAACTTTGAAAATTTCGGGTGGTCTTATACTTTTGTTACAGAGTATACATATGTGCATATTACATGGGGACCTAGGCAAAGAGGGTAATCATCATTTCTTTGCTCTAGGTCCCCGAATAACAATTTTGCCGCATCTATAGTATCTAAGACAAACTCTTGATTTTGTGAGTGCCACTGTCTATTATATAGAAAAATCAGTTATTTTATAGGTTGATTTCTTATAGAATGTGATGATAATAACAATTCCATCCGTAATCGTGGTGGTGGAGTGCTCATCGCAGCCAAGACATTCATAACATTTAAAAGACTTTATGATCTTGAAAGTTTCCCTGAGAGTGTTTGAAGCTAAGACGTATGATGAAATATGAATTATTATAATATTTCACAATCTAAAAAAAAAGTAAAGGATACCAGCATCAACATCATGAATTGAAATTTCGACTTAATAGCTCAAAAGTCAAAAAGAAAGGAGCTCAGAGGAAATACTTATTTGTTGTTCTCCCTTCAATATTGGAAATAACACTCTTGTTACTGTGACTGGTTAGTATTCTTGGTGTTACGCTATTAGCTATTTCAATCATCGTAGCAGTCGTGTTGATCTCTGCAAATGTTTTTGCTTCCTATGTCATTCATTCCTATGCTCATCATTCCAAAGAATTATAGTAAATTTATAGCATAAATTTTAAATAATTCAAATAATCGGCAAAATAAGGGAGACCCGTGTAATTTGGACCCCCTAAGGAAAAGAGGCTGTAACTTTTATTCAAAATGACCGTAGCTCCAATTTTCAAACGTAGGTATATAGTGGACATTTCGGGCTATCTTTTGGTGCACTATTTTTATGGAATACTATAATGATATGGGTTTCATATGAAATTTAAAATATTTTTGCATTCTGTCTGAATTACACAACGGGTAGTGTAAATTGAACCAGGTGATCCAATTACACAATAGGCCGAGTAATAGCAGAAACTTTGTTTTAACTTGTTTTTGCTTTTCCTTTCGGCTCTTGTAGTCATTTTTGGGCACCCTATGGAACGTATTAGATAGGATGAGCTTATATCTTAATTAAATAACGTGTGGATTATATATTTATTAAGTTGATACAGTATACTAGAGTGAATATTAAGTTTCAAATACACGATTTTGCAAGTTGGATATGTCAAAAAACGTCCAATTTACACAAACTACACAACACGCCAACAATTCTAAAATCAAAAATGACCAACCTTCAAAACCTTTCCAACTAAAACCATGCCTATTAACAAGTACATAGACCCCTTTTCTTTAACCCATCCCTGATACATACAGGCACTGACACTTATAGTTACATACCCGATTACTGTCTTACCTCAAAGTAACATGAGACCGTACCAAAAGAGAAAATTTGATATACTTTCACCAATAACTTAAGCAATACAACCCGTGTTTTTCATACGCTTCTAGGAAGGGCTATGATCATTTTTCAATCAGGAAAGTGGCCATAGTCAAAATAAGGCTGGTTTGATTTACACGATGGTTCAAATTACACGGGTCTCTCTTAAATAAAACATAAAATGCAATTAAGTAAGTGAAGATTATTTTCATAACAGAATTGAATTTATATTTCAGCGTTTTAAATGCTAAATTTTAATTCCTAATTCCTAATGAAAAATGTAGTGCTAACATTAACTTGCAGAATATATATTTTTTAAAGATTATCATGAACAGCGATCACCATGGAGATTGGGTTCCCGATGAGGATTCGGAATTCGTGTTACTATCGCCAATAACCAACGCCAGTTCAAGTGTTCAAAATTAATCCCAGGTATATCCTTCTTTACCCAGAAAAGACTTCTCCGTCAAAATCATATTCAAACAAAGAGTTAAGACTGATCCCAAGGTTAAGGATCTTAATACAGTCGTAAATTAAATTACAACGAGAAGCTACGAAACTACAGAAGGGGTTTCTTTAAAAATTATGTATCGAGGGCGTTCCAAATTTATCTATACAATTATGGTTACGTTATTACACATGCAGCAATGTGCGTTTTCGCGTACGTAAGTCTCATAATTTCCATAAAAGTTGCTTACAACTCCTTGTTCTAATTCTCGTCTCCGGTGCAATTCATCCCGAATTCACTGTGAATAACAAAGGAGACATATGATAATTCAAGGTTCCAAAATGAGCATAAAATAATAGTAATTAATAAAGTGTCGAAACTCCATGGGATGCGTCCACGGGCGAGATTTCGAATTACGTTCCTTCTCTTGGGCCACTTTTGGGGAAAATTCCTGGAAAGGTATCGAAAGCTTCGCAAATTAATCTAAATATTTGACTTCAATATGCAATAATCAAAACGGAATCAATAAGCAATACCTTTCTAGACAAACTGTCATGTCAACAAATTCACATCGACGGGAGATCACGTGAATCGGATGACTTGACGCCGAGCCAGAAATTGGCTCACCGCCAGCGATTAAGACAGTCGCTCCCGTCGAGGCAAAGTCGACCATTCCGGAGAAGAAACAGAAAGCTTTCAAACTATTGGAAGGAAAAAACTTGCATATTTTATAAGGAGATTTCCAGGGCCAATAAAAAGAGGCAAGAGAGAAGGAATTTATAGAGAGCGTGCGTTGGGAGCTGAAGGAAAACTTCGAAGAGGAGAGGACACGAGGCTAAGTTAAGGGCTTATGTCACTCATGGGCTTCGAAAGGAGGTATAAGAGGTATCGAACGATTATGCTCGAAGAGATAATCTCGAAAACGGACGAAAGAATAGATGAAGTAATATGTCACTCGCTCCACGCGTCTCCACTCTCCAAGGTTCTACGAGGGGAAAAAAACAAAAGACAGCAACTATTTCTTACCACGACAACACCCATTATTAAAGCCATCACTCACGTATATAGCCACTTGTTAACCAACATCAGTCACTATCGAGGCCCACGAGGACAGTCCCGGGCACTCAAAAGCCACCTGACCTTCGGGGTCCGACCAACAATCCAACCTTCATTGTTTTCAACAAACGAAAAAAAAACACTGATTATTAAAATCCAAGATGGAGACAATGACGGTTGCATTGCTGCAGAGACCCCGATGGTCAGGTAACTATTGTGTGCCTTAGCCTGGCCTGTCTCTCGTTGGCCTCGGGTCGCTATGAGCCGTAGGATTCCTTTTACAACAAAACTCAAGAAACGAACTACTTAACTTACAAATGGAAAAACCAAAATTCTTGCGGCTAAAACAACAAATACGCCATACGGTATAAATAATTAAAAAACAATAAACTATATAGAAAATAACAAAAGAGACTACTTCAGAAATTAAAGATGCAAGACCGATATAGCAAGTGGTCCTAGACGTGTAACTTAGGTTCCATCTTACTCTTCAGCATACCTGAAACTAGCTTTAGTAGCGCACCGCGTGCAGTATATATTTGAAATAGAGGTGTCGATTTGGAACCTCGCAAATTCATTCTGTTACTCGGTTTCTTAACGCAGAAGCAAAAACTGCAGTAGAAATTCATCGCTAATCGTTGATAAGATAGCTGCCTACTGCATGATAATGCGAAAATGCGTATACGCCGAGTGATCAACAAAGATCGAGACTGATTTTATTTTTTATTATTTATAGAGGAGTCTAAGTACAGGCTTTTATTTCCAAAACCTCAGGAAAATTAAGCACCCAAATACAACAACGTGAAATGGATAAGGGACCCATATATTAGAAATCATGAAAATTTGGCCGTCATATTGGATCTCCATCACTTTTTTCAAAGGAAAAGTAGGTTTTTTGACTTGCATATGGTACACTGAATATTGGTGATATGGTATTTGCCACATGAGAATTTGCATTGCTATGACGAATCGTCGTTAAGCAGTTCTTTGCAATGTGCCTTCTCAGAATTTACAGCACTGTAAAATGCAGGAAACTGTATTTTGGTAAACCATTTCGTGACAGTCAAAGAAGTTATCACCATTCCCTCCCCTGCAGATGAAATTGAAATGGTGATTTTTTTTTTATAAATGATTGAAGCAAAGATAAGTTTTCGGATTTTTAGCTTTTTCATTTTTCATCAACCCTTTATAATTTTGAATACGAATATGAAGTAAACTGAATAATATCTTTTTTTATCTTTTTCCTTCCACTATATTTTCTGATTGTGCTCTTTATGTAGCTCTTCGGTTTTAGGCCCACATTTAATCTTTTTTTCAGTCTTACATACTTAGCTTTTCTTAGTTCATCAAAAAGAAGAACAAATCCATCACTCACGACAATGACGTCAACGCTCCATCGAATGAGGGAAGCTCGCGCCGTTAATTCTGCTCTTCTTATCGTCTCTCTTCCTCTCTCTCTTCTTTGCTCCCCTTTCTACTTTTCTCTCCCTCCTCACTCAGAATTCCCTCCTCATCTTAGGATGAAGCCAGGGTTAATTAGGTACTAGTCGCTGCCACCGAGATCGAGTACCGTTTTTTCAATAAAACCTCTTCGCGTTGGAACGCCTTCTCCTCCTCCCCCTTATTTTTTATAGGCCTTTGCTTTTTATCCCTGGGCAATATCGGGAAATTCACCAATTACTATGGAAATGCCACCCGCCCTTGAATTGCTTGATGGTCTGGAGAACTCAGTGACGCAATAGGAATGAAGGGGCTCGAACACTTCACTCTCTTCACTTTGCACCGTGTTTACAGCCCACTATAATGCTACTATCTACGATGTGATTTTTACAATAAAAGAACTTGATAGAAAATTGTTAAGAAAAATGAGAAAGTGACAATAAAATCTGTAGTGTTCAATAAAATGTTAAAAAAAAGAGACAACGGAGTTGGCAGTGATGTTTCAAAAAATTTCGTGAAAATTATTTTACATAAAGTTTCATTTGAAATGTGTGTATATCGATTTGTCTACTACACGCATTCATTCTCAAATCACTGAATTAAGAATTAAAATATTAGTCCACTAATAAAACAGTTATTCACAGTATTTTGAAAAAGCATTTCGGTTGCGACAATTCTAAATAAGATGAATAAGGCCGAATCAGACCTTCAGAATTTATTGATCCATGATAGCGCTGTAATGTTAATTCGTATTCTAGACTTTATTTATACAAGGTTCGGTCACTTTATTATATAAAGCCCCGTATTATATAGTGTGGGTGGTCCAACGACGAAAACGTCACGTGACGAGATCTGTAATACAGCAGAGTACTTTACTTGCTATCAGTTGAGCGTACAAACTTTGGGGAAAAGAAGTGATCTAATGAAATTTGAACCAAGCATGATTGCAGGCACCAAGCGAGCCGAAAAACAGCTCACGTACCACAGTTATCGAGGGATGCATCGAGAATGATGCAACAGACAGAAAACATCTACTCAGTTGAAAGACGAAGAAAACATCCTGTGGACGAAGAGTGCTGGTTGATGAGAGAAATCGGAGGAGGAATGGCTAAGATTGTGCAAACAAACAGACGAACCACAAATTAATTAAATCACGTAAGACTCCAACATTGGTATGGAGAAACACATCGGAAAACGCACCATGCAGCAACAACAGATGAGTTCTACGAGTACGTTATTATCACAGACAAACAACAACAACAACAAAAAACAAACAAACAAACAGTCAATAGGCATCAGACTGACTTTGAATTGAACTAGGATTTATACAGAGTGTAATAAAAAGGTACGGCCAAACTTTCAGAAAGCATTCTTCACATGTAGAGGAAGAAAATATATTATACGGACATGGGTCCGGAAACGCTTTATTTTCATTTTAGAACTCATTTTCACATGGATAGGTGACGATGGATAGGTAGAAGTGGACAAATTCCTTAGCTTCCACGTTCTCCGGACCTAAATCCACTAGACTTTTATTTGTGGGGGCATTTGAAAGCTCTTGTGTATGAAATCCCGATATAAGATGCAGAGAATCTTCGTGGCCATATTGTGGAAGGCTGAGAAACAATACGGAATTCTCCAGAGATATATCACCGTATCCGGGATTCAATTCGAAGTCGGGTTGATGTATGTATCCATGCTAATGGAGGGCATTTTGAACATTTCGTGTAAGAAAGAGTTTCATATGGTATGCTGGTACGTTCCGTTCCTGGATGTTTCCCACGAGTAATGTACGAGGGTTGTTCAAGTATTTTTGCCTTTTAGTCCGTAACAATTTTATTTATTAACCGATTTTCAAAATTTTTCTTCTATTTGATACTTATATTTGTCCACTATGTAATGCACTATTCACTTTTCGATATAGTCCCCATCCCTTTCCACACATTGCGTCAACGCGTGACTTGTCGGGTGAACCTGTCGGAGAGGAATTCGGGGTTGTTGTAAGGATTTTAATAGCTCTGTGTACCATGGGGTTGTAAGCAGCTACTTTATGGTTGAAAGGATGATTTGAGTCAGCTGAGATGTACACAGGGACGTAATTGTTTTTTCGGTAGAATTCGAAGCTGAGACCACCTCCTTCTCTTCTAATTAGCAAATCCATGTATGGTAGAGATCTATCCGACTCTTTTTCAAAAGTGAAATTGATATATAGGGTGGACCAAAAAAAACTCTCCACTGAAAATTTCTAAGTCCAATGGAAACAGTCCACAAAGGGGTGAGCGATTCTAAAAGGAAGAACGCTACCATTAATTAAGGCAGGCACTAACGTTAAATGGAACTAGTCGATTTCTAGATGAGGTGAACATAATCTTAAATAATACACAAATTGTACACATTTTAGATCATTGTCTCTTTTATTGAATATCTAATGGTAGCGTTCTTCCTTCTAGAATCGCTCATCCCTTTGTGGACTGTTTCCATTGGACTTAGAAATTTTCAGTGGCGAGTTTTTTTTTTGGTCCACCCTGTATGTGGACAGTTTATTTAGGTTCTTAAGGTATAGATCATCTTTGAACTCTCTTCTGCAGCAAGATAACATACGTCCGCACAAGATCGCCACACACCAGAGGGCGAAAAACAACATGCAGCGCCTACAGTTCAAAGATGAAAAACCACAGTTCAAAAATAAAAGAGTTTGCACCTTGCGACTTTCATCACTTCCCAAAGAAGATAGAGCACATTAAAAGACATGAGTTGCGTTCTGACGACGAGGTGAAAGATGCCATTCAATCCTCGTGTCGACAACAACCTCGGAATTTCTCTCTGACGGGTTCACCCGACTATTCACGCGTTGGCAATGCGTAGAAAGGGATGGGGACTACGGCGAAAAGTGAATAGTGCATTACATAGAGGACAAACGTATGTATCAGATACGCAAAGAATTTTGAAAATTCGTTGATAAGTAAAAATGTTACGGACCAGAAGGCAAAAATACTTGAACAACCTCGTAATTAATGAAGAGTTGTAGAAATTGAGTTCTAACATGGAAATAAAGCGTTTCCGGAACCATGTCTATATAACATATTTTCTTCCTCTACATGTGAGGAATGTTTCCTGAAAATTCGGCCGTCCTGAAAGTTGTACCCTGTATATTTTTAATGATGGAATTTAACATGGCAATTTCTTCTGCTGCCGCCATGATCACTATACTCTTTATTATAGAATATTTCGAATATAATAATTGTTACAATGGCCGGCCATGTGGCCGAGAGGGCTAGGGTTTAGGCTTTCTAGTACTCGACTCCGGCTAGTCGTGGGTTCGTATCCCGCCGCGGGCGTGGATGTTTGTGTTTGTCCCGGGCTGCATACAGATGTAATTTGTGTAAAAGGCGCAAAATGACTTTAGTACTCGATGCCAAAAATTCTAATAAACCAAACCAATTGCTACAGTATTTGAGAGACCTGGACGCTGGTGATGCGAATAGGGTGATGCGAAAATCGTTCACAATTTTTCGAATAACCATGCTTCTAATATGTTCCCAAAGGGAAAAGCCCAATGGTGAAAGATCAGGACAGTGCGGAAGATTTAAATGATTCTTTCGAGTTTAATATCTTCGCGATGAACTTTTATTTCGAAAGAGTATAAAGCATCACAATGACATCTATCTATTGTCTCTCAAACGTTGTGACACTTACTACGAGATATGCTGATTTAGATCTCCAGAATGAATAGAAAGTAATTCTCTAATTGCTCATGTAAAAATTTTCTCCGGAAATTATAATTTAACTGTTTCATTTCATTTAAACGTATCTGGAATTAAAACGTGCTCTTATGTTCCTAGTTTTCGCAGCATTTAATTGTTTATTTAAGTTTCTGGATAATACGATTTCCATTATTACAAACAAAAATAAATTACCAGAATTCTTCGTTATATCTCGTTGGGAAAATTGTATTAACTTCAGCGATATTGTTTACAAAAGGCATACAATGTCCCAGAAATAAAGGAATCATTAATGGAATAATTTAATACATCTCATAATTGCCGTCCGGATCACCCCCCAAAAAAATAGAGAAAGCAGAATGAAGCTAATAAGAAAAATCTAATTTTATTTCTTCAGATATCATTAGATGAGAGTTGCTTAATGATTTAAGACTGCAACCGATGTTAATAATGGTTTTAGGGTCACTGAAATGGCACAGAGCGAAATAAGCAAACGACATTAACTGTATAACAATAATCTCTTCATGTAACCTTATAAAATGAAAAGGTCATTTTTCTTTTGCTTAGATATAATAAAGGTTGGGTCTTAAATGAAAAAACGAAAATGAAATTTCGTCTTTTCTATTACTTTTTGCTTAGTAAGTATCTTCGTGGCTTTCGAAAGCAACGGTGTCATCATTAGTAATTAATTAAATCATCTTTTATTCTTTTATTTTATTTTATAAGAATTAACGAAAAGAGGGACCTTAATGTTTTATGATCTTTATACTTTGAGCGGGCAGATTTATTCAGTTTATTTTAAAAACTTTAATATCGTATTGTCTAATAATCACATTTGAACCCTTTAAAGCTTGCTGCTCCTCTTTCTCTCTGGTTTTTCATTCATTTCTTTTGTTTCTCTCGACAACAATGTTTCATCCGAGGAATTATTATTTTCCAAATGAAAGTGACTTTTGTTGGTGAATGCAAGTCAATCAAGTTATATGTAAAATATTAATCAAGTCTGATGAACATTTCAAATCAAGTTTGTAAATAAATCAGTCTAAAAATCATATTACCACGTAGACTACACTGAACATCAAACGCTTACCTGTTATCAGCAGTGTTTGACTTATAGCTAATATGATCGAGTCGAAAAGTCGCACGTTTGTCTATTATGGCAGGATGACGCAAACAGACGACACCTAGTCTAACAGAGATTATACAATCTTGCAGCCGAAAATAATCCCTGAATCAATCATTACTAACAGCGTCATTTAACTGCATCGCCTTTATTCATAAAGCATGATGTATGTGACGTGATTGGAGATAGTTCCTAAATCGATTCGTTTTTGCTTTTCACATCACATCCACATAGCTATTCCATTCGATACTCAGGATCTCTTTTTATGACCATAAACAGAGGAAGGAGTAATTTATTCCCATAAAAAGTACGAGGCCTTTGTAAACTGTAGTTACTTCCATGATAAAAAAGAACCCGTTATCTCCATGGGAATAGAGAATGCCATCCAGATGATGTTCATACAGGCTTTCGTGTATGAAGAGTGAGTTAGTTATTCAGAGTCTAGATTATATACGGAAATGTTCAGTTGGATGCCCCATAAAAATATGTAACATTATTCCAAAAACATTTAAAGCGTGGCCTATCTAAAACGGTTATGAGATAATAGAAGGTTAATAGTGGTATGAAAAAATGCATCAAAATTACTTGAACTGCTTCAAATGGAAAGCAAGTCTGTCCCAGACTCTCTTGAGATGATATAAGAGTATTGCATTCACTCAGCAACTGGTTTTCTTCTAATTAGATGATTAGGTTCAGATATAGTCATAAACCATTATTTTGAGGGTTTTTTCCCAGTTTTTGCATTACTTTAAGCACCAAAAGCCTACAATAAAAGAAGTTTCAATTTTCTCGCAGATTTTCTTGTCATGCCAACTGGGATAATCTTGTATAGTTACGTAATCATAAGCCACATGAAGATGACCGCTTCGTGTTATTTCATGATTTTGGATTGCGAGAAAGACAGAATTGATGAATCAGATTGTGTTTTAGTAGGAATACTGAAGACTTCTGCAACTTGAACATGCAGTCAGACTCCGAAGATCCTCTGTAAGCATAACGAAGGATAACGATTTTGTTTACTGTAGCTTGTATCTATCCTTATCGGAAGCTGACGTGCATTAGAAATCATTAACATTCAAAATTCTCTGCGCTGATTAAAGGGTTGTTTATTTATTACTTGCGCATAGTCTCAGTACGGAGTTTTTTGATACAAGCTATAAATTGTCCTTTGCAAGCAGCCATTACAATCACAGCACAATCGGTTCAAAATGCGCACTTTTCGCATCACAGAGATGGCGTAAACGAAGAATGGCTTCATTCACCTGTCGGTAAGATTTGTAACTTCCTTATCAGATTTTTACGAAATAAACATATCACTCGTTTCATTCTTCTATTGATCTCCGTTCTGAGATATTTACTCTTAAAATCATGGCGTCCTTTGTGGGACACCCTGTATATCTTACATTTCTCCAGATTTGTCTCCGCTTGAATTTTGCTAACATCCAAATCAAAATAAGATTTCCGATTCCTTTCAGTATCCCAAATTATTTCTATCCAATCCTCATTAAACAAATGAAGTTGGATATTGCAATTTTCCTAATACCATTTATTCCAACCATTCATCACTTCTTTCAATAAGAGTACCGACCATAATAGCTTGGAGATTGTAAAAATTCCTTGAAAGAATATTAAACAAACTAGGGGTATTGCCATTTGTAATATTGTTATTAGTATAAAGTACGGTAGATATGAAATCTAAAAACATTACACCAGAAATGAGAACCTGATTTGCAGAACAGCGCCAAATATTAAACTGACTGTATCTCAAAACTAGGTGCGACATATCACTCTATCTGAACAAACCTTAAATTACCAGACTTCAAAAATACATCAGATTATATAGTTATGATTCAGGAAAAATATATTATTTGAGCACGTGGATGTTGAAGTGCGTATTTATATAAGAAATGACTCTTCCTCTCCCTCTTTCTCGCTTTCTCGTTTTTTAAACAGCGGCTAATAGGTTTCGTGGCTTGAGGACGCGAGCTGGCCGTTTTGCGATTTTCATGTGAAAATATCAGTTGGCTAAAAACTCGGAAAAGCTGAAGGTCCCCACGTCCCCAAGGTCTTCGTTCTTTCCCCACCCCACCATCCTCCCTTCGAAAAACATGAAAAGCTCGAGCGAAATGTCTCGCAGCTGCATTAGTGTCGAAAGGAACTTGCTCGCTGTTCTCGCGTCCCCCTCTAGCTTTCTCCTCCATTTTCTTATCTCCTGACGGTTTTCGTATTATTATACTGGGCGAGGGTGGGATGAATGTGATCGGTTCTTAAACGGATTGAAGGATAGATGGAACTGTGTTCTTTGTTCCTTAATGGACCTGCCGGCGCGCACAGATATCGTTAAGAATATTCCACTCGCCCTTCTCTTCTTTCTCCTACCCCCTTCCATGCGCAGGAGCCAAGTGATTTATGGAAGTTCCTCATGTGAATGTTTGCGAACGCTAAGGGAGCAAGAGCAGCAGACGCAACATTGAACGGATCCTAGATGGAAAACGCTGAGCGAGGCCCGTGATGTACATGCACGCCACCTCGCGTGCACCTCTGCCATTCGACGAAGATTACTTTTCCAATGGTTTCTTCCAGAAGGATCATCGCTAAGAAGAAAGAAGAGAAAAGTTGAGAGTAATTGCTTCATTATTAAAATCGTGGAGGTAAAATGAGAAAACTTGCATCAAATGAGAAAAGTTAATCATCGCGTTTTCTAACTATGCACCGCCGACCCTTTCCGCTCTTCCTCCTTCTTCCCCCCGCCTAACGTTCTCGAGCTTCATATCAAAGCGGCTGATTGAATTTTCTTTAACGGTAGAACAATCCTCCACAACAGAAATGGACATTGTGCTGCTGCAGGCAATGTTGTCGAAATTAACCTTCTCGTAAAGTCAATGTTTTCCGTTTCAGCGGAATAAAAATGTTTCTTTTTTTTTATAATTGTTGTTCATAACAATTCAATTTTTCATTCAGGTATTTCGAAAACATCAAACTCAATGCCGACAATTCATAAGAAATGACATCATTCCCTTAAATAAAGCATTTTAAAATATCAATAAAAGAAAAAGTTAATAAAATTATAAAACATTAATGAAGATACCCTGAATATCGTTCAGGTTAATAACAACTTACGAGTAAGCAAAACAAGTAAATTAGATTAGCGCCAGGAAGTCATTTGTTTTGAAGGTTCTTTTCGTTCAATTACGAAGTCCGTGTATAATTAAATTATAAATCCCCTTATCGCTCTTTGTGTTTTAAACCAAAACACATGATGCAAACTTAATTTCATCCTTTATAATTCATGTTGGCCAGGAACTAATTACGAGTTGAAACATTGCGAGTTGATCCGCCTGATCGCAGCCGTAATTCTTCTAAGCATAAACTCTGCAAGGTGCTGAAATCGATCCGCAGCACGAATAGTGGCCTAAACTGAGATAATAATGGTCGTTTTAATAAAGATAATATTAATGGTGACCTTTTATCTTCTAAAGGATCTTAATGCTTTATCGGCTTAAGGTTAGGTGATTGAGCCCTCAACGAAGCACGTGGAAGTCAGTCACAGTTATAAAGGGGTGTCCTAAAATAAAGTGACATTTTGAATTTGCCGGCATTTTTTTTGTGGTAAAACCAGAATAGAGATTTTTATATGCTGTCATTATTAAACATTGAGGTTAAATTATGTAAAACTACTCAATCGAACAACGCTTAGAAATTGCAAAAATTCACTTCAAAAATGGTGAAAATGTTACGAAAACTGTTAGCTCATTTTGGGGGACACCCTTTATAAAATGAAACAATCTACCGGGAGAGACCGGAAAGTTCGGTGAATCACCTCTTAATGTGATATTGGGAAATGTCCGACTCGCGGCGACATGCGTTCTTCTATATCTCAGCTAACATATGCAAATGTATCTTCACCAATATTGAAAGATTTCTCGACGATCCGAATATTCAAACGGCTGTGACGAGGGAACTTCAAGCAGTACTGAAAGAGGATTTTTCACAGGCCATGCAACAGTTGTACGAACGATATCAAAAGTGGCTATGGGGGCTTATTTTGAAAAACAGTGAAGTGCCCCTGAAATATCTGCCCCTGTTTGTTTTTCCGAGTTATTCAAGACAAACCAATTTAAGTTGATGAACACTAACTATAAATGAGTGCACATGATCTGCAACAATATAGTAAGAAATGTTTCTAGTGCTGTTAGGGGACCCACTAGAAAATTCGTCCAATTCATTCTTCCATCTTCCTCTGCCTGCAGGGTTGACATTGACATCGTCGATGAATTCTTACTGTTTGCATCATATTGTCATAGGACCATGCTACTTATTTTTACTCACCAACTGTCTAATTTTGATGGTCTTTGATCCATAGCAGGCGAACTTTTCGATTCTCCTGTCATAATAAAGGCTTCCTGGTTGGTCTTCTGCTGTTATACAGTAACAATCAGGGATAAGGGATCATTGTGTTGTGTTTTCGAGTATGGCTTTTGCGGAACTGTATTGCCCTTCTGTTGCCGCAGACGATACGCCAATCGCCTGTTACCCTTTCATCCACAGACTTTTTTCGGACCACAGTTGCCCTGATCGCTTGAAGTTTTCTTACTGATACGTCATTCTTTGTACTACTATTGGCCGTGAATACCCGAGGAAAAGTTGTTAGGTGTTTCCGAAATAATCAAACCCGCTCTTTTTTCACCCACGAACGTGCAACGTTCGAATTCGTTCAATTGTTTGTCTTAACCATGATTAAGCATCGAAAAGTTGTGTAGAAAGCTTCATGCCTTTTATGTACTACGCATAATATACAGGGTGATTACAAAAGGACTTCACACTTTTAAAAATTTATTACATCAAAGCTGTTCAGAATATTGATACACCAATACGGATTCTTAAAGAAAAACTCTTGAAGTTTATTGTGACACAGTTAAAGATGTTCAATATGCCCCCCTGTAGTCGAATTCGTCCCAAACCCGCATTAACATGTCTCCATCAATCCCACGTATCGCTACCGTAATGCGTTCTTTCAGCCCGTCTAGGTCACGGGATAGGGTGAAGACCTTGTCTTTACACACCCCCATAAAAAGAAATCACAGCGGTAGATTGGTCGAGCAAACAATAACCTGGAACTTGCAAAGTGGCCACTGCGGAGCCCCGACCTCACACCTTGTGATTTCTTTTTATGGGGGTGCGTGTGTCTTCACCCTATCCCTTCCCCGTGACCTAGACGAGCTGAAAGAACGATTACGGTAGCGATACGTGGGATTGATGGAGACATGTTAATGCGAGTTTGGGACGAATTCGACTACAGGGGGGGCATATTGAACATCTTTAACTGTGTCACAATAAACTTAAAGAGTTTTTTTTTAAGAATCCGTATGTGGTGTGTCTATATTCTGATGTAATAAATTTTTAAAAGTGTGAAGTTCTTTTGTAATCACCCTGTATAATGCCTTTTGATCGAAGGACCAAATTTATCTTTCTCTTTTGTTCCATATTCTTGAAACTTTCTTGCGTCTATGGTTTTGAAATTTTTCTTATTTTTATTTTCGACGCTTTTAACTTTTTAATATCAAAATCCTTCAATTACGTATGTTGAGTTTATCATTTATTTTTTCTCCTGTTGTGTTTCTCGTTTCTTTGTGCCGTCTTCTCTTAATCTTTTGTCTTCCATTTTCTCTCATCGAAAAGCAGTCATTACCAAATTTCTTGGCACGTGCCAATCTGGCCCCCTCTCTCTTTCCGTAATGGAATTGCTTTGACGGCAATCGAATCACCGCTGACGAGCAGAACAGGCCAAAGGTTTTTTCTTTCCCCCCCTTAAAGTGCAGAAGCAAGGGCGACACCTGGTAGAATTCTAATGAATCGTCGTCGAGGTGTCGCACTTTTGCCTACAGAGCGTTCATCTTTAAATGTGACCGTCGAGAGAAGAGAAAACCCATCCTATCCTTTTCATTCCTGCCTGTTTCCTGGGGTGACAGAAGACAAAAGCGAAGCTAAAAACGTCCAGACGTGCTTTTTTTTAAGCGAACACTAAAAGTTGTAGATATTTCATTTAGGAAACTGCGCTATTTGGCAATAAAAAATGCCATTTTTTGAATTACTAGTTCCATTTTTTTATCGAGCTTTCTTTTTACAAAAGCTAAAATAACCATAATGCTTACGTAATTATAGAGAAGGTTATGCTTATAGATTTATATTCTATATATTATGTTCACTGTCAAAAGTCTGATAGAACGACGTTGTGGCTGATTTGTTCTACTCTTTTTTAAGACTTTCTAAAAATGAGTAAGAAAGAAAGTCCTAAAAAGAACATTGTGGTATAAACTTACTTTTGAAACTTGTCAAAAGTCCTTTCTACTTTTTACCTCCTTGTACGAAATAAAGGAAGCATTGTATTCGCGAAAAATCTCGGTTTTCAGATTTCAACGGAAATATACATTTTGACCATTCCTGAATCCATTTTGACATGTTACGTCGTGACACGTACGTACATATTGTAACGTCCCACCTACTTACCCATAAAGTAAAAGAGATTAACTTCCCACTTAAAAGTTATAATTAACCCAAAAATCCCAGATAAAGCATTAAATAAGTCAGAATAAAAAGAATCCCACCAAAGTTAACGTTAACCCCGAGCCAATCCATTATTTTTAAATAAATCTCATATTCTTAAACAATTAACTCGAAATAGGGAAAAAAACCGTAATCCTAGATACGCTTTAGCCCTTCGGCCGGATCCGAATATCGGTAAACAAATATCAAAACAAATATCGGTAAAATAACGATAAATCCACATTTATATAAAAAAAATTTAAACAATCAATCTGGTATTAGGTCAAATAATTAAAACATTGAGGCAGCGGCGCCTGAGGTTATGCATGCATCTTCTCAGAAAAATAAATCAGGGTTACTGTCAGATCGCCGAGCGCCAGATTGGCTGCGATGGTTAGGGTATTCCTTTTCCCGCCTCCCATACGGGCAAACTTTGTGTTCTCTCATCTATTGTTCTTTTTTAAGGTGAATAGGCTTCCATTACCTCCCTTGTTGCCAGTGATAATGAATTTTCGACAACCTAAAACTTATGTGACTTTTACAACCGATTTAGTGACTTTTCTCCTATGCTACGTCGCATCGATCAACAAGAATGGGGTCATCTTCGTCTTGCTTGGTTCTTTCAGCAGTTCGACCCAGGCGGGACAACCGACATCTTACGATTCCACCCTGATTATCCGTGGGCAGCAGTCCTAAAACTTAAAATCCTTTGCCTTTGAACGAACTTTGTTCAATTACCAGTGGCGACTGTTGCATCATGGATTTTATTCCCTCCAACGTCTCCACCTGTGGAGGGTGGTCGAGTCTGCTGGATGTTTATACTGCGGCGTAGATGAGACTGTCAGCCATATTTTTTACGAGTGCCCGTTCGCAAAGTCGATCTGGGATCGTTTGAAGCAGCAATTAGGGCTGGTACATTTTTCTTATCAGTCCGTGCGCTTCCTCTTCAACGATTCCACTGGCGAGGTACTTAAACCGGATCTAGCTATTGCGATCGCCTTCATCAACAAAGAACTTTGGCTGGCCCGTTGGAGTCGATCGCAAAGTGGAGGAAAGTGGCCGATCAACTATGGTCCTTTCTTCTCCTCGAATGGCTAGGTCCGTTTATGTTCAGAAAACGCTTCGCAACATCTAAGTGTTTATACGAGGTCATCGGAGGAGACCAGACCTTCCATCTCACCTTTCCGATGGCCATTTGATACCTCGTCAGTTGTGAACGGGCCTCGTTTTTGAGGCGTTTGAATAAGTCGCGCAGACCCTTATGGGCTGCCCGCCACTTACCGCATGTGCGCCTGGACGCCTAGACTTTGCAACATTTAAGATCCTTCGGTTAGGCGTCCGCTGAGGCATCACCATCAGCGTCAGCTCCAACAGCAGAGGACCATGACTGATATCTCTGCAGACGACCTATCTCCAAGACTTCTGCTCGGGACTTCGCCTCTAGCAATATTCGCTCGGTAAGAAGAAGGAACCGACACGAGCCACGGGGAAGGAATCACTCAGCCGAATTTGGATACGCGAGTGTGGCCGCCAGCAAGGTGAACGAGAGCCAGAGAAGCGTTCGGACGAATCGGCCTTATTCTCCCCGTCGCCCGGGATTCTACCGACGTACGAGTGAGAGGAACGTGAGCTCGAAAGGCGTTCCAGGGAATCGACCATATTCTCGCAGTCGCCCGGATTCATATCGACAGGCAAGTGAGAGACAATTTTTAATTAAGGATCGAACTTTTCGTAATTCTCATACTAGTGCCCATGGATCCGAGACGTGCACCGCCGCCCGGATCGATTGCAATTACGGACCATTAAACGCCTCGCAGGGCGACGAGGACCAGCAGACTTCTTACGCCCAAAATTTGAGAGACCCAAGCGAGATTGCCACGGACAAAGCAGCATCCACTTCAGGCTTCTCCACAGGTCCTGAGAAGCTGGATTCTGCCACGGGGACTACAGCCCAGCAGCCGACACGCGAAAAGCTTGGAAAGGACGTTTTGCACTCCGACAGCGTGCCGACTTCGAACCGCACTCTGGCCTGCAAAGGTGATCCCGTTGACCCGAAGGGACCCCGACATTCCGACAACGAGCCCAGCCCTTCGTGCTCCAAGGACGATAGAGAACACGAAGCCACGCCGTCATACGAGACTGTCAGTGTCCCAGCCGACCCGGAGGTTGACGCTATAGGCACTGCAAGCGCGCTCCGCGGCGAGAGCTCTCAACGCGAGCCATGCTTGGCTGCCTTCAACGCTCATAGGGGTACAGTGGCATACAGCTTTTGTACTTCAGATAAAAACTTAATCTATTTACTTTAAGCTGCGTTAGGTAATTAATTTCAACTCTCCTTAAAGCTAGAAATTAGGCTGTTCTAAAATAAGCCAATTGCGTAGGCAAGAAACAATTCCTTCTTATTCCAGCTTTGATATTTTTCTAATCGGCTATTTATCTTTCCCCCAACGCAGTCACCCAAGGGATCTACCAAACCCCGTGTGGGTCGCCGTTAACGGAATCTACGGTGCCACGGTTTGATCATTGATTATCGCAACGCTGGACGGAAGTAAGGATCGAGGCCCGACTGCCACTAACGATCACGTCTGCCCGTTCGATATCAAGAGAGGTCAACGCCTTCTTCGCATCTGCCCAGCTGTTCTAAGTTTACCGGACCTGACATTTCATCACCTAATTCTGGAATTGACTTTGTATTTATTTATTGTTATGCACATAATTGGAAATGTTTATTAAACTTTCCTTTCAAAATATATGATTTGTTTCCGTACTCCTGCTTTCTCTTTTCACGACATTCATCAAATTTACTTTTTAAAGCAAGTAATTTTTACTCGATCAAATAGTCGTGAAAGTTACAGAGTGGAATAGTCTTGCGTTTGGTTTTGTCTTAATCCATTACTCTAGCTCCTCCTCCAGAAGCTTCTCCTCCGTGCCGAGGGTAAGGTAAAAAAAGGAGCGAAAAAAACCCAAAAAAACCCCCAATAGGTTTCAGTATTTAATAAAACGGATCGCTCCTCTCGTGTACCCTAAGGGAAAGTTCTGATGAGGTATCACATTTACAATTAACTATCTTTGAGAACCATTTGTTATTCTTATCATTATAAAGGTATAGATTTCAGATTGTCTTCTAAGTACATCTTTGCGCTTTGGTTTGCGTCAGGATCCAATTCTTGGCCGTTCGAACCAAAAGACTGGGCGAGCTGCAAAGGAACAAATCTCAAAAGGAAGAAGTAATAAGAATCAAAAAAATTAAATCAAATACGAGCGTGCACAAATAACTCATGGTACTCAAACATTCAAATCCAATAATCTTTAGCTACAGCACAAATCTACCGGCAAAAGGAATAGACCGACCAAGCATTCTCAGGTCCGGCTAATGTTCTATATCTACAAAAAAAAAAAAAAACAAGCCTAATAGGAGAAAACGTTTTCTTCAACAAAGTTAAACGGTACATAAATTGCTCGAGACTTAAGGTATCTAACTTAAGGTCTTACGGTAAAGTATTTTCGTTACTATACATATATAGCGGCGAAATTCTCTAAAACTCTGCAGATTCCATCAAACAATTCTCGGCGCATCAAATGGGGTTTAGTTTCACACGGCGTTCCATCTAGAACCTCTACTGGCTCTCTACGGCGCAGGTCTTTCTTAGGGGGTTTTCTTGGCTCGTAGTCATCGTTGACGTTCAAGTTCAAGGAATTCGGTGCCTAATTTTCATCTGGGGTGACGCAAAACAGAAAGCGTCGCGTAGACCTTTTCGATAGGGGAGGCCTACACTAACCCCGACAGTTTCACTGTTCAATAACTTTGGCGTCGAAAACCCTGGTCCCATATAAGTCCGTGGAGGATACCATGGCTCTGGCTATGAGAGAGGTCCGAAACGGTGCGAGAACGAAGACCAGACTCTATGGCTCTGGCTTGGAGAGATGTCCAACGATTCGAATTCCAAGACCAGACTCCATGTCTCTGACTAATGAGTGAGGCCCTACTCGGGCGGGATCAAAGACCAGACAATTCAATCCACCACAAAACCTTCCTATCGTTGTTACAAGGGGAAAACGTTCGTGAAACGTGCTCCGAGTTCATGAGGCATGCAAAAGTCAAAAAAAATTGTTGGGCAACTCGAAGTTTCGGCGACAATGTAATAGCTTGCCGCACGAGAAAATAAATCTTAATTACATATTGAGATACAAAAAAAAGACTTAAGGAACTAAAAGAAAAAAAATAAATACAAAAACATAACATTTTTAACCAAAAAACAAAAAGTTCATAAGAAATAAAAATTTCACAACTAAATTACGTGTTACACAGAGGTAAAACCTTTATATTTCCCATGGTTCTATAAATTGCCTCAGCTATATTAAAATATCTCTCAATCTCTCGAACTTTCAAAAGGAAACTATCCCCAGGCTTAAATTCAAACCATAACCCTAAATATCCTCTGAGAAATAAATAATTCTATCACTCTCTGAACGCTCCAAAAATTTACAAGATGACATAGAAAAATGTAAGTCAAACTCAGAAGGATTAAATAAATTAACTTAGCAAAAAAACTGTACGTTACAATATGTATGAGTGTGTGTGTGTCTACTCGCATTTCTCAAAAACGGTTAGGCGTAGATTGTTGAAATTTTGTATTTAGGACTGTTATAACATGTAGTTGTGCACCTCGCATTTTGGTTGCAATTGGCTGGGCCAAACATGTGTTTTGGTCGTTTCCCCAACTGATTTCCTTTCATGTCTATGGAGTTTTGATTGCGTGGATCAGTTTGTGACGTCAGAGTTTGACTGTTTGACGACAGAGTTTAAAGTACTCTATTGGAGAACTAAATTTGAAGTTCCCAAACGGCTGTCAAAAATTGTTTTAACATTTGGAGTTTTTAGACAACAAAGAGAGACGAAATTCGTGTGTCAAGAATAAAAATGAGAATTTTTACCCAAAAAAAGAATTCAATAAAGTATCGTACAAGAGAGTATTGTGCTGCCCACAACATATTTTTTTTTATCACAGGTTGACATAAACTTACTCTAAAAAGAAAATTCATATCTTAAAAACTATGCTAGATAGAAACATAAAAGTTGTGGCATTACATTAGTTAATTTGTATAGTTGTTTCCTTTTAAATTTGGTGCGATCTAATGCAGAACAAGGCTATTTGGACCGTGAGCTGACGATTTCAACAAACATTTACCTGTAAATTTACTTTACATATTGGATCTTTACTTAACACTTCAGAACAGCTTCAGCCAAAAGTTAATTTCTAACAAGACAATGCACACTACACAGAAACTGCTCGTCATTTCCGTGGTATACAATTTTGGAATGAGAGGGATAGTCCAATGACGCTCATCGAACATACTCCTCTTAATTCTATATTAGGAGCATTTTGAGTGTAGCGTTAATTTCTACAATTCCTGATATTGGCACTTCGAATTCAAGGAAAAGGAATGCTGTAGTATATTTTTGTACAAATAAATGTTTGAAATTAGTATTGAAAGTACTTTATGCCCACCTACTATTCTACCTTAAATCATTATCTTAAACAATTAAAGCTGCACCAAATTTCCACGTAATATATTGTCGGTTTGATTTCAAGGCAATATGAAGTTTAAATTGATTTTTAAAGAATATCAATAACTTATTGACTTATTTAAGTTTTACTTCTAATCTAAATTCAAGCAAATAGGTAAAGGTAATGAAATAATATTGTTATTAATTTTAATTTCAGAAACAGTTAAAATTTTCACTTTGTTCGTTAACATTCAAATGCTTTTTTCCCTTATGATTTTTGTTAAACTTTACACTCATACATTGTAATTTAATCCTTAGGTATAACTGTTCGTTTCCTTTGATATTAGTAAACGTACACTCACTCACCAACAGTCATGGCACACCCCTCCAATCAGGTTCCCTGTCCGTAATGAGACAGATCCCGCTGCTTCCATTCTCGTAATGCAGGTGCACAGGACTCCTTGATATCACACAATCATTGTAAGCAAAACTAGCTGCAGAAATGACAGCACTCCGAGAAATATCCGCATTTGAACGGGGGATGATTGTTGGTGCCAGACGGATGAGTGCCTCAATATCAGATGTAGCCAACACCCTGCAATTTTCCCGCACAACCGTTGCAAGGGGTCTATCTAGAGTACACCCAACGAGAGGTTACAACCCATGTCGGACAGCGGACGGGCCGCCCACGCCTCGTTGATGCCAGAGGTGTTCACCCGGCTTGCTACTGCTGACCGAAGGGCGACAGCGGGCCAAATCATCATGCGGTACAACCAGGGACGTCCCATAACTGCGTCCGTGACGACAATTCGCAGCTGCAGGCTTTGGGAGCAGAAGGCCACGACGGGTGCCACTCTTGACAGCTGCACATCGTCGGCAACACCTAGCCTGGGCCAACCAACATCGACATTGGACCGCTGAGGACTGGCGAAGGGTTGCCTGGTACGACGAATCACGTTTTCATCTGTATCGGGCCGATGGTCGTGTCCGTGTCTGGCGCAGGCCAAACGATGCCATGGAACCCGCTTGTCAGGTGGGGACCACTCAGGCAGATGGAAGCTCCATACTGGTCTGTGGTGTTTTCTCGTGGCATGCAATGGATCCATTGGTGCATCTGACATCCACTCTGCGTGCTACTTCCTACGTCGATCTACTTGGGGACCACTTGCACCCCTTCATGAACTGTTTTTATCCCACGGGCGACGGCATCTTCCAGCAAGATAATGCGCCTCCACATACAGCCCTTGTGACACGGCTGCGGCTGGAGGAACAGTCGGTAGACTTCACGACAATGATTTGGCCTCCACGTTCCCCAGATTGCAATCCCATTGAACATTTGTGGGACGTCATCGAACGGTCTGTCAGGTCGTCACCAAGACAACTGGTAAATGCATCATCGTTATGGAGTTCAGTGGAGGCGGCATGGCTTGCAGTGCCTGTGGATGTTTTCCGGTGACTGGTAGACTCTCTTCCACGACGGGTCTCCGCCGCTATCCGGGCCAGAGGGGGCCCAACACGTTATTAGGCAGGTGTGCCATGACTTTTGGTGAGTGAGTGAGTGTATACATGCTATGTAAATGTGGTATTCTAAAAACGCAAGAACAAAATTCACTCAAAATTGTTATTCCTTATCAACTTTTGTTGCTGAATTTTAATAAAGAAATTTATTACTACAGCAAAAATATAATAAGATCTTACAAAATACAAATTGATTTTCGGTTCCAATTTTAATCGGAATAAATTTAAATAAAACCCCACTCTAATATCGAACTAATGGGCAATAAGACAATGTTTGTAACATCATTAAGCTTAATATTATTAAACTTTTTATTAATCCTACTGCCACTGTTATTAATTAAATATATTAAGTATTTAATTTCATTGAGAAAGACTTCTGCTTCTAGAGTAAATTGATTATTCATAAGTGATGTTCAGTTTATTTGCTTTATAAATTTCAAAGTACACTTTAATTGCAATAAATTTTGTTAAGTTGAATCTTATGTCTTCATTATGGTAATTCACTTAGCTAATCAGTTTCCTCCTCAATGAAATTAAACAATTAATCTCACAATTTATTCAAAATTTCATTATTATACATAACAAGCAAAAAGAGTGCATAGAATATAAGATGATCAATTTCATTCTTCAGCGTTGATATTTATCCATTACACAAGGGGAAGTTCACTTCTGAAAAATAATCAATGCAGCAGAAAACATTCCGAAATTACCCAGAAGGATCATCTGTATTCTTTCTTCGCCATCAGACTGATTTTTTTTCCTTGTATACAGTAATGAACGTAATTAGTATACAGTTAAAACAATGTTTAATTTCATTTTACCTAATAATATAGTTTTTTATCGCATTGCGATATTGAATGCATAGACGTTGCAATTTGCATTTTCTAAGATCTTATTATATTGTTGCCTTAATTAAAATTTTGTTATCCAAGCTGTAAATTAATAAAGGGAATAACTGCAATGAAATTATTTATTTTAAAATTGATTATTGCAGTGCGATTAGCTTTTGTAACTACTTTTTCCTATGGAATTGTTCTCTTTTAGGCCCATGGTCCAAAAAGAATTCATCTTTCTTTAACGATAAATATTTTACTAACGTAAGTTCTCTTTTCTTTCTCCAAGCCATATTTTATTAGAGGAAACGATAGTAATGCAAAAGGATCCGTGGATGGAATTTGTTTTTATTAGAAGCTTTAGCTAAAAGTTACTTATAAGAATGTACGCTTGGTCTGTACGTTTATCCGGCCGTCCGCCATTTGCATGAGACCTTGAAATCGGATTAACCTTTTCAAATTCTGTTTTCGACAATATGATCACCTAGGTCTATTAAACTAACAATGAACGTTATGAATACCAAGATAATAGGATGTCATATAACAATTGATTCCTAGTGATGAGTCAAGAATGAATACGCTGTTACTTTCTATTTATCTTTTAAACATTGATGACATGGGTAGATAAACAAAAAGTAACATCTTATTCATTGTTGTCTCCTAACTACGAATCGATTGTTACATCATACGCAATATTTCCGAGGCCAACGACATAACAAGGCCTTGAAGCGAAAAAGTCACCTGACCAACTAGCAACAATCCAACCTTCATTGTTTCCAACAAAAGGAAAAACGCTGATTGTTAAAATCCAAGATGGAGACAATGAAGGTTGGATTGTTGCTAGCACCCAGTTGGTCAGGTGACTTTTTCGTTTCCAGGCCTTGTTATCCCGTTGGCCTCCCAATATTTTGATATTCGTGGCTAACGGTCACTGCTAGAGCACAGGCAATTCACTTGAAGGCTTCCACGAAAAAGTCTGAAAAGTTGATACAGCCGAGCTATGACCTTGATGAAGATACTGTCGAAAAGAGAATTTGAAAAAGTTAATCCGGTTTCAAGTTATCGTGCAAACGGCGGAAGCCGGACGAATAAACGTACAGATCAAGCGTGCATTCATAATAGTTTTCTGCTAAAGCTCCTAATATAATCTTGCAAACATTCCAAGAAGGAGCTTTAGTGTGCTCGTCGAAAAGTTGATACAGCCGAGCTAAGGCCTTGATGGTCATATTTCTGAAACAGAATTTGAAAAGGTTAATCCGGTTTCAAGTTATCGTGCAAACGGCGGACAGCCGGATAAACGTAAAACCAAGCGTGCATTCTTGTAAGTAGCTTTGTGCTAAAACTCCTAATAAACATACAGAAGTGCGGTAAAGTACAAAATATTCGTCATATCATCAAGTTTCGAGTAGTACGAATTTGGTATATTTCTGAGATGAACGCGGAGTGTCACCATTCCCATATTAGTACAGGGGATGTGTATAGTTGCAAACTTACTTCACTGCCCCCAATGTCGGATAGATTGTTGTTGAAACCAGGACATGACTCTCCAACTCTGGCTCTCCTAGGGCCAGGGGAAGTGAACTATCTACTTTCTCAAGTGAGTCTTCTCAACTGAGCGTTCAGCAACAATACAGTGACATTGTTGCAACCAAGTCTTCCTCATCTCAACAATGTAAGTCCATTGTTGCTGAAGATTCAGTGGAAAAAACTAACTTGAGAAAGTAGATAATGAACTCGTCCCTAGACATGTAACTTTTTTCTTCGGAGATATGCGAAAAACACCGCGTGAGGCACCACTGCTAGGAAATTGAATCACCAATGGAAACTGTAATGACTGACATCCTGGATAAAATGTGGGAGAATTCTGAATAGCGTATAGATGTTGTTCGAGTTTCTTTTGGGATACACATCAATCATTTGTAATATTCGCAGGTTTAAAAAATGTTTACTTTTTGCATTACTTTTCTTAATAAAGTAATGTAGTAAAATAAATATGGACATTATTTTGTGGACACTGTATAAAATCTTCAAATTGAGGAGGATAACAGTTTGTGGAAGCATGTTACTGGAACTTCTCCGAGACTTCAGTTCAAAATTGAATGAAAACCCAGAAAAATATAAAGCCACTTCGGTCTAATAAGAAAAATGCTTATCAAAATACAATTTCAGATTTTTCTATTCATGAAAAAAAGACGTTTATATTTTAAGATAAGCCAGTCTGCTTTAAATAATACGTCTTCGATTATTGATAAAAGAAGAAGATAGTGAGCTCATCGATTGGGCATTTCAAAAAGAAGACTACAGCAAGCTGTGTTTCACGTCGTCAATCGGAAATTAAACTCTTAAGCGACAAGATCTCCGATTACTGAAGAAATTTCGTTTTACCGTCGAAGCCATAATTTTAATGGGAGCAGCAGAAGCAGCTATGCCCAAAGAGGTTTTAACGGCCGTCAAACAGAATTCCTATCTCGGAGAGACCGTAAACATGTTTGTGATTCCAAGAAGGGCTACCATTCTGCTCTCAGGGTAAATTTCGCCTGAGCAGATTCTCTTTTTCCCTGATCTGGTTTGAAACCAATGATCGAAAAGAAGAGATAAGAAGACTCGGGTCGGGGTAGAGGAAAATGGTAGGCGGGGGGAATAAGGAAGGAGGACAGGGAAGGGGGATACCGAATTACTAAAAAAGAATGAAACCCCTTAACAAAGGAGAGCATGAAGACAGATCGAGATAATATAATGAAGCGAGAAAAATGCGAATATATCTTCTTCATCGTGATTGAAAATTTTAACCTTCGACTCTTTCTTTTATCTTTTTCCTTTTAAAGGTTATCGCTTCGCTCCAGGTTGATAACAATGACTTCGCGACAAACGAGCGATTTCAATACGTTTCATTATATATGTCTTTGTCAAGTAGCACCTCATTAGACAGAAGTGCAGATTCAAAGAAAAGAGACGTCCGATTCAATCAAACTTACGAGATTGAAGTGCAAATTAAACAATAAAATGTTCTGATGAGTTTTAACATGGCTCTCTTTGAGTTACGTAGAGTGAAAAAGAAACAGTTTTAATTATTTCTATGAAAAATTAAAATTTAAATATTTCTAATGAAACTGGTTTGAGATAAAAAGAATGTTTTTTGATAATAAAAAGAAAAATATTACCCTTATTAACAATAATTATTATGCTGATATAAGTAAGAATGCTACATCATGGAAATGAAGACGACAATATTATCAGAAATGGTCTAGCGACTTTAAATAGACGTGAAAATAATGACTGCTATTCATAATCTATAAAAGTTAAATTTTGAATAACAACCGATTTAATGGGAACAATTTGGGTGAAGAATATTTCTATCCCGGGCGACTGATTCAGCTATTACACTTATTCTAAGATCTGAGGTAAGATGTTTGGACTCGCCCATAACAATATAGACTCACCCTATTCATCTCGTTAAATTAATTATAAATAAATAGCATCTACTTACTCTCATCACTTGACACATGAGCGGTCATTCTGACATTTGTATAAGGCATTGAAAATGTTCCTACGATGACGCCAACACCGCCTTTAGTATCGTATCATTTAACACCATCTTAAATGGATGCGGTTAGTACTTAGCATTTAGCGGGAGGTTGTTGGGGGTTTGGTGATGAATGTTTTGTCAACTGTTCGCAGCAAGGGATAAGTGAGAAAGGAGCCGAAGCCCAATGGACACGTCAATTTCCATTTGACGATGGCGAGGGAAGTAAACATTCCAGCAACGTGTTCATTCAACTGAGCATAGTGACAGTGTGGACACGTCCATCAGAATTTACCTCATCTATATTAACCACAGGGAAACAAAAAAAAAAAAAAAGAAGAAACAGCCTTTCAAAGAAGACGCCGTCCTTCCCATTATTTTACGAAATGTTTTACTTGATAATGAGAAAAAATAGTGAAAGGAGATCAAGTTTAAATTCGCAATATCATAAATTCTTAATAAATTAATAATTTTTAGGGTATGCCATTCTCCAATATACAGAGATGCCTTCCTTTTTTCTAAATGATTATTTTTTCACATGATTAGAGAATTTGATTTTATGTATTATACATTAAAATATTAAAACAAACCAAAAAAGAGAAAGAAATGGCATAGAATAACTGCCAGAAAAAAAAAGCATTTTTCTAAGAATTTAAACTGAATACTTAAGTTATGGATACAAATTCTATCCGTAAATTTGTAAGATGTATTCTGTCTCTCTCTCTTTCTTATATATACAGATATGAAAAGCAATTCATTGTGTGAACTGAACGCTCTTCAAAAAAAAATATAGACCGCTTCCATAGTAGAGCCAATTCAAAAAAAAAGCGATTTTCTTACTTGTAAACATTTTTCTTATAATTTATTCAAAAAACTAGAAATTTAAAAAAAAATTATAATTAGCTTTTGCGGCTACCCATACCATTGCAACTTAATTGTTCGTTAAAACTTTCTCACTGTTTTTCATTAAAAATCAGCCTATCTCTGAAAGTCTGGTAATAACAGAGAATCGAACCAAATAACAACATAAATTTCTTCCTTCTCTTTCTGTGTTTTCGTAACCCAAGTTCTCTCGTAATTTACACAAGTTTTTTTTTTGTTCAATGAAAATGTGTGTATGTGTGTGTGAGGGGACTGACGATTCCCAAGGCCTTTCTCTGCTCTACCCTTACCCCCTTGTAAACAAACGGGCGGCGCAGTGAGCGTCGACTGTTCGCCCTCGTGAGACTGATGGCTGGCTTCTCTCTCTCTACCCTCGCAAAACGACGTTCCGTATTTTACCATCAATGTAAGTCGATTATTTCACGGAGTCGAATTCATTACATTCGCTACAATGGACAGGAAATCTTTTGATATTTTAATCACGACTTTCTGAATCGAAAAATTTTATTTTCAAAACTCTATTTATTCATGGCAAAATGTAAAAAGCAAAAACTTTCTGAGGTTTTATTGAAAGTCTAAGTTTTTGAAGATCTAAACAATTTAAAAGTGAATGTTACATAAACTATTTAGTAAAAATTAATAGTTATGGATTTTCTATGTTTATTACTGCAACATAAATAGCAGACACGATTTACTTTTCTTCTTAGACAAACTGTTTAGCCTAAAGCAGTGAATGAGTGAAACGTTTATTCTTTTAATTATTTTATTTTATGGTTGAGGGAATTTGTAAATACATTTTTTGAGCAAGGTGATTGTGATTGTTATGAACGACAATGTTCCCCGAATTTTTTTTTTTTAATTACGAGGGTAAGTCAGTAAGTAAGTTACAAATGGCTCTAGAAATGAAACAAATAAGAGTACTGACTTGAAAACTACTTTTATTTCACTCTCTGTAGAATGAGGCACTCGTCCCATCGCTTCAGAAGCCCCTCAAAACCAGCAATAGAAATTCTTTGGGCTGCTGTTTGAACAGGCGATGAAATCGCCGGAAAAGTGATGCTCACGGTCTTCTGGAATCACTAAAGCATATTGCTTACCATATTCTGGCAGTGAGATTAAACTGTAAATGCCGACTCCTATTATAACATCCTCACGATACTTCGAAATTCGACGGAAGCGACCAGAACTCCTCATCAAAGGCGTGTTGTTATTGCATGATAACACGCATCCTCATATTGCCAACAAGACAACTGAGATGCTGCGAAAGTTCAACTGGGAATTTTCGAGCATCTTCCGTATAGCCATTACCTTACTCCAAGCGACTTCAATTTCTTCGGCTCCAAGCTGTACAAAGTTAATTCACCTCCTGTTTTAAACAGCAGCTTAAAGAACTTTATGCTGCTGGTTTTGAGGGGGCTTGTAAACGATGGGACAAGTGCCTCATTGTACAGGAAGATTAAGCGGTGAAATAAAAGTAGTTTTCAAATCAGTATTCTTATTTACTTTATTTTTATATCCATTAGTAACTTACTTAATGACTTCCCGTCGTAGTTAAAAAAATTCGTATTAAACAACTAATGTTATATAGAAATTGAAGCCACGGAGTCGGGATCGGAAAATATGTAAAAAAAAAAAAAAATAAAAAAAAAACGATAATTCGTAATAACGAGGTTCGACTGCTTGAAGGTTTGGCTTTTGTTAGTTTCAGAAACCGTGAATGAATCTTCATCTTTCGCTAATCATAGTCGTTCATATTTTAGATCTCGACGTTTTCCCAATAAAAATTGCACTGCAGATGCATTGAAACAACATAAATAGAAAATCTACGTATTACTAGAAAATCGAAAAAAAGTGTGCATATTACATTCCCTAGGAAGAACCTTAAAAATGAAAAAAATCGACAGAAATTATCCTGTGTGCGGACATTCCTAATCTATGCTAATTTTATTATGTTTATTTGAAATTCCAGGCAATGAATTCAAATTTCGCTTAGATAAGACAACACATTGGCAATCAAAAATCGAAACTGACTGTAGTCTAAATTGTGCTTTTTGTAAATACATTGTATAGAATAGCTAACACTTAAGTTCAAAGTTATTGAATTCTATTATTACCATAGACGGATATACTATATGAGAGAAGGACGAGACACAAAAACCCTGGAATACAATAAAAGTTATTAAATGAATAATAAAAAATAAATAAATAATAATTAATAAAAAAATATAATTAATAAATAAAATCAAAATAAAAAGCTGACGTTTCGGATAGAGACTATCCTTTATCAAAGCAAAAAGGATAATTCTCTAAAAGCAAAGAATATTAGAGAATTATCCTGAAGTTATATGAAAGGAGTACTTAAGGACGACTTTATATATAGTTAACAATATATAAAAACAAGAGTTTTTATTGTTTAATTAATAACTTTTATTGTTATTATTACCAGTATTGCCTAATACGCAATTATGTTTTAAAAAATGAAAATTAAAAAAAGTTACCTTCGAATATAAATTTAATTTTGATAGAAATCTAAACTTAGATATATTTGCTTTTACTTATAATGTCATTATTACACTTTCTTCCAATAATTGTAAGTATTGGGATTAGGATAAAAAATGAGATGAGTGCTCGTTGAAAACACTCATCCAATTAACGAAACGCCACAGAAGTCAATTACGCTTAATGTCAAGTGGTTACACTCTTTGATAAATGAGAACTGACACGATTATTGAAATATTGGCATTTGATGTGCACACAAAGGAAAAGGAAAAAGGTGTATAGAAGCAGGGGTAAAACTAATTCTTACTAATGAAAAATAAGACTACTGCAACAAAGTAGAGAATAAAGTACTCTCTATCCGAATCGTTCGAATTTTTTTCAGGGATTTACCATTCTATGATCCAATTTTGGTTTTATTCCAGAGTTTTTGTGTCTCATCTTCTTTCCTTCTATATATTAAAGTAAAGGCTAGTCACATTTTTTCGTTTCTTTATTATTTCTTTTATTTTTTAATAACCTTAACTGAGCTGCCTTTGTGCCTATTTCAGGGTAACCCTTGTTGAAAGGACAAACGACTCTAGCGATGCCTCTACAAAGATTTAGGTAAGTATTGTATTATAAAGATTTAAGATATTTATGCAAATTATATGTAAAATTTCAATAGTAAACTTATGGCAATTTGAATTTATTGCAAATCAATTGACCTTAGAGAGCCAAAAACAAACCGAGTTCTTATTTTGTTTCTTCAATAATTTGAATAAAACCGTGATTAGAATTGATATCAAATGATGAAATTGCTTATCCTTTTGAAAAGTGTTAAGCCTTTTACCAATTTCTAAAAATTTTCAATGCTTATTTGATGAGTCAAATTGACCTTCTGTATCCACAGACTAACAGAATGATTTTTCGACTCGTGTTTATAAATTGTTTGTAGTTGTATTTTTAAGAGACTTCTGTCTGGTAGATATTTTAAAAGGAAACGCTTTCATTACATAAACTTTCTCTCCACTAAAATGAATTAGTGATAAGAAAATAGTGCAGCATAAAAAGGGAAGAAGTTCATATTTTTAATGGAGAAAGGGCCAAAAAAATGTTATGAAAATTCACTGACATTGTTGATAAAAGCTCACCTTCCAAACCCGTACAAGGTTCGTGTGTTCTGTTTTCGAAAATGATTTTACAGCAGAAATTTCAATCGTGAAAAGATTATTGGATTTTATTTTTCTGCTTCATGGAGTTTGAAACTCACTCGTAGCTCCATAAATCATTTAGAGAAAGTGTCACGGATTTTCATTGCTTTTATTTTTCGTTGCAGTTTCTCGTTAGATAGCGTCCGTTACACTGACAAGGTAATAAAAACCCTTCAACATATAAACCGTGAAATCCTTTACTATCGAAATTTAGAGCAACTCTTTTTATGACTTTATAAAACTTAGCAATTGCCCTGAGCATTTTAACCATCGTAAAACCAACACCGGATGTGAAAAACTTCTAACGTTTATAACGTTGAGATGGTCACCTGAGATACAAATCCCGATGGTAAGGGCGGCAGGTTACTTCAATGTTACGATCACAGATAAATTATTTTTATTTCCTGTCATAACTTTGGACTTCATAAGGGAGAAAAATACACAAAAAAGGAATGAAATAAACCGTTAAGCAACTTAACAATTGAAATAATGGATATCGGCTTATTTATAGCTGCCAGTAAAATCTTCAATAAACATCTTATGCTAACTGAAGTGAAGAGTTATCAGTTAAATGCGTTAGAATAAGTATGCAATCAGAACATATCCAGAAGAAAAGAAACCATTAATTTTTGGCAATATACTCCATAAAAGAATCCCTGAAATGGTATTACAAGATTGGAGTCCATTATGGAAGATAACCAATTTCTCTCGGTGCACTCTTTTCCTTTATGAAAAAAAAAGTTGTAACATTGGAAGGAAAATCACAAAAAGTGCAAAGCTTAATAGAGACGAAAGCTTTAGAGGCTGACTGTAGACAATAGGACCTCCACGATAACAAGGTTTGGAAATTTCTCCTCTGCCAATGTATCTTCAGAATGTTACTGGTCCCTTTAAGTGAGAAATAATTTAACACGAGTCGGTTAAATCGTTAGCCGTCATAAAGCATTCGTATTTTCAATGAGATTCGAGAAGCAGAAACTTTTCTCCCGCCACCGAGTCAACCAGGTCGATAAAATTTGATAATAAAGACAAAAGACATGCGAAAGTTGAGTGGCTACAGCTAGCGAATTTTCTTTAAAACGTTTTAACACAATTTCTAGTACACTGCCATGACAAATGCTTGGACTTCATTAATTGCGCTCCATTATCTATATAATAGATAAAAATTAATAATATTCTAAAAATTAACAGTAATAAATAATAGTATCCAACATAATTTTTGCTGACTACAGGCTAAAACTTAATATTCACCTATTTGAGAGTGCCGAACCCGAAAAACATTAATTTTTTGACGATCATGCCAGCTTTTTCTAGAAGCTGCTGGTTTGTTTGGTTTGTTTGGTATTAACGTTCTTTTCAACTGTTATGGTCATTTCAAGACGGCGTTATAGGGGCCGCAAATTTTGTCTCGCAAGGATTTTTTAACGTGCAGCCGGCAAACAAGTACACGGGACCAACGGCTTTACTTCCAGAAGCTGCTGGTCTGTGTTTCATTAGTATCGTTATTGCATAACGTAACCTTTATGGAGAAACTGTACGCTAACCAAGTTTAGTCGAAAACGTTTCTCTATAAAATGAAGGAAAATTTCTGCTTCACTTTAAATATTTTAATAAGTTTAAATTAAACAAAAAGAGAAATCCAAATTCAGCTTTGATTTAACTGTCTTACCTTAGCTTTGAAGAACTCGCACGTTCTACATATTTAATGAAATTTCAACCATTACTACTGAAGAAACTTGGTCCCTGTTTCGACAAAGATTCCAAAAAAAGCAAACACACATTAATTCGAATTGCATAGAAAAGGAACTACTCTCTTTTCGTTCGTTGCAAAAACTATAAAGCGTCACGAATGCAATTTCTTGAAATTATGTTTACATATAAAATCATTTTTGAAGGGCAATTTTAGTCACGGAGAGGAAAGGGAAAAAAAAAAAGAAAAAACCCCATTCAGATTGAAATTCGCAATCACTGAAGAAATGGAAGAAACTCCGTCTACTATGTCTACTATGCAAATAATTTTGAAGTTAGTCTCTATGCATTCAATTATTGATGCGAAGCTCGTAATAAGATGTGACTTTTACAATTTCAAAGCGCAAATGTTGAGAGAGATGATCGATTGGTGAGCTTTGCTTTAATGGGCCTTCTCAGTCACTGTCATAAAACAGAACAATTCCTTGAAAAATTTCTTGCAATGTAAAAATCACTAAAACCTGCAGTACCAGACAAAAAACACCGATATAAACCAACTTAAAAATTCACTAAAAACCATCATCAAATTTTAAATCATTTTTGTCTAAAATTTTCACTCGGAATATGAATAAACGTTATTAATAATCCGTTCGTTAGAAGTTCAGCCAATTTATCCACGCAGTTTTAAAATTTACAAAACAGGGAAATCATATATTCTGCAAGTGCTCACCAAGGTTTTATATTATCCCATATCTTAGGAATTAGGATTTAATAAAACGTGGACGTATTTCTGAGAAGAGAAAACATTTTTTGCTGGCTGAGAAAAAGAAAAGAAAAGTATAAATGCCGGAAAAACATTGCTGCTCAAAATAATATTTTACTTGGGCTTTTGCAAGCGGAAGGAATGTGTAACAGGCTTAGAAAAAAAGAAAGGCCGACCGGGTAAAAAAGTTCGCCTTCGGAGGTTTCAGAACAAAGCAGGATAGAAGAGACCCATTAGGGAGGATTTGCATGGAGAAAAGGGCTTAAAAGATAAAGAAGAGAATTGCAAAGCGGAGTCTATTTCAAGAAGAAAGATTAAAGGGGGAAAAAAAGTTTTCACCTCTTTTCAGGACTGACACAAAGATCTATGCAGGAGAGAAAGGAGCTATGACAATTAAACACAGTCTTGCATACAGAATATATGTTGCCTGCCGAAGCTTAATTTAAACAGGCAGTATTTCTATGTAAAGATGGTAAATTTCTTGGTCAAAGAGCGACATAAGTTTTTCAAAAGCATTAGCCAAAAGGCAACTCTATGGAGACGATTCAAACTCGGCGCTATTTAACGTTAAAACAGAATCCGGTATTGAAGCAAGTGAATGCTGTGAGCGGCACATGTAGTTTATACTAGGTAATTACGAGAGTAGCCCAGAAAGTAATGTACCACAATTTTTTTCTGCAACAATTATTTATTGAACACAATGAAACTTAAACACACGAAAGAATGATGTTTCTTCTACACTCCCTATTTTTCCACATAATCTCTCCCGTTCTATGGCCTTCCTCCAGCGAGACACAAGGGCGTGTATGCGCTGTCGGTACCAGTCCTTGTTCTGTTCACGCAGCTATGGCTTCACTGTGCGAATCACCTCTTCGTCGTCCTCAAAATGTTTTCCACGAATGGCATTCTTCAATGGCCCAAACAAGTGAAAGTCTGAGGGCGCTAGGGCTGTAGGGTGGATGGGGTAACACTGCCCAACCCTGTTTCGTGATGTGTTCCGACGTCCTCAAACTGGTGTAAGGACGAGCGTTATCGTGTTGAAGCAAACAATCAGCGGGGTGGTTATGGCGTCCAAGTCGCTGCAAGCGCTTCTTGAGTTTGGTTAATGTGTTCACATATGCCATAGAATTAATGGTGCTGCCTCTCGGCATCACATCAATGAGTATGACACCATCACTGTCCCAAAACACAGTGATCATGACCTTACCAGCAGAAGCAGTTGCTTTGTATGTTTTTCTTCTGTGGAGAGTGCGGATGACGCCATTCCATCGATTGTCGTTTTGTTTCGGGCTCAAAATGGTGCACCCAGGTTTCCTCAGCTGTCACAATCCGGGACAAGAAGGCTTCCCCCTCAGCTTCAAAACGTTGTAGCAACTCAGAAGAAATGTTTTTTTTTTTCTCAGAGCTTTGTGTTCCTCCTAAAACAGCGCGGAACCCATCGTGAACACGTTTTTGTGTAATCAAGAGTACGGATGATTTCACGCACAATTCCTTTGCTGATTGACAGCTCCAGCGCCAACCGCCGAGTCGTTCTGCGTCGGTCCTGACGAATGAGCATATCAGCACGCTGCATCTTGTCAGGTGTGACAGCCGAGGATGGTCGGGGCCACGGCAAATCTTGGAGCTCCGCCGAACCGCTTACTGATGGCCTCACCCTCTGTGCCTGACTAACCGTACTTCTGTCGACTGCTGATGCTCCATAAACTCCACATAAACGTCTGTGAATGTTTCCAACCGTTTCTCGCTCCGCAGTGAGAAATTCAATGACGACACGCTGCTTATAACGTACATCACTTACAGACGCCATGTTTTTCCATTGTTGCACGTACGCTATCTGTCGGAACAAACGGAACCTTTGCGCACGCACTCCGAAAACTTCAAAGAATGCATATCTCAAGTTTGGTAATGCATTCGTACCAATGCATTGTTAGGGACGGAGAAAATAATTGTGGTGCATTACTTTCTGGGCTACCCTCGTATAAAATCTCTATACATTTATTGCAAAATAATATTTTATGGCAGAATAAACGATATTCTGATAACAAATCAAACACTAGAACCCATATGCAGTAAATCTTAACGTTACCGCCTTGTATATCTAGGCATAGCCCCCAGCGCTCCAAAAAACTATCTCCAAGATATAAGTGGTCTATTTCGGCAGCTGTGCGATTATAATGCGTCTGTGCGATTATAATGCGTTATTTCAATTACTCAGTGCTGTGGATCTTAACATGGTTAACTTTAGATTTGATAAACTCTCACGCAAAAGAATCTAAGGAAGTCAGGTTTGACCTAAAACAGGGGCCAAAAGTTTTGGTGAGCCATGACCAATCCATCTATCGAGTAGTTGCGAACAATTGTGGTAAAATAGGGTGATACCCCATACGGTGGAACATAACTATATCGAGTGCGTTTTTCCAGCAACCGTTTGATATGCGAAGATCCTCGTCTTCATTATCCCCAACCATACATTACACTTGTATTGTTGGCATTCTTTCACATTACCTGCAACAATAGTATTTTGTTACTTCATCACAAAAATGTACAGGTATTTTATAATCACCCTGTACTTCCCGAATAATGTCCTGGGGCTCATTTCGACATTTTATTTCAAATAACCAAAGGATCTTGTATTCTTCGTGCAGAATGTTCGCGCTCTATGCAACATTAGGCTGGACAATACACATTGTTTTCGATAGTGCCTTTATATATGCGCTAAATATTTATTTTGTCAGATAACGATTTAAGAATTGATATTAGTTTGTCGTTCCTGAAGTAGAGATAATGAGGATCCAAAAAGACATCCTACTGTCGTTATAATTTGGATAATGGGAACAACCGTGTGTCTTAAACTTATAGCATTCCATTATGCAATTCCAATGGTGCGGGCGGCTTGACTTTATTTAATAAGCCATGGCAAATTAATTAAGTTTCAAAAAGTAACAAATCATCTAAAAATCATATTTAAATGGCTTAATTTCCCTTTTAATTAATTACCTTCAAAAGGAACAATGAAGTCGTCATGATGTTAACGAAGAACGAAGAAGAATTTGCCGTTAATTATATTTTTAAATTCCAAAAAGAAGCAACTAGATAGATGTCCAAAAATTTGTGGAATTTTCAGCGCTTTGGAGCAGGGATGGCAAGAAACCGGAATGAGCTCCCAATAGCGGCTTCAGTTTTTCATTTCTCCAATATAAATAGGATAAAGAAAGCTAAGAAATGTGTTCGAGTATATGTCTTTATGTATATATGTGTGTTTTTGTGTGCGTGTATTTTGAGGAGACGGAAAGATTGTGAATTTTATTTTTAGCTCAATTGGATTAGGATTGCCTGTTTCGGTTGCGAGCCGTCTGTCTGCGTGCGTGCCACCAGAGAGCGAATCCGCCACCCGAGTCGCCGATCGGGAGGAAAGTGGGAGGGAAGCGGGGTGCAGGGTGACGGAGGAGGGAAGCCGACGAGGCGATTCCTTGCCGCTCCATTGATTAAGTAGCGACTCCCCTCGTTAGAATTGCAAATTTTAAGAAATTCAATGAAAGTTTTTTCACACTTTGAAATTCAATTCAGAACGCACGTGCGAAACCTGTACACGAAGAATTTCATTGCTGTGCTGATGCTATGTGGAAGATTAAATTATCAAAACGAACATTTGAATAATGTTTCCAAAGGGAGGAGGGGGAGAGAATTTTTCAAATTAATTTTAACTATGCAGAAAAATCTCAATACTGGGTGTTGATCTTTGACGGAAATAACTCCGCCTTAAAGCCAAAAGATAAGCGGGCTTTCTAAACACTCTTAATGGGAGAATATTAATAAAGCATTAAATTAATTTTTTAAACTTAAACTTTTAAAGTTACGTTAATACCAAAGCAAATAAAGAAATTTTAATTAAATATCTGAAGATGTACGAAATAAGAGTTTGGCAAATGTAATATTAAATTTCTTTCAGTATCATTTCCCCCCTTCGTCATTAAAATATAAAATTAGATGAAGAGTATTCACTGTAATGCGAATAGTTTCGTAATTATTTAATGATATAAAAGTTATGCCTCTTTATTAACATCAAATGAGATTTAATTAAATTAGTTTCGAGGTAATTCCTATTGCCTAGGCTTATTTCAATAGCTGAAATTGAGAAGTCACACTGATTACAAATTATCTTGAAGGCATAATATGGTCGTATATAGTCTATCTTTGCCTTTCTTGCTATCATCACGAAATTGAATTAGGATTGCAAGCGCTCAAGGAAAAAATTCAAAACGAAAGCTCCTTCAATTGTATTTCAAACGATTTGACTTCGCTTTTTTACAATGCTAGTAAACAGTTCTAAACGAGAAACCAACTGTCTCTTTAATAAGCAAGGATGATAATAACCTGGCAAAAAAAGATTAAATTGTTAAAGCGGTATTCTTCTTCTAACAATTTTATTTTTTAAAATTTAAATTTAATATAAACTGCTTGTAAGAGTCTATCAAAACAGAAACAAAGCAAAGCGATAAAGATATTGGATTAAACAAGTTATTTAAGTGAAGAACATAATGAGTAGCTATTTGCACCACTCTGTACAATGGCTTTAATGATTAATATTCATGATTTATGGATCCGATATATTCATTATAATATTATTAAAATGAATTAAAACACAATCTACTACCCGTCAAAACTTTTTGAATGAATACATATTAGATATTGAATTTTACCAGCTGAAACTGTTTCTCCACATTGGGGGGAATCGTAATTTTTCTTCATCTAAATATATGTTTACTAATAAACATCTAAGAATGATTTGTTAGCAAGCGAAAATTCGGCGGCCGCACTGGGGTTTGTCAGTTGTCATTATTTCTCAGGCTTAATAAGAATTGGCATGCAAATTGCTCGACGCATGCATAATAATCATTCAGCTGCAGGTTAATTGGGTTTTAAAATTGCTGAATTTCATCAACTTAGTAAATTGAAAATTTTCTTTACGACAAACAGCAAACATAAATAAGTCAATTTTGAAAAAAATACAGCAAATAATTTAAAAGTAGACAAATTTTACACGTTTAACATATTACACATTTGTATAGAAGTTAAGTGAATTTTGATATAATAGAACTATTAAAAATAACTTTTATAAACGAAAAAGCTTTGCATTTATTTTATTAATTTTATTTTTCATTAAATCATAAACATATGGGAAACATCATCAAAATTATTGGAAACTTAATTCCACAATATTAAATATGAAAAACATATGAAATAAACATATAAAAATCCACATTTGTTTTCTTCTTCCATATTTTTCATGATACTTATGTGTCAGAGACTTCATGCACTCACTTTAAACACCGAGGCTCAATGAAATTGTATCATCCTGAAATTTCAATTTTATCCCTGTAGCTGGAATTATTGTCGTTTCCTTCTCTTTCCATGTCTTTTCCGTTTCAATGTCTTTCCTTATACTAGGCGGGGAGGGTACCAAATTACATTTATATGTCAGAGAAATATGCGCTAAAGCTTACCAAATACCAACCCTATGCCTTGCAGAATGAAGGGTACTCCAGAGTTTCTCCGTGTACAGGGTGTTGCAGATAACTACAGGGCATATAACGGGAAGCCTACCTCTGTATATCTTATTTTAATTACATGTATTATTCAAATACACTGTTGCTCAATAAATTGCATCAGCCCCCGATAAACTAGATTTTCGGACAGGTCTTGCATCAGTTATTTGAGTATGTAAATGACATGCTTGATTAATGGTTAAAAATAACAAACACAGGAAACTATGGGGTATTAGTATTGGGTGCATTCTGCAAAGCATAGAATTGGTATTAGGTGAACTTTAAACATTATTCTCGCTTATATAAAATATGACTTCCCCCTCCCCCGGAGAACAAGTGTGCGTATCTTGCCCAAAAATCCCTCCCCCTCTTTACATAAATCCTGCTTACGCCCATGCATGAAGTAGACAAGGAAACAGAAAAGCAAAGGAAAGACAAAGTAAGGGAAAAGACAAGGAGACGGCAATAACTTCCTTCAATAGGGATAAAATTGTGAAATTTCAGGGTGATGTAATTTTATTGAGACCAGTGTATAACGCTGCAACTGTTAGTGAGATGGACTCCTTCGAAACTGCTGAACCTATTAACTTCACTTTTTGACACACAGATTCAAGAATACCCGTAAATGTGTATCTACTATTTTATACCAAATCGGATGATTACAAGGGTATACTGTACCAATATAATAAAGAATGACTAAAATGATAACCCTAACAGGACTGAGACGGACCAGATTAATGAACGAGTTCAAATTTAATTTTAATAAACTTAATAATAAAAATACAAAACAAAATAAGCTACTGGATAAGTCATCAATCACAGAGCCCAAAATTTTGCAACATTTCAGATGAAATCTATATATCAAATAATAAACATCTTAAGGTATAATTGTGGCGCAGTAAAAAAGTCGGTTGTCGGTACATAAAACTGCCGTTGCAAATAGGTAGGTTCTGGTTGATTCCCAAGATGCACTGTCATCAGAAATTCAATGAGAAGATTCACTTAAATCCGTCTAGAGGCTGCTCTCATTCTATAAGAAATGTAACAGAGAAGTTCAGAGACAATTAGAAAATATATTGAATTAAATATCCCCCTCAATAAGCAATACGGAAATCCTTAATATATCTGTATACAAATTCCACAATGGCTCAAAATATAACTTCAATTGTTAAAACCCCAGATATGATTCAAATCAATACGCAATTAAAATTGCAAAAACAAAATAGGCAAAAATGAAATTCCGCTTAGGGTGACTAAAATAGTTTAATTACATCAAGCACCTTGGCTCCTCCAATTACGCAATTTCAATTCCAAATTACGACGACATCCAGCTTTGCATAAAAGATTATGGAAAAATAAAGTTCGATAGAACTTCGTAAATAGTAATTTGCTTCAACGCTGGCAGAAAGAATAAACTTCTTAACGTAACTATTCTTTTTAATGAGGGCGGTACAATTCATAGAGTTTATTCATTACAAATAATGTTGCAGAGATATCCTCTTCCCTCGTGGTAGAAAGCATTGATACCCCCAGGAAACACCCCTTTCCAAATAAATAAATATAATTCTTTCTTACTTGGATTTTCTACTGGAAATTCGCTCCAAAACTATGTGACAAAGCGTTTTGTAATACCATCGAGCGTCGCCACTTCTTGAAAGGGTCCAGGAATACGGTTTACAATCACTTCATATTTTCTTGTTGACAGTGATTTAGCTTCCTTAATAATTTTATCATGAAACTCTTGATATATACTTCTGGGCTTTCGACTACGTTCATGCCAATTAAACTTGTCCTTTCAACAGCGTTCTTTTCATTTCTCTCATCATGAGGATTCTCCTTTCCTTTCACCTTCCTCCTTGCCGGCCAGGTGGCCGAGAGGACTAGGGCGTAGGCTTTCTAGTTCTCGAGTCCACCTGGTCGTGGGTTCGAATCCCGCCGTGGGCATGGTTGTTTGTGTTTGTCCCGGACTGCGTACAGATATAGCTTGTATAAAAGGCGCAAACATGACCTTAGTAGTCGACGCGAAAAGTTCTAATAAACCAACCAACCACCTTCCTCCAGTTCCAAGTAATGTTTGACCACTTTTTTTCTTTTTACTTTCCACGTGACTTCGCTTTTTCTTCCCGTGTTTTCATAATCTCCTTTTCTTCACAAATTACGTCATCACCTCTGCTTTCACTCAATTCGTCACCGGAACGTCCTTTCGCGTAGAAAACACGCGTTCTCCATCTCTTTTTCCATTTACAACGTAACAAAGGGTCTAAAAGAATTATTATTACACACTTACCTCTCTAATTAGGAGAGGTGCTTAATCAGTTTTTGAAAAATATTCCATGCCACTGTCATTCTCTTTTAACTTTGCATCATGGATTATGTAACTGTGGAAGAAAAAATTGAAATGATTTCTATTTATGGCGAATATAGAAGAAATTTCGATTATGCTGTCAATTTGTATGCTGAGCATTTTCCTGAAAGAATACGATCACGTTCTTCTTTTGTTAGAGTTGTTAAACAGTTTTCTAAGAAAAGAATGCGTGCAGCTACAATTTGTGAGAAAATAATCATAATCCACATGCGAGTTTCCGAGAATTCTAGCACCAATCAGGAATTTCTCGCATGAGTGTTTGGAGAATGCTGAAGCTGCCTAAATTTCATCCGTATCAGGAACTAAATGGCGATGATTTACAAAACCGACTAACGTTTTGTCAATGAGCAGTTGAGCAAATACAAATGAACCAGAACTTTCATGTTGGTGTACTATTCTCTGATAAATCAACATTTACGAACCACGAGGAAGTTAGCTGCCATAACATGCATTATTGGAGTGTAGAAACCATTAGCATCCTTGGTCGGTTAATATTTTGAGTCGAATAAGTGGGGATAAACTTATCGGGCCATATGCCGATTCGCTGTAAATTGAATGGTAACAAATACAAAAGACGAACTACCACAGTTGCTTGAAGACCTGAGCTGAAAGTGCGAACAGAACACGTGGTTTCAACATGATGATTGTCCAGCACATTATTCGTAAGACGCGAGATATTAGATCGGGATTACAATAATCGCTGGAGAGGACCGGTAGACTGGCCAGCCAGATCGCCAGACCACTCTCCAGATTTTTTCTTGTGGGGGTTACTAAAAAATGCCGTTTATAAAGAAACAACTACAACTCGCGAAAACATGATACACCAGACATACTTTTGTGATGTATACAGGCATTTGAAACACGAATCAACAAGTGCATTAAAGTTCGAGGTCATCATTTTGAGCATTTAATTTAACTGAATGGTGAGAGATGAGGGGACTCACTTAAAACAAGGACCCCGAGGGAACAGAAACGTATCACTTGCTACGTTTTTTAAAAATATTAAACAGGTATTTTTTAATTTTTCAATCCAAACTGTACTTCTTGAAAATTGAAAAATCTTATTTTGTAAGATTACAGCGCCATCTATCACAAATCAAAAAAAAATGTTTCAACAAAATGTAATTTTCAGCGTAGAATTTGAACCTGCAATAAAAACTGTGGTCCCGATTTTAAATTTCAAAGTTACCCCCAGCTCCACCCACAGAGGATGGGATTGGGGGGGCCAAGTTTGTATCATTGGATAGCTTTTTTTTTAAATATTAACACGTATTTTTTTATTGTTCGGAAGTTGTAGTAAATACGAAACGCGTCAGTGAAAATAAACTAAGTCTATGGTATTGCTAAATTAGAAACATCTTATCCTTCTTTAAAAATATATTGGATTTTCTAAGTTCTTTTTTCTATAATATTGCCTAGAAATCTCAGATAAAGCGCTGAAAAATATAAAGTGCATTAAATATTTCGTCCATTTGTATATGAAAAATACAATCCCGAAATTTTACTCAAATTGAAAATTTTAACTGCAAACAGCACTTTACTGCCTTGCATTAGTGTAGTCATGAGGAAGCATCAGATACGAATGGATATTTTAATGAATGTTTAACGTGAAATTTATGAAAGCACTGGCAATAGAAAAGTCAATGAATATGAATGGTTATGAATACATAACGTGTTAGTGATGCTAATATTTTATGAATATTTTATGCCTGTTTAACGCCTACATAATGGGCAGATTAATAGTCTCTTTATTCCATTACTGGATCGGTAATTTTCGTTCGTTCGTCATTTGGCGAATATAACAGTATTTATAAATGATGGTGCATTCCTTTCCATTCTGCATTAATAAAACTTTAAATTGCCATCGTTGAATAGGTGCGGTCACTAAGCATTGCAATGAAATGTTCCATGAATAACTAAACGAGATATATTACAAAAGATCTATACAGTTTTTGAAATAAGCCCTTACAGGATTCAATAGAGGAAAAGGTGGTCATGTGCCCCCTCCCTTTTGTTTTTTAGTAAAATAAAAGTTATAAGCGTTTGTGACTCTATGTTCATGGGACATATATTGCTTCTCTGGCTGCAAGGAACTCATGCTGTAAGTTTGTACTGACCGTTCAGATACGTCCTGTATGTCTAATGGCCCCGGGGGAGGGATAAATTAAAGGAAAGCACTGAGTTTGACAAAGAACAAAAATAGGATCTAAGAAAAAGCGCTAACTTGAGTTTGCCTTTAATATGTCAAAGCGGAACGCTATCTGTTTTATATTACAACCACAGTCTCCTTTGTACATTTCTATAATAATTCAAACAAAAACATTTGACAATAAAATTTTTCGTTGATAGCAGTGCTGTATTGACAGTTGAGTCAACAGGATGCGATATCTATACCTTCGTTATTGCTTTATTGAATATCTGCCAATTTCCTATATGGCATTAATAGTTGATTTATTAGGCTGGGGGGCCACTTTATCAGCAGGGGCCACATTACCACCTTTTCCTCTAATAGAGCACCATATGAGCAGTCACAACGGATATTCGTTTTGACTCTTCTCTTTTTGAGTAAACTCTTTTTGATGGATGATGAATAATGAAGATGAAAAGAGATTTAATATAACAAAATGTTGTTACAGTATGCAAGAAAAGAGAGAAAGATGAAAGGGCAAATACATAGATAAAAATGTGGAGTAGATGAATTGTCAACATTCTCCCTTTTCTTCTTACTAAGGAATGACACGTGCGTCACTCCAGAAGTAATGTACATCATTTCAAATTCAATTTTTATTCTCCTCCTTTGCAATTCCTATGCATAGAAGCTTCTTTCCCGCTTCTATAATCAATTCCCACTGGTGGCGCCTCTTCTCAAAGTGGCTCCATTTGAATTACATCAAAACAATGTGCTAGTAGAACGGAAAATAATCACAAAATGTTAAAAAAGTGACTTAGTTTCGAATCTGCAGCCGAAGCATGATAACGTTTTAGATGCAACAAACAAATAGATATTTTATACAGTACATAAACCTTTTATTTATTTATTTATCAATGGACGAATCTAAAGAATCATGTACATCGGTAATACTTCATAATAACTAAAGTATGAAATGTAAGTATGGGCATCGAGTCTCTCGATATGTCGAGTAAACAATGAGCCTATGCTTAAGGTGCGTCTCCTTACTCGCGTCTGTGCTCACAATCGAATCTGGGACCACAAGTACTGCACGTGCAAGCTTTTCGCAATATCTAAAATACAAAACGAGTGTATTTTGTATGGCGAAAAATTAAAACTACTACATCACCCGTAATGCTTTTTTGGGTTGGAACATTTATACTTAACTATAGAGAGGAAGGAATCTATCGAAATAAATTAAGCACTTCAAAGAACATGGAAAATTCAACAAGCGCATAAATTATAAAAAAGAAGAAGACTTCAAAAAGCATGAAAAGATCTAAATGAACATTTAATTGATTCTTGAATGTTTCAAAATAATAAATTATGAATTAAATTGTGAGCAATAAAATATATTTATTGTAATCGAAAAGAGTATTGACATTAGGATTCATTAGTCTTCATTCAAAACACCGAAAGCAAAATGTTAAGCCATTACGAATTCGCTAGGTAAGACAGCAAGTTTAGTGGCGCTATCTGTTACCTCACTTTCAATATACAGGGTCTTTATAATTAAAGTTCCATTTTGACATGGCCATAAAAAAAACTACTGGACCAAAAGCTATAATACTTGGTAATATTATACAAGAGAGCATGGGAAGTTCATACCCACCAAAAAAAAAATTAGTTCAAAAGGTCACCACCAGCATGGAATGGCGCTCTATGCAATATTCGTATACGAAATTAGACACGAAGACACAGGTTAACAAGTCTTTAATCGTTACTAAAATTAGTCACATGTTGAATGTGGCCTCCACCATTTACTGAAAGCATGTTGAATGTGTCTTCGTGTCTAATTTCGTATACGGATATTGCATAGAGCGCCATTCCATGCTGGTGGTGACCTTTTGAACTAATTTTTTTTTGGTGGGTATGAACTTCCCATAATATTATTAAGTATTATAGCTTTTGGTCCAGTAGTTTTTTTTTTTTTATGGCCATGTCAAAATGGAACTTTAATTATAAAGACCCTGTATTTTATGATATCCCTGTAGTAAAAATTTAATTAAAAATTGTTGCTCAGACTAAAATGCTCAGGTGACTTTTCAGTACCGGCCCGTGCTTCAAGCCCGCGCCAGCAATACTTAAACGTGCAACAATAATGCAAAACTGTTTCCGTAACGCTTTTTTGGGTCGGCTTTTGCATCATGCTTTATGTAGAATGATGTCCAGCCTTAAAACATTATCATGTTAAAATCTATGTTGTCGATCGCAATACAGTTAGTCGGTGAGCACGCAAATTATCGGTTAAAATAGGCATGCCATTATTTCAGATTCTCTTCTGACAATGTGCAGCGCACTGACAACATGGTTTTAAAAGACAAGCATTTGGGAACTGTGGATTCAAGTGTATGTAGAAAAGTAGTTTGGATTGAAAAAGACTGGTGCTAGGTGAATTCCGAGGATGTGGACAGATGCCCACAAAGAAACTCGAAAAATTGTGTTATGTACGAGAATGGTGGAGATGACTTGTGACGAGAGATGAAATATAACTGCACCATTTTGAACCTAAGACAAGAGGCAATCAATTGAGTGGCATCATGCGAACTCGCCCAAGAAAAAGAAATTCAAAGTGGCACCATGGAAGAAGTAGAACTTCTACTCTTCCATGGTGGCATCCTCAGCAAGTAAAGTTATGGCGACATTCCTTTTCGATTTAAAAGAACTCCTTTCTACAAAGAACCGCCATTAATTCTAACGCATATGAAGCAACCTTACGGAAACTTTACGCTCGACTGAGTTACATATGTTCAACCACATTGGTCGAAAGAGGAATCTTTACTGTTTTACGATAACGTTCGGCCATACGTACACAAATCAAAAAACTAAACCAGAACGAGATTACAGAACTTGGTTAGACAACGTAATAATACCCGTCTTATAGTCCTGTGTTACATGCTCTATTGGGTTTCGGGCATAATCCCTTCAGAACATCAGGAAAGATCCTAGATACTTATACTGATTCATACAATAAATTAGTTAACAGTCAATGAGTTAACGTTAAAATTTTATTTTGTCCATCCAAGAATACTACTGCTATAGTCCTTTATCTAGGTTGGGCAAATATTAATTACATATAAAAGAAGCTACAAATCCTCAGAACTAACCTATAGTTTTGTGGTCACTTGACTCATTTCAAATTATATCTAATTCGCTATTACTCATGGGCTTAACATTCTACTGTGATTTTAATCTAAAAGATTCTCAGCGTTCATTAAATCTTGGAACTAGACTACAATTATTCAGTTCGCAATGACCATCAAAAGAGATCGAGTTCCCATAAAAGAGTAGTTAATTATACTAAGTTACAATACTCCTCTTTCCCCGTCTTTAGTCCAAGAATTTTCCTCCTTCGATACTTAGTATCTGTTGGTGCAATTGTCCGTCAAGAAGACAATTCTCCGCATCCGAGAGCCTTGTGGAATTCTTTATAATCAGTCTGAATAACGACAGCTGCAATATACAATTTTGTACCTGTTTGATTTAAAAGAAACTTCGAATCCTTTTCATTATATAGAGAATATTCCTTAACTACTTCATCTAGTCTTGTTCCAATCATTGAGAATCTTCAACCTTATTTATTGGAATTCAATTCTTCAATACATTAGAATGTCGCATCTCAGGATCTCCGTGTTGAAAAAGTTCCTTTTTCTTATCTCTGACGATCATTCCACCTCCTCCATTTTTGCCCATAAGAGAACTCCAATCTTCTCCTTCAACAAAAGCCTCGTTCAAACTTCTCCTGGCAACCCCAACAATACGGTATTCACTCCAGTTATATTGTTGAGGGCCAAACTTAACAATAACTTTTTGAGTGGCATGCCTTTGGATGCCACACCTGATTAGTAAATAACCCGAAGGAACATCTACGTAGAAGGAGGTTTGAAGATGTGTCGGCTTCTAAACAGTGGCTCACTCACGACGATCTAGTTTTTATGGTAATCCTACAGCTCCTAGTTCCAAGAAGACGTAAGGTAGTTGAAAGTGACGGAGATTATGTGGAGAAGTGACATTTCATTTCTAAAGAATAACTCAACATACTGGAAAGATAGCAAAGATGTGGAATAAATGCTGTGCATATAATAAATATAAATAAAACTAATACAGAATTTTCCGCCTATCGATATAAATTAAAAAGATACGAAAATAATGAAATAAATCACATTGATAGTCATTTCGCAAATACATTTATCTATAGGTATAAAACAAATGCTATCCACTTGTAGCTTATCATTTCTATTTATTATAAAGTGTAACGCGAATATTTTTCTTTCATATCATTGAAGGTTCACCAATCGATGTGCATAAAACCGTACATAGCAATATAATTTATGTGTTTTGAATACAAACCATTCTCTGTGCAGATTTGCGTGAAGACTAGAATCGATTTGATTAATTTGATTGATTATGATGAAACATGAGATTTAAAAAACATGCTTAAAGTTGAAATTTATATTTTAAAAATTCTGAATGATTCAGCAAAACATGATCATGAGCTAAAATCAAACAGGAAAAAAAAGTATTTCCTACAGAATGGAGCGAAATATTTCGTTCTATTTATCGATTCATTAACTGAGAAAAGAATGAACAAAAGAATTCAAAACAAATTCCTTTTTTAAACTTTCAATTTCATTTTTAAAAGTTTCAAAAATGCTTGAAAAAACCCAACCAAAATCATCATCATCATCATCACCATCACAAAAGTTGAGAACCTGACAAGGAAGAAGGAAATGATCCATGACGAGAAGTTATTTTTAAAGTTTTCTTCGACGATTTTATGGCGCCAATGACGAGATGCCCAAAACGCTTCTTCACAAAGTGCGCTGGTTGGATGCGACTCATTAATTGTCAAAGGAAGCCGGAAGAGACCAGTAAACAGAAGAAAAAAAACGCCTGAATTTCGGCAAAGAGGAAGGAAGAATGAAACAAAACACATTCAAAAATAAAGAGATCAAAAAGTGATTAACGGAAGCGAGTTAATTAAAGAGGAGGGATTAAGGGGGAAGACGTGTCAATAAGAAACGAAAACTACAAAGCGCTTCTCAAGGGAAATGAAGACCGATAGGCACTTTTCTTGCAATCTATAGGGAGAAATATCAAAACATAAACATTGAATATCCGCCATCTTTTGAGGGCATCGAGACCCATGGCTGCCATGGCTCTGAACTTATCCCATTGTTATACAATACATCCAAACACGCAACAACGCGTTACCATCGTTATACAATAACAAGTCGGGCAAAAACGGCGCACTTCGATGAGTAGCAGTATAGGATTGCCTTCCTCTTGCCCTCAAAAAATGGCAGCTGTACCCATCATTCAATGCGAAGATATTTTCCCCTATAAACAAAATGCGAGTAAAATTAATTCCACTTGTCAATGTTGTCGTTAATTTGGTTATTACTTTCAAATAAACATGAATTCATAGAAGTACAAAAGAGATGACGGAGAGGAAATTATTAATGCTACAGATGTAATGCTTAATCATTATTGATTCATTAGGCAAACAGACAAATTGAACTTCAAAGCAAAATGAACAAATTTGCCGATCGAAAACTTATTTTGAGATGCTGCCGAAGGCAATCTCATAATCAGTCTAAAGTATGTGCTGAAGAAATAAATTAATTAAATGTGCACAAATATGGAAAATTTAAAAGGAGTGATATCTGCCGGCATAAAACTTCTTTGAATCAATAGTTGTACTAATTCAATCTTTTAAAAGACAAAGAAATGTTTCTCTTAGATATTTAAGAAGAACAACTAACTAGTTGGTCGGGTTTGAACCGGTCTTAAGTACCAAATTAAAGGGTTTCCCCAAAGAATTATGTTCCGGATTTGTAATTAAATTTTTTATATCTTCTTTGGTTTGAAATAACATGGTAACTTCTCAGAAATTCTAATCACAAGAAGCCTTGTTTGGGGGGAGAAAATGCACACTATGCCTTTTTTTATAACTTTAGAAAAAATAATTACGAAGTTATTATTAGTCTATATAAGTAAATCTCTTTTAATGTGCAAAAAATCACTTTACTGTATATATGCACGTTGAATTTTCTCTAAAATAAAAAAAAATTGTGTCTTCAGCTTACAGAGAGAATATATTCTATTACATGTCATAGTTTCTTAATCTTTTATCTCCTAAATAGAAAGAACGCATATAAATGACACAATTTTGACATTAGGTTCAGCCATATGCGTATTAAGAATACAGAAAATTACAATGCCAAAGTCTAATGTTCTTTACTTTTTATATCACGAAAAGAGAGAATGTATCGAGCTGTAATTGTCTCATTGCATAGTAACATCTACAACACTGCTATAGAGATGCCACAACGGAATCAGATACAGCTGCTTATTCCAGTCGTAATTTACAGGGTCGGGACACATTAATATGACCACCTCTCCTCGAACATGTTGGAACGTCCCATGGTATGCAGATGAAAAATCATTGCATATCATTAAAAGCTGACAACAGCAGACGTATAGTAGCATCCGTTAACACAGCAATTGTCGCCGTCATGGGCAGAGCAAGTGACCTGTCGGACCTCCAAAAGGGGGATGATCGGCTATCGGGCCAAGGGGGTCATCATTTCAGAAACGGTCACCTTTGTGAACTGCTCTAGTGCTGCCGTTGTGAAGGTGTACCGCGACTGGACGAACCAGACAGTTTCGAGCAACCGAAGAGGTAACTGTGGGGCCCCACGGGCCATCGATCCTAGAGGCTAGCGTCGGCTACGATGCCTGGCCAAGACCAATCGGCGTGCTACTGTTGAGCAACTGACACAGCAAATGAACAGTGGGGCCACTAGGCGTGTCAGCACCAAGACAGTGCAACGATCCCTCTTGAGGTTGGGGCTTTGGAGCAGGCGTATAGTAACAGCACCGATGTTGACGCCTGTGCATCGCCGAAAACTCCTCCAATTCGCAATGGACTATCGCCATTGAACCTCGCCCGAGTGGCAAAGGGTTGCTTTCTCTAACGAGTCGCGATTTCTGGTGAACAGAGTGGACGGACGATGGAGAATTCGCCGGGAAGCATCTGAGAACAGGCATCCCGACACCATCGTTGGCAGACGACAGCCTGTTGGGGGAGGTGTGACTGTTTGGGGGATGTTTTCCTGGTATGGTCTGAGTCCACTGATACCGCTGGAGGGTACACTGAATGCTGTTCGTTACCTAACGATCGTCGCAGACTAGGTATACCCCTTCATGTCGACAGTGTTTCCTCAGGGTGATGGCACCTTTCAACAGGACAATGCTGCCTGCCATACTGCTAAAATTGTCCACGATTGGTTCGAGGAGTATGAGGATGAATTCAAGCTACTCCCATGGCCACCAAACTCCCCGGATCTCAACCCCATTGAACATTTGTGGGATCATCTCGATCGCCATGTCCGCAAGCTGGACCCTCCACCAAGCACGGTGATGGAATTACGGGATGCACTGATCGCCGAATGGTCCCAGATACCTGCAACCACCTTCCGAGGACTTATTGACTCTCTGCCACGTCGACTAGCTGCTGTGCTTGCCGCCAAAGGTGGATATTCCGGATACTAGCAGGTGGTCATATTAATGTGTCCCGACCCTGTATATACCTAACTTATCTCAAAGCAAATAGTCTTCCTTCCGAATTTCCGAGTATGCACAGTGTCAGAAGAACAGAGCCTCTATTAGCTGATGACCTAATATAGTATAGTCACTATCACGATGTTTTCAAAACAGGAGCAGCGGAGTTGCATAAGCACTGAATGTGCCAAAGATCATACAGGATGACAAATCATCCAGATCTTCAATATGCTTGCGAGAATCTCCATTACCTTGAGAATCTGGTGTACGACAGTAAAGGTTTATCCTAACGCATACCGTTAGGATGTGCAGAGATATCAACGCGCACTATTACTGATAATTTTTGCGACATAAGTGCGATTGGCTTTGACAAAAAATTAGCGGCCCGTTCTGGAAAATTTTTCGTTCGAGGACGACCAATGCTTTTCCGTTTGCAACCATCTTTTACGAATTTTTTTATGCCTCTTGAAATTCGAAGTGTAAATTTGCTTATGTCGAGGAATTTGCTGTTTGTTGAACCAAAGGCGGAATTCACGTTGCACTAGACTATGGATTTTAACTTGGCGGATTTCTCCTGTGCGTTATTTTTACTATAAATAACGACTTCTCCTATAGCTGCGTGACATTGAATGGAACTTCTAAGTATGCTTTTAATACCTCTAACCTTCCTCTATCCAACGATGCGTGGAATGTGATTCTATCTTTTACAGTATACGAAGGGATATCAGAAAATAACGCCATTTATTTTTTTAACTGAAGAAATATAGTCGCTATGTAAAAGTTAACATAGCCAAAAAGAAGGCTTAGTACATGCACAGACATTGTTCCTGTTCAGGCGCACAACGTGATACAAGTACGTTTTCAAGAGATCCACAGATCGGCAAGGTCAGTTTCTGTTCTTATGTATATATTCTTTATAAACAACGAATATAAGTACTCTGTGCTACAAGTAGTTTTACAAATGGTCCCGCTATGACATAGTCTACAGTGGAAGAATAGCGACCTATTATAAGGTTTCTTTTCACAAAAGGTAAGAAATCCAGTGAAATTCATGGGGAAATGGCTGAAGCTTATAGTGCTGACTCTATGGACTATTCCAATGTGTGCAAATGGTGTAAAATGTTTCGGGAAAGAAGAGTTAGCCTTGCCGATAAACAGCGTTCTGGGCGGCCACGTCAGCGGCAACACCAGCTATTATCGAGGACATTAACAACACAATCAAAGAAAACCGTCTCATTTCCTTGAAAGAAGTGAGTGAAACTTACACATATCCTATGCATTTGCATGGAGTATGGTGCATGAGAAGCTTGGATACCGCAAAGGTTGTTCGCGTTGGATTCCAAAAAGTCTGACACCAGAACAGACCGGCAACAGAATGGCGTGTATTCTGCAACGTCTGCAGCGTAAACCAGGAGGAAAATGCGTTTCTGAATGATACTGTCACAGTAGAAGAGTCCTAAGTCTTGCATTTCACACCTGAGCCTAAAACTGCAAGTAAGGTGTGGAAACATCCACATTCCCCGGTTCGCAAAAAATCAAAGTTTGTTCTTCAGCTCGGAAGATTATGCTTACAGTTTTTTGGGATATGCAAGGCGTCCTACTCGCAGACTTCCTGCATCGTGGGTTAACCGTCAACGCCGTCTTATTGTGAAACGATGACTAAACTGCGGCGTGCTATTCAGGATAAGCGACCAGAAAGAGGAAACGATGTTCGACTTCTTCATGACAACGCATCCCCGCATGTGGCCAACGTCATCAAAGCAAAACTGGTCCGTTTTGGTTGGGAAGTTCTGGACCACCCAGCCTACAGTCCGGACTTAGCGCCCTCGGACTACTACCTCTTTGGTCCCATGAAGAGATTTCAGGGTGGTCAGAGGTTTGAGACTGATGAGTGCGCCATTGGTTATATTCACAGCCAACGGAGTTCTATGAGTGGGATATTCTGAAACTGATGCAGCGTTGGGATAAATGCCTAAATCGTCAAGGTTCCTATGTGGAAAAGATGTGTAGTTTCAGCTGCCTTTAGTTGTTTATCTGTATGTTTTGTAATTTCTTTGAAAAAAATAAATGGTGTTACTTTCTGCTATCTGCTCGTATATGAAATAAATATTTGAAATCTGCTCCATCGTTTTGAACATCCGAGTATACTGCAGGAAAATGCTCATAGCGGCAAAACTATAAAATAAGCCCCCTCTACAATAAACATGGATACGAAAATAATTTTTAGTTTACGAGATCGTAAGTTATGAAAGGAATTTCGATTTTTAATTACCATTATTGAGGAAACTAAAAGCTCCATAAATTTACAAAAATCGAAGATCACATACTCGTTTTCCATAAAGAAGGGAAGAAAGTTCTGCTGGATTTTGAAAGATTTAATCATACTTAAACTCACGTTTGCGGAGTATTTAAGCAAACGTCCAGAAGAGTGACTACATACGATTGGGGAATGAAAAATCGTAATAATTCCTGCAGAGAATTCTTATTGCATAACAAAGAATGAGAAAAAAGAATGAGTGACTTTTTCAAACAGGGTTAAAATGTTCATTTATTAGTTTATTTTTAGCCCAGGTAGCGTTGATTACGCCGAAGGACAGTAGTAATTATACGTCGTTTACTTTTTTCTGCCCTCTTGATTAAACTCCCATTTCTGGATTAGAAGAACTACTAATGAATGCCATTCAGACGGAGAGTAACGTGTTCGTATAATATTGAATGGAAAGCATTAGAAACAATAGTAAAATGGCAACAAAGGCGGAAGAACAGAAAGAACTAAAATAATCTCATTTAATGGACGGTAATTGTCTACAAGAGTGGAGGATGCGACGTCACCTCCTCGACCAAGGACGAGTCAATTAGCGACGACCATCATTGTGCCTACCCTTTGGCCATCGTCAATGAAGAGATTGCGAGAAAAAAGATAATATCTTTCTTTTTATTACCATCTTTTTAGCTGGAGTGTAATTTGGTAAAGGAAAAAATGTCTATCTAAAAACACGTCAAAAAAATATAATTAGTATCATTTACAATTCTTATTTTGTCAAGACACTTCTTAATAATTTAACAAGTTAAATAAATGGCTGTAATGACTTATTAAGCTTCAAGACTTTATGTTTTCAATTCAAATAAAAACAATAAATTTAATTAAATCTAGATATGATTCGCCTAATGTAATATCCAATGAAACTATCAGTTACCAAATTATCACTATAGCTAAGCCATTTCATACGAATGTTCAAAAAATTTTTAGGCCTGGACTTTATTTTTGGAATTGCATTTCGAAGCATCAATACTAAGGATTCACATTCTCATGTTGCTAAACAGAACTCCTGAGAAACCCAAAAATAGCCTTCCCTGGTCATGACACAACTTAAATTTCTTTTTTTAAGGGTAAAGAGATGATGTCATTGCTTTGAAGCACGCTTTGATTAGAGCTGATAGTGATACATCCCCCCCAAAACAAGCTCGTTCCCAATAACAAGCTCTTATTCATCCATCGCAGGCAGAGATTTATTCGATTCATTCTATGTTCCTGACTGGGTATTCATCCATCGTGCACACATTTTCGAGAAATTCAAATTATCATGCTTTTTGCTATAGGCTAAATCATGAGAATAAGCAGTTGCAGTCGCTTAGACGTGTCAACTGGGAGAATGTCCTCCACTCGCTTCACAATCGCTTCTGTCTCAATTTCAGCAGTCTTATCGGCAGCTTTTGAGAAATTTATAGGGTCACTGTGTAAGCGACAAACAATTCTCACCATAAACAGGAAACATTCCTTTATGAAATCCTTTTCCCCAAAGAAACGTATAATAGCAGTTGTATAATTCTCGAAAATGGTTTTCATTTTGAATCTGAGCTAGACATGCGATTCTTTGCATCTGCCAAACTACAGCAATTTAAATGATGCTGGCTTCTTAATGAACCTGTATTATCAACTCTCCCTTAACTGCTTGTAGCCTATTTATTGCTTTTGCTTGTATAATTGATCTCGCTCAGCGGCATGGACATTTTTCAGCATAATCACTACTATTCTTAACATAATACTTGCATAATACTATACTTCCCCCACTAGGCAATCAATGACTAGAAGAGCCACTGTTACATAACTTATGCATCGACAAATGGCCATAAAGACGTGGCGATCGCATAGAACGAGGTAAGGCGTTCAGGCTGATAAAGCTCGGTTAGGTGATTCTTATCACTGTTTCTTGTATAAAAAAGTCACATTGTTTATCATATTGCAGACAAACTTCTCGAGAGTGTAGTCCGCAAATTACTTTTGGTTCTATTTATCTTTGGAAATGTACGTTGAAGATATTAGCCATTTATGAATGCTTTAACAATTATAGTTTTTATAATTTATTTGAGTCACTCTAAATCATTAGAGTCTAATGAATACTACAATCTGGCTGTCTGGATATTATTTTTATTATGTAAAAAGTTTCATAAACCTGGACATCTGTGTCAAATCTCGAAATGACAAGTTCTCTCGTTTCATAAGAGATTATTTTTGTTATCATCAGCGTAAATTTTTTTAAGTCATTGATAAATCATAGGGAGCGAATTAACGAATGAATACCCAGAAGAAGAAAGCCTTCGCTTGCAAGCTTACATGGTGATTCCTTCAGTATGTGAATTTCTGCCCTTCTCCCCTCTCAAAATCCAAGAACTGAAGTCAAAACTGTGCTTACCCGCCACTAAACCAATATTCTCAGATGGCACATAAAGAACTTCCAAATTTCGAGGGGGTGTTGTGCGATCTGTTAGGGGAGGTAGAGAGATGGGGTAGGTCTCATTCGGTAGGTTTTTTCAGTTCCCATCATAAATTGGACCGGTGAACATCAAAATTCTGTTGTTCAAGCGTATTATGAGAACAATCGTACACGCTACGCGCTCGGTCGAAATGAAAATGTACCATATCGGAAAACGATTTTGCTAAAGATTTCTAACCTTGGTCCACAAAGGAAAGAAAATTACTGGCAAACCTACGACCGTTCCTACGTCTCCACTTAAAGATATCAAACGACGCTCTATTCCAGTGAACATAGTCCTGTTTGAGCTGTGGCCCCGTCCTGTTGAAACCACGCATGATTCCACATTTATTCACATCGTCCAGTTTGGGACGTAGAAAGATCTCAGTTACTGTACAGGTCGAAAGGTCACAGTTACTGTTGCCTTCCTCAAAATATTACGAGACGATCACACAAGTCGTAACAGCACATGAGACAGTTGTGCAAACGGTTGATGAAGGTTATCTTCAGCTCGATAGAGAAAATTCTGCTTGTTTGCGACCCCACTAATATGGAAATGAGCCTCATCCCTATTCAAAAGATAGCTGCAGCGGGAATCTGTTCAAGAATTTCCGCATTAAGGGTTCTGCAGTTGACATGATTTCTCTCATGTAATTCTTGAGCCAATATTATTTTTTATTTTAAATCTGCATCTAAAAACCTCCTCAAATTCCGATTTGATATCCTCAGTGCCATTACATGCTTACGAACGGAATGCCTTGGCGATTGCTGACTGTATATTCTTACTGCTGACTGGAACATGGCACGGTCACCAGATTTAAGCCCATGTGACATTTTTCTTTGGGAGATATCTAAGGAAAAAGGTTTTCAAACGTTCAAACATCGTCTTCAATATCTTAAGGATTTAAGGAAAGGATCAGACAGGAAATCGACACCATTCCGCCTGAGATGATCCAGAGAGTGATGGAGACTTCCGGGAACATCTTCGGCACAGCACTGTATTGCCAACGACGGCCACCATTTCTCTAATATAATTTTTAAAACCCATTAAAAGAAAATTGTTTTTATGAACTTTTCAGATATCTTCGTTCATTTTTACATCCCTTCAAAATGTGGGAGGTCTTTATGTCCAGTTCCGTATAAATATTCCATTATGAAGTTTGCCAAAGAGTATTATAAAGGAAACTTGAGATATAGCCAAGCGATGTTCGGCCTTACATAAATTAAAATCTAAAGAATGGAATTGTACCAAATCAGAAACAAAAAACAAAAAAAAAATAACAACTACTGAATTAACATTACATTAATAACACCGTCATCGTTCGTATATGGATTGTTCATATGACTAGGTCGTTCGCAAGTGAATCGGAGAAAAGTAGCATACTGCTTCAGTAGTACTTTTCTCCAAATGATAAATGCCGAAATATAAGTCGAATGCGGTGTCGTTGTGGGGAGAAGAATTGCCCATTGTCTTTATCAACAACGATGACAAAATGTTTTCGCAAACCTATGTCTCTATTATGGGTGGACTAATTATCTGTCAGATGTTTAGACATTGGAACAACTATGTCCGGTTTATGAGCGTGGTGAATAAATATACAATGACAGTTGTCATCTCACCTCTCAGTAAATGATGGAGTGCTATTGTAAATATCCACGCGTTGTATGTCTTTGTGTACCCAGTATGGCAGTCGACATTCGTCGATAGATGCTATTATGAATGCCATGATGAACGCTTCGAATGAGCACGCAGCACAAAACTGAACAGCAAGATGTTTATCATGACAGTAGTATTGAAGTTATTTATACGGAATATATTTTCCTCCGTTCTGCATAATATTTATTGTCATGGATGTTTTCAATAGATATCCTACACACGAAAATTATGGAGTCAGGGCCGGAAATTTTCTACTTCATTCTTACTCCAACTCCACAGTTCTGTCTTTTCTGGCAACAAGTGCAATTATATATAGTATCTTTTAAGTGTGAAGTTAGCCTTGTCATCGATATACTCCTATGGCTTTTAAAAATTCTGCAGAAATCAAGTATAGCACATGTATAGAAAATCATGAAAAAGACCAATTCATTAAATTTACTTACAAAGTGCAAACTTAACATTGACATTATGTACATCGTCGATATTTGGTAGCATTATTAACGAGAACGAAACCGTCCATCCGATTTATGAGCTTACGCAATATCCAATTCTCGTTAAAAAAAAAGTAATAAAGACATTTTTTCATAATCGCATGTAAATTTTTATCATAGCCATAAATCAAGAAACTTGATTTTACGAAAAATCATAAGATACAAGAAATTAAAAAGAGAAGGCAACGATAAAAATTTTCCCTGAAGTGCCATATTAAAAAGGGATTATTACATTCTGCGAAATTATGTCTCTAATGGTTGTTTTTACGTCGCAAAGAAGAAAATATTCGAGGTGCATCGCGACTTCTGCCTGGAGACCAGACGCCATAACTCGGGTCGATTCATTCCAAATGGATTTTTTCCTCCATTGAAACGTGGCTCAAAAGTTGGAGCCGATTACAGAAAGGAAACCTGAGCTGCTTTGATAGCAAAAATATTATAGCTAAATAGCAAACTTCCCGAAATTTATGATCTTTAATTTAGATTCGCTTAAAAATATTCAAGATTCATGGCCCTTAAAAACTTTCTCGTTTTCCTATTAGATACATTTACGTCATGGAAACAACTTTTTTTTACGACTTCCTTTAAGAATGCTTTCTAAGATTCAAAATGATGAAGGGCTTCGCAAAAGTTTTGGAAATTATTTCTTCCAGAATTAAATTTAGATTTTATTCAGGTTGATCTCACTTGGGAGGAAAATTAAATGAAGTTGGGGATAACGGAGAGGGGTGGTATTCAAACGGGAAATTGTTTCTGCACATACAATATATCACACAAAAATTTTCTGTGGTGGAATTTATGAAAACTCTTAACTTTGGGTGCAACAATTTTTCCTTGGCTAGTTTAAATATTTAAAAGAGACGCACGTCTACCGAAAGCTCTATCACTAGTTATCTTTAAATGTTTTCTAGTTTAAAAAAATAAATATAACGGTTAAAAATACAGAAACGTAATGCAAACCTACGAAGGATGCTCTCATTAATATTTATTTCGCGATCGAAAATAAGCTAAATAAGATATAATACTAGATTAAATGAGAAGCTGGAATTCATTAAAGAGACACCTTTAAATGAAATATATGAATTAATGTTTAATAAACAAACATCAACTTCACTTCCATCAAGATTATTCTATCGTTTCCGCTAATTCTAATTTGTAATTCTAAGTTAATTAATTTGATTATTCATCATGACATGAGATGACCACGTCAACATCCTTTATAATAAGTTGCGACTTCGTCGGCATAAAATCATTTGATATAAAAATACATAACCAGCTGAACTTCTCTCCAATTCATAAAGTGTGTTTGAATTGGAGAGTTCCTGTGTATCAAGCACATTTCTTGATCTCTTTCACAAGCATCTACATTATAATAGATATATTCACGTGGTTCATGCGTTAACTCATAATCACTGAAAAGTCCACGTATACCATTAGCAAAGAAAAATACATGTATGAAAATTTATCCAGTTTTATTCTAAAGAAAAAGTCATGTCATACTGTATTCTGAGACTAAATAAAAAGAAAATACAAGGGTTGTGGCATAACTCATGGCAACTATTTTTTTTTCTCAGAGCTAAGAGATGGCATCACAAAATGTCATATGTAGTATATGTTTCCATAACACCAGATTTCGAGAGCAATTTTAAATCAGTTCTTAGTCAACCCGAATCAAGCAGAATGGTTGTAACCCGAGTTGAACAACAAAACCGTTCTCTGTGGGAAAAATGTCAGAGAATACCACGGAGAGTTGGTAGAAGCGGTCGGGAATAATGCCCTTCCATACGGGACAGTCGCCTTTTGAACGGGTATGATTCTGGAACATGAAACCTGTAATGTTATGTCAACTACCTTAATAAACATGAGGAGGAAAATGTTGGCGTTTAATTAAATGTCCTTACAGTTCGTCCATTCCTTGTCCTTTCATCTGTATATTTCATATTTTCCACCCACGCTCGAATTCTCAAAAAAAAAAAAAGTTCCCATGACTTATGCCCCAACCCTTGTATTTATATTTTTTATTAACAACACTTTATTTAGGTCGTTAAATGATTAGTACTACAATTTTTTTCTTAACACTAAACCTTTATTAGGACGAAACTGAGTGCACATTATATTAGAGGTAATCCCTGCCAATGTCTGTGCGCTTTTGTCATCGTTCCAGCACCAAGTTTGTATAGAGCTCTGTCTGAAGCTCGTCATTTGGAGAACTTCTCACTGCGTATCGCCTCTCTCATTGCGTTGAACAGATTGTAATCTGTAGCACAATTGGGGAGGCCGTGGCCTGGTGGGCTTTCACTGAACACAACTTCTGTGAAGTTAAGCTACATCAGGCACGGCTCGTCACTGGATGGGTGATCATCCGTGATAGCAGATCTTTACCTCCCCGCGCCCGGCCCCGGCCCGGCTGCTGCGGCCATCATACAGCAGTCGTGAATCCTGGATGGACGTATTGGATCCAATTAATTAATAAATAAAAAAAAATAAATAAAATAAAAAAAAAAAAAGATCCGGCGAATATGGAACATGAGGCAATTGTATGCCGCGCATTATCATGTTCGATATCCGAAGTACTCATTAATGCCACTCGTTGCTTATGATTATCTTCTTCCATGTTTTACTTGACTTTTGTACGGACCCGCATACCTACTCTTCTGTATAAGATTGAGCAACTTTATCTGGTGGCAATGTAGTCTGTCTTCATATAAACGCATATACCGGGTGCTCATTTTAACGAGTAGTTTTCGGGAATAATGGGGAGAAAAGTATGATCATTTTTGAACGACCTCTTACTATTGAATTTACTAATTTTGTGAAAGAAAAATTAACCTCAAAATGTTTATAGAATTATGATAATTTATCGAAAACAAATCTCGATGATATTTTGCATGGTCAGGACAAAGCGACTTAATGTTAGAGAGGGCAAATAATAAATTGACAATTTTAATATATTATCTTACAAACCTCTTACCGTTTTGACCTTTTCTTGAAGCAGTAAAATTCAGTAAAACTTACCTGAAAAAGAGCGAAAAGTAATGCATATTAATAATCTTATTAAAAAGTTAGGCACTCTTATATTTCTAGAATACACTTTTCTGCAATTTATGTGTACATTACAATGCTTCGCTAATACTGCAAAACTCATTTTAATAGACATTAATGGAAATAATTAAGATTGGTAATGGATATTACGCTTTGCAGAAATGCTCAAGATTGAATTCAATTTTCTTCTACAAAGTAAACAATACGAAAATAGGGGTTTATGTGAGACATATTTAGAAATATTGTAGTGAGTTCTAAGAGCTAGGACCTAAATATATAGATATATTTATATAAAATATCACACTAAAAATTTTTACTACGCTTTATTATTGTAGAAAAACAATGCACACAGTTTACAATTTCATTAAACTATCCCTAGTTTCAAAATTTATGTCAGAGACAGCATCTCATCTTTTTTCTTTCCTCATCCCTATTTTGCAGAAGCTTTAATGCAAAAATATTGTACGAGGCTCGTATTTCTATAATCTACAAAGTTAGCTTTATTGTTGATGTAGATAAAGCGTTGCTGGTTGATCTCCACACTTCATATTTAGCATATTGTAAACGTATTTACTTTTGAATTCCAAATATGCAGACTTTAGCAAAGCGTTCTTTTAGGAACATAAGCTTCAATGCTAAAGCTCAGTTGGGGCTAAAACATTATTACATCCTACAATTTCAACATGTAATTCATCAGATTCGGAATGTTGAAATCGGAATGTTCAGAATGCGAACAAACAACAACTTGACGCTCCGCCATTTTCAACAAATCACCCGTTTCCGTGCAACAACAGTTAGAATTGCACCGCATTTTTACGTTTGTAATGGCCTTTATGAGCAACAAAGATAAACAAGAATTGGTGTTCCGAGTAGGGAGAGAAACACGATTCTAAAAATACTGTCCGTGTAATATGAGTGGACATCGACTTACGCTATTATTGGATCCAATTTCGCAATTATCCTAAGGAGAACACAGTAATTGTTCGTAATTTTTTTATATTAAGATCTCAATATCTTATTAGCGATCTCAATTTCCTCTTTCCCAAGAAATCAAAAATTCAGCATAGAAATAATGTATGGAAAACATGAAACCTACATGAAACTGTTTATTATATTAGATCATCCATCCATTCTTTTTTCCTTCCGATCATCTTGGGAAAGATTCACTTTCAGGCATTTCATGGAGAAACATCATAGCGATATTGTTAAAAAACATCCAAAGTGCATGCAAACTTTAATGCAGTAACGAGAATAGAACTGTGTGCTTGCAGTAAGTAATTTCAAACTTGAAGGATTTTTATATAAGAAAACTTATTTAAACTTGACTTAAGATGATGCACTAAATAGTGGAATTACTATAGAAGCTTTGAATTTTCTTTCTTTTAAATACGATGAATTAAATACAGCAATTTCTAATATTAAAGAATCAACATGTAAGTTTGATGCTTAAATTTACCTTTATTATTTCATATTTAAATTAGTCCCTAAAATCTTACTCTCTTAAATATTCGATGTGACTCTAAAACAAATATAAAAATTCAATTTAAAAGAATGGCATTCTTTCACATATACGGCCGCTTGCAAATGTAAAAATAAAGGTTGATAAACTGTAGCTCACGTATTTTATTTTGTAAGAAAAACACTATTTGGCTTTGAGTCAAAGTTATAAATCGTCGGCCATTGCCTTATAGCATTGAGAAATCCATGATAATAAAATTAGCAATTTGATGCAATTATTTAAATTTCGTAGGGAAATGCTTAATTTGAAAATGACAAGTTAGATGGCAGAGAACAACAGCAATTAATATTCGAAGATTTCTATACAGAAAGTGGCGTTTTATTTTATTGAACAATGAGAATGTAAATTTTAAAAAGGTTTAAACTAACATTTATAATAACGGTCATCTTAAAAACTATTCAGCTTTACTTTTAAAATTATCACTTTTATCTTTCCTAAACGCGCAGTTATTTTTAAATACTATTGAGCTGAGTCCAAAAATCTAAAACTTAATACAAACACTATTTAAACATCGTACCTCTCTTTACAAGACTTACTAAGAATTTCTTGTTGTTGTCATGACACAAAAACGGCCTTCGATAAATGCCACCTTAATATCTGTCGATGTCGCGGCTTTGTTAATGATGAATTAATGCTCTAGTGTCACTCTTACGGGCACGAGACCGGAAAGCCACGTCTGCTATGACGTTAAAAGCAACTGAAAGCACGCTTCGGGTGTCCAACCTCAACAGTTAAGGTATTATTAGAATACCCCTTGAGAAATTAAGCTCAGCTTCCCTCTTTTCATTACCTGGAAATCAGTCTTGATTGGAAAAGTAAGCCAATTCTGGACATCCGTTCGTTCGCTTCGGTTCTTATTGTTTAACATACTCTGGCCTCTATTAATTCGTGGTTTGTTTTTTTTTAATAGTAATAAAACCAATTCTTGAATGGTATATTTCTATTATGGGCATCGGAGTTATATTTCATTATAACTTGAAATATTTCGGCATAATTTGTAATGAAATCATTTTTTTTTCATATTTATCACAAATGGATGAATAATATTGAAAAAATATTACTATTGTAGTATACCACTTTATTTCATAATGTTGTAAGCATAAGACATTGTTAGTGATTATCATTGCCAGACACAGCTGCAAGTGGCTTTGCAAGATGTATTCAAGTTTAAACTGTTAAATGTTAAATGCAGGTGATGTTCATGCCAATTAACATCACTAGCTTTTAGCGGCGAAGACTCATATAAGCTTCCAAAAACCAAATCAATCATCAATCCCCCCCCCCAAATTGCATATTCCTGTTTTTGTGACTTAAAAGCAAATAAAAGTGACAGATCTGCATATCTGTCAGGAAGCTGAAAAGGGATAACATGACGGGTAAACTTCAAGCTTTTCGGTTGAGAGGTTGTGCTGCATTTTTTCCCATCGTGTTTACTCGTCAAAGCTTCACAAAGCCGGAGAACTTTTTTCCGAAGTTCTTTTGTGGAAACCTTCTTTCACTTTTTTTTTTAAGATTTCAAACAACTATATTTATTATTTTATATAAAACATCATAAATGGTTTACATAAGATGACAGCAAAATAACTTCAAATTATATAAGAGAGATAAAAAATTCACAAGAGGCAGCTTTTAATCGGAGATTCATTGCTAAACAAAAGGAATGACATGACAATTGCACAAAAGAAAAAAAAAAAACTAAGTTTGTCGCTAAGTTTTTTCCATCTCACCTAACTTCTCACGAAGCTCCACAAGGAGACAATATTGACCAAATATCGATCCACGGAATTTTAGCCTAGTCACTGCTGTTTATCTGCGGTTCTGCTTCGCTGGACAACAAATCAAGGAGAGAAGAAAGAAAAGGCGGCAATGCTAAGGATGGCGATGAGGGCAGGGTGAGAAAAATGGAGACAAAAAAGGAAAAAAATAGAGAGAGAAAAAAATAGATTTTTCGGAAGTACAAATGGGGTTGTCTTAATCTTCCCCTGGTGTCGTCATCGCGGTCTCCGGGGAGGTTTAGCCTCGCTCGTTTCCACGTCTCCGCCTCACACGAAACTGTTTCAGCTCCCCATTAATTCCATCTCTTCCACCATCTCTTCCATTTTTCCTCTCCCGAACGAAGCTTATTAAAAATTAAAAAAAAATACCTTGCCATCTTTTCAAATGATTGATCCCGAAGACAATTTTTTGGCTTTCATAACATTTCTATTACTTCAGATCTAATGTTTTTTTACGCGCTCAATGAACACCGATATTTTCAATGCTACCTGAGTTATTAAGATGGTACTTTTTGTGTTATTTCTCTTTATCTGTGTTTTTTAGTGATTTCGTTACAATTACGTAAGGCAGCATTTAAAAATTTATAATGAGTGTTGTTTTGATATTTTCTACTGAAATGAATGCAACTCAAGCCTTAAAGTCAAGCCTCAATTCTTGTAAATAGTATGGTCCACAGTCGGAATATACCAAAAAATTGTAAAATATTTTACGATAAAATGAATAGTACAAAAAGAAAACATACCAACGACTACTATAATGAATTTATTTCCCTGAAAAACGAAATAACATGAAAGGTTAACTCTCCAAGTTTCATTTCTAAAATACTCACTAGAGAAGAAAAATAAAATAGAAAGAGGAAAAAAATAGAGTTTTTCGGAAGTACAAATGGTGTTCTGTTGGTTTGCACAACTCTAGCCACACTCCGTTGACCTCACTCATTAACGTGCGGTTTCCTGGAATGCGACGGACTTATTCTAACCATTCTGTATACTTTACACTTTTTATTGTATAAGGAAAATTCAGGATAGCTGCCGCCTTCCCCTGATGTCGCCACGGCGGTATCCACGTCCCCTTCTCATACGATAAAGCACTATTATTCAAAATGAAGGCATCAACGAAAGAAGTAGCTTATTATGTAGTCGAATACGCAAATACCTCATCGGTAACCGTTGCTTAGAGACATTTCTGGACCAAAATTGCGAAAGAAGTAGCTCATCATGACAATATCACAAGATTAGTGAAACAGTTTGACGAGACGAAAAACAGCGGCTACTTCAACCAGCCTTTTCCAGAATATCGGATTGGCCGTGCTGGGTTGAATGATGCGATATCACCCCCCCCCCCCCAACTCCAAATCACCCACTCTAACTCCTTGCGATATTTTCTGTGGGATGATGTGAAAGACAAGGTCTTCGTACTTTCACTTCTACAGGACTTACAGCAATTAAAGCAGTGGTCAAGTCAATTGATCAGAATATGATAGTTAGGGTTTGGCAAGAATTGACAATAGACGTCTTGTCGCATAACAAAAAGCGCCCACATCGAAGATCTATGAATGTCCGTAGAGGCTTGGAGAGTTAACCTTTTATGTTATTTCGGTTTCTAGGAAATAATTTCGTTACAGCAGTCCTTAGTATGTTACTTTTTGCACCATTCATTTTGAATTACTTGTATTGTAGAATACAAATCAAAAATTTTTCAAATGATTGCCATGTAAAATAACCAACCAGGAAAAGATGAGACAACTTCATGTTAATTAACTGGGAACATAAAAGACGTATGCTGTCAACGGTCGCAGGTATTTAGATGAACCATTTGCACTTCTGGTTTACTCTAAAGATATTCTGATCCAAGTTTATTTACCTTTAAGCAGAAAAATAATAAAAGACACAGAAAGAGTTATAGTTACACTGTGTGATATTCTCTTGCGCATCCTTTGATGTGGTATTTTTGTAATAAAATTTAGGTCATGCACAGCATTACAGTTTTGCTTTATTCTTTCAGCTCGGAGGTTTGTACCGTTTTTCACGTTCCTCAGATAAAATTTATCCATATCTTGAATTTTGAACCATACTATTCATGGTGTCCCAAAAGTTCGGTCTCAATCTGCAACATGTCAATATTTCCTGAGACAGGACATTTGGAACACCCTGTATAAAGCAAGCCATGTAACAAACACCAAATACGTATAGTTAGATTAAAAGATGAGTAATCCAAAATCATATTCTTGTGTGAATGGGTCTAAGTATAATTTTTTTCGACGGGAAGTGTTAAATTACATCGTTCACAAAGAAGAGGCTAACGGTAAAGGAGGGGTTTGGACCACTAACACCACTCCATATATACGTCAATGTATTGTTAAGAAGGATCTCCGAATGAAATGAAAGCAAAATATTAACTTAAGAAAGATCTATATTGCAAAAATATAAATTTAGTGCAAAAAAAATTAAAATTCACTGCAAGTGAAAATAAGGATATTGCAGATGAAACAACAACTTAGATATACAGTATTTCAAGATCTTAATGTACAAAACAATAACTTAGTCCGAAATGTACATTTTAGGATCTCCAAGTTCGTTGTGGAAAAAGAGAAGAGGTAAACTCGTTTGTTATTCCAGATCTCTTAAAAGATTTTGTAATGAACTGATAAACAAATATTATCCAGTAAAACAAAGAAATTCTAACATTTATCGAGCCTAATGTAGACATTCACTGGCTTTATGATTCTTTATCTTCTTTTACGAAAATCTTTTCTATTTGAAATGAAAATTGAAATTTACCACATAAGCTTCCACTTCAACAGATTCCATAATAAAGACAAATGTTGATGTTATTTCAAAGATTTAGGATTTTATAAATAACTTTCCGTTTTAGATGTGCGCGCACACGCATACATAAAGACACGCAAACAGTATCTTAATGCACTTGCATCGTAAATCAGAAACAGGCCATTAGTCTACCAATTCTACATGGTTAACAATAGGACTAGGTTTCATCTTAAAAATTGTGATGGTTTATGAAGTGATTACTGTCGTCCGATATAATCTTTCTACCTGCGCGTGTTTTCTTTTTCTCGGCAAGAAGTTGAGAGAAAATTGAATTTTCGAAACCTTTTTTTTATTTGTCATTTCTTTATCACCTATGGTTTCCACATATCACCAAGAAGGCGTGGATGGAGGAGATGGGAGCTGGGAGGGATGGCCGGTCCACTAGCACTCCCCAAGAGGGAGATTTCCAGGGCCTCGTTCTCTGTCCATCCATCACTATTTTTGAAATTGCTGTCGTCACGTCTGTCGTTCCCGCGGTGCCCGTTGCCAATGGCGACCAATAACGTTGCCGACGAATGAACGAAAGATAGAAAGAGAGAGAGAGAGAGAGAGAGAGAGAGAGAGAGAGACGGATACGAACCAGCATGTGGGCGGCAGGTCATTTAGGCAATGGAACAGCCTTAGAGCCCTTAAATGGCTTTATTACATTCAACATGAATCAGCCAACAATCCAATGTGGAAATCAGACTGACGATTTAACAGGCAATTGGATAATCCACCTTGAATAACGACCCTACTTAGATGAGATGGGAAGAAGATGGAATAGTTAAGTTCGGAAAGGAGAAAGGAAAAGAGAAGAGCAAAAAAAAAGTCACGAAGAATTATTCCTTCTTGGTTTTCTAAGAAAATCCGAAAAAAGCTTTTTAACAAATCGGCATTGATCAGACAGGCTGTTTCGCTTTCAAGATTGCAGTAACGAGGGATAAAAGAGACTTTTCTTCTTCTTTCTATCTATTTTTAAATCCAAACGCGATTTATCCATATGGAATTAAGTCAAAGGCCTTAAAGTCTTTTGACCTAAGTACAAAAGTTTAATCACGAAAATAAATCAGAAGTATACGTATATACTGTAGTTTTGCTCTATTGTTCTTAAGGTCTATCCAACAAAGGGAAAACTGGGCGTGTCCATTTAATTTTCTAATTCTGTAACTACACATTGTTGCGACGAATGAAATTGGAAATTTATTGGACACGCCCTTTTCTTAATATGTATTGATTATTAATTAAAAATGTGTGTAGCTTTGTATGCATGTAAAAGATTCACGAATCAAAATCTCGTCATTAAAAGAAGAGATCCCATTCATGCAGCCACTGTTGCGTTTTATGCTTTGCACCATTTGTTCCGCTCTCATTTTTGGAAAGAGCTGGAAGCCTGATCAGATAATGAGTAAAACGTGAAGTGCAAAAAAGGCTGGCAATGAGTGAACAAGATTCCACCATGTAAGGATAGAATTTGATGCATCTTAAAATTTTTGCCTACCTAACTAGCCGAATACTTTTGCCATTAATCTTTCTTTATCGGCCGTTCAAGCATGAATAAGCCCGGATCTTTCTTCGAGCAGAATTTTCACCTTTGAGGGGAGAAAGACATAGACAGAAAATGAGAAATGACAGGCAAAATCAGCTACATTTTGATGTGGACCGCGATGATACATTTTCATTATCTAGCAGGTGGGTTATTGTTGTTGCCCCATTTCGCCGGTCGCTTCCGCCATTTGAAAATCATAGGTAGTCTGGATCATACAAATAAGATTATAGACCTTCCAAGGGCTCACACTTCTTCCGCTGGACACACCAGGTTATTTGCTGGACAAATTGATTATAACGACCTGAAAGCGTGACGTTTAAATATCGCTTGCGGGACGGTGGAATTGCTGTAAGAAATGTGTGGTTGTCCCGCTAAATGCGTAGCGCTTGGAGACTGAAATTTTAATAACAAGCATGATCACTATGATGATTTGTGTTACCGATTCATTTGGCCTTGCATCTTAGGATTGGTACATTGTAGAACCAATATGAATTGCTATTAAAATGGCTATCGAATCCAGCGATTGCTCAAAATAACTGCACACCTGTCCTCTTTATTTTCAATTATAAATCTTGGTGGTTTCAAACATGTTTTTCATACACTTTGCATAAAATTTATGTCGATTAAAAACATTGTGAAAAATTACTTACTTTAATTAAATAAAATCGAAATGCTTGTATTTGGAAGATACCAACACACTGTTACTAGTTATGGAAATGGAGAAGGAGAAATGAATTATTAAGGGCGTGTCCAAGAAGTCCGACCGATCAGGAAGGTTGGCGATAGGTCGAGGACGAATTATGTGATACCTTCACGATTAATCGTGTCTGGCATTGTTGATTTTTTAATTTTTTTCTATCAGGAAGATGTGTTTTTTTTTAATTGGAATTTCAAATAAATCAGACACGGAAAAATTGATATTAGATAATGTCATTTATCATAACCGGTAAGAATTTTTAGACATAGATAATGTTTAAAAAAAAAACTGAATAATAAATAGACCAGGCACGAAAAATTGATGTTTGATCACGTGATTCCTTTTCGACCGGTCGGCATCGGTCGTACTTCTTAGACACACCCTAAGCTATACTACTTCTCCCCTTGAATGGGTCTGCTTACAAAACACCTGGAACTAACAAGGGAATCCCTCGAACATGTATGTCACAGATTTCCACCAAATTGAAATATGTTACTCATCTGAAGCTACTATAGATGCTTGCAAAATAAGAGAGTGCGAAATTGTGTTTCTTTCAAAATAAACCGCGAAAACGAAAAAATTTCAGCATACATAGCCATACAAGGACTCCATTGTTAAAGCGGTTAGGCTATGTGGGGTTCCCTTGTAAGTGTTGTTGACTGCGCATGTTCAACTATCCAGCACTCTTGTGCGGTTACTTTGAAATTGGTTTGGTGCTTCTAATATAATTTTCCAAGTGAACTTCACTTTTCTTTCTCAAGAATATTTGATATTGAAATAATTATTAAGTAGCAGAAAAAAGCTACATCCCATGGTCCGCTACATCCATGGGCATGTCCTAGTTCACTATTTAATTTTGTTTTGATTGGTCCATTAGGATGGGAGTTACAGGGGTGGGAGTTAGAGGGGAACATCTGTTCTATATATCATTTTTATTTTTATACGTAGATGGTATATAGGTAGGTAAAGAAGTGAAATCGGTATGCAGATTTTTTTAGGCAAGATATCTACCTTACTATGAAGTTTGGGCCAAATTGTCCTAGTGGGCTCGATGTTGTGGGGGAGGGGGGCAGTCATCTGACCCATTAAACTGTTAGCGTTTTCTAATGGCAACATATGCCATATGATGTATAATTCGATCGGAAATGATGAGAAACAAAGAAAGGTTCAATTCTTTGAATAAAATTTTCTTTTTCAATTTTCTAACTATTATTACATTTGAGTAAATCAATTTTTTGATAAAAAATGGGGGTTAAAATGCGGATATAACGGGAAAATGTGTGTGTGGGGAGGGGGTTAATTTCTTGTTTTTAAACTTAAATTAATTCATGTAAATTTGTTTCATTTTCTTTAAGTTTCGTTTGTTGTTTTTTAAAACTGGTTTTCACGTTAGCGCTAAGCCCATGCTCTATACTTAATACCGTTAGTACAATTATTTAACGGAACAAAACTTGTATATTACCGAGGTTTGAAATTAATTATTGCTTGCATTATTTCTTCTAATAAACAATCGCCTAAAACTTTCAGTTTATATGATTAATTTCGTGTTAGTTTTTTACGGAGTATGACTGAAAAGTGTCCTGGAATGTTCTTTCTAATCTATATGGAAAATAATTATTTGAATTAATGATGAATTTTACAATTAAAATTTAAAATGTTATTGCTGTTAAGATTATTTTTTAAAAATTATAATTTAGAACTATTTTTCTATTTTGAAAATCTGATTAGTAATTTTAAAGTTAATGAGTCCGTTAAAAACCGTTAAATGTATTGAGCCATTATCCAGTGGTTTGTAAAATCTATAAGGACAACTGTACTTGAAGATAATTTTTAAGAATAACATTAATATTAGATTCAAAATTTTTGTACTTATATATTAAAATTTCATAATCTAGGATCAAAGATTCCGTGAGACGTAGTAAAGATGACTGACAGCAGAAGAATGTGTACACTTGCTACGTAGTAGTTTTTTAAGAGTTAAAAATTCGTATAAATATATCGTCGGTATATTGGAAAACTTGACTAAGTCCAATTTTCAATAATCTCAGATAAAGGCAGTTAAACTTTAATTCTCTCTAATAAATTAGATACTGGACAAACCGAGTAAGTTTTTTCAAGTACTTGAAGGCTATCTTCTAGACTAGATCATTTTTTTTTTCATGTATACCGACAATATAAATTTCCGTTATATTTAAAATTTATGACCACCCTGAAGGCTGTATGTACTGTACAGGGTGTTGCAAATATATAAGGCAGTATAACGGTAAGCCTACCCGCTCGATTGTAGGGGCCGGCTCGGTCGATAGGTATAGAATGGAGGGAGATGAAGGTGGCCTGCAGCAGCCAGCAGTTTCCACAGTCGGAGAGAGGGGGGGGGGAGATGAACGTCAAAACTGTCATGTTTTGATAAAATTACCCAATTATCATTTGTTGTCGAGCCGGCCCCTGCAATCGAGCGGGTAGGCTTCCCGTTATACTGCCCTGTAGTTATCTGCAACACCCTGTACAATAATACATTTAGAGTAATTTTTAAATAAAGCTAAAAACTTAAATTATACTGATGTTTTTATCAAATGTTTGATTTTCTCGACGAGTGGTGCATTATTGATTGTTTGGCCACACATGTTTTAGCCATTAACTGTTATTCTTCTATTATAATTGATTTGCTTAGTGTTTAAAGGATTGAAGCTTTATCAAGACTTAACATTAATTGCTTATATTTTTCCAATATATTCACCTAAATTTTGACCTTATCTGGTCATTTTCGTGTTAATTTTTAAACAGTTTTAATGTTTTAACTGTATTGATCTTAAATGGTATTTGCTAGTTAATGCTGACTTTTATTTGAATTATGATAAGATCTTAAAACACTATAGATTTTAAAGGGAATTTACCTATCTTTCTTTAAAACCTGATTAATGTTTCACTACCTTTGATTATTTTGATTTTTAGATCTTGAATTTCATTTTGTCCATTACAAACGGAGATCCTGCTGCATTCTTTTCATGATTTTGAGTTTTTCAATAAAACAAAAGAAAACCCATAAAATATTATTCATCGAAATAGGCACTATTACATTCAGTAACCTTTTACAACGTGATACAAGTTCGTGTATACCGTATTGGTAAAATGTCCTTCGTTATAGGAAAAAAACAAAAGAAAACAAAAAACGGGCTGCATCGCAAGCATTAATCGCTTAGTGAAACGTCTGAGGAATAAGGTAGATGCGGCACCAATTCCCATTCCAAAGCGGTAATCTCATGGGTCACTTTCGCATCGTATAATCTAGGATTATCCTTCACCTAGTAGGAACCGCACCTTTTTTCTTCCCTATTTGGTGCAGATGCAAACGAATGGTTTCAGCAATTACATTAAACTTTTGGTAAAGTGTTCGTAACACGAAAGGGAGGAATCTTCTTCGATAGAACTTTTCAAATCCTCGTCATTTCAGGACAGACTGGTCTTGCAAATCGTGGCAAGTCTCCAGGGAGTCGTCACCGGAATGGGAATTTTGGAACCATTTTTGTGCGGTATCGTTTCGAAAAGCAGTGCATAATTTACGTCATTCCTCAGAAGCGTTTTGTGCCTAGTCTGAATTCGTATGACACACACGAAAACACTCCTCGGAAAGCAAGCCTTATTGTTTTTGCTGTCTTGCAGCGAACCCCATCGGAAAATGACAGAACTCTTTTGGTTACCTGATAATTACTATATTTAAATCTAGATATTTTACTGTTCAAGGTTTTAACTGTGTTTTATGAAAAAATAACAGTAACCTTTTTTAAGATTTTCTGTCTTGTGGTCATAAGAGCAAAATTAACCTACTTTTCGTTTTTTTAAACAAATGTTTCGTGAATAACATAATTCATAGAACAGCTCTGACAGAGTAGTTTTAACGCATTCAAATTAAATATTGGTTTGAATTTTTTCCATTTAAATGTTGATCACTCCATTTTTGCGATTCCCCTTCCTAAAACTGATAGTAAATATGGCGAAAATTCAAATATGAGCTCTTGCTGGATCGCATCTTTTGAACTGATCATAAATTACACACGACTCTAATGGTATAGCCTGAAAACGGCATTACAAAGCAAACATTCCCTTAACGATATCATCATTCAAACGTAGAAAATGAGAATGAGCATGGTTTCTTTTGTTCAGTGCAATTTTCTTGCTCTACGCGAGTGTTTTTATTTATTCGTCAAGCGTTTCGCCAAGGCGCATCATGGACGTGATTCGAGTCTGTAAATCTACATTAATATGTTCGAAAGTGATTAAAATCAGCTTCAAGGACCTCGGAGCTTCACATCGATATGACAGGGAGACAAAGAATACCATTTACCCCGAATGCTTAACAAAGAAGTGGAAACTTGCCCACGTCGATGTTTTACGAAAACCTGACTAAGCAATCAAGAATAGGAGACGGCATTGAAAAGAAACAGACAGGTAACAAAAGGCAATTAATACAGCGGATTATTATAAGATTTTATTACGAGTAAAGGATATAATAAGGTAACTAGCTCAAATTAAAATCACAGCCCTTATGCGTTAGTCTCGAGATAAGTTTCCTTAGGGGATTTTAATAATCATATTTGCAAAAGGGAAATTTTATCCTGACGATAAAAAATTTTAAATATGAAAGTTTTGGGCAAATTTTTGAAATAAATGCTTCATGCCAAAGAAATTTCATTCATGAAGAAACATTTATCCATCAGACGATTTAAGGCCTATGCCAATCGATGGTGATCAATGGAGCTGAAGACGAGGAGTGACATTGGCTGACGTCAGTGGAACCGCTCCTCGTGCAAATTCATGTAAATACATTAGAATAAATTAGAGCAATTTCTCTAGAATAAATGAAGAATTTCCTATAACTTGTTGTTTGTTTTCACCATTCGCAAGTATTCCCGTAGAGTTGAATTCATGAAACAAATGCTTCTCTTTAAATTTTCAATTAATATTCCATTACGTTTATAAAACTACATCCAAATGGATTTAACATTTGGAAATGTAAGATGAATAGCTTCAGGTTAGCAAACAGTCATCAATTAGTGCTCCAATTTTTAAAATAAATAATAACCACTTTAAAGAATTTGTCTGCAAAAAATGTCTCCCTCGTGGGGGGGGGGGGGGATAAATAAATTCAAATTAATTCCCTAAATTCTAAATTAAGTATGATTGCATAAATCATAAACTTTAAAACAAAATCTACTTGTAATTTAATTCTTGTTTATTGTATGAGCTTTCGTGTGTATGCGGCACTATTAAACTGTTATTTTTATATCCTTTGAATTACCCATAAAACCGATAATTCCATGATTTTACCTAATAAACGACCTGTTCAGCGGCTAAATCGAGGAAGACTTAGACGATGTTTTAAACACTCCATCGGCGCCAGCCATTCGAGCGCATTTTCATTGGGTGCATTAATTGCTAAACGTATTATCAGGACCATTCCCGTGAGAGATGCTCGCTTGATTCGAGACTTGTAGCTCAGCTGGTGGGCATTTCATATCCACAAGCAGGGTAATAAAAACCAAACGCAATGGATCAAGATACAGAGTAATGAATATTTGCAAGAGGAGCTTACGGGAAACAAAAGTTAATGAACAAAATTTGATGAACCCAATTTCATAAAGATGTAAGAGGTACTTGGAGAAAATTAAAAAATTTCTATACTAAAACTTATAAATTGAAATTTCATAAATGAGTTAGCGGTAATATTTATGATAAAAATGTATTTTTAATTCTGGAATCACAAGTACTGTATATTTCTCTGCACACAATCCACAAGGTGGAGTTGCATATAGCCATTATTTTTTTATAGATTTTTTTTATGAATTGGTTGCTCTTTGTACTTTCAATTGGAATGAAAGATAATGAAATCTTACAGACTGCATATTGCTGATAAAGTCTGCTTAGTTTCGGCATTTATTTCCCGCTTCAAATGGGGAGTGATGTGAATTTCCCGCTTCAAATTATAGCTTTTTTATAGTGAACAATAAAAGGAATTATGTAAAATAAAAAATAAAAAACAAGGAAAAAAGCTCATCAAATCCAACAGTACAATAAATTTTACGAGGAGATATCAGAAAGTAACGCCAGTTATACTTTTCAAAGAAAATTAAAAAACATGTAGGTAAACAAAAAAGTGCAGCTGAAAATACTCGTGTTTATCTACTTTTCGACATAGGCACCTTGACGATTTAGCCATTTATCCCAACGCTGCATCAATTTCAGAATACCTCGCTCATAGAATTTCGTCGGCTGTGAATACAGCCAATGGCGCATGGCAGATTTGAGTTCCTCGCCCTCTGACTACCTAGAAATCTCTTCATGGGACCAAAGAGGTATTAGTCCATGTGCGCTAAGTCCGGATCGTAGGCCGGGGGGTTCGAAACTTCCCAACGGAAACGAACCATTTTTGCTTTAACGAAGTTGGCGATATGCGGGCGTGCGTTTCATGAAGAAGTCGAAGATAGCTTCCTCTTTCTGGTCCCTTATCCCGAATAGCACGCCGCAGTTTAGTCAACGTTTCACAATATGAACTCCTCGAGTAGGATGCCTTGCATATCCCAGAAAACTGTAAGCATAATCTTCTGAGCTGAAGAAGAAACACTGAAGTTTTTGCGAACCGAAGAATGTGGATGTTTCCACACAATACTTGCAGTTTTAAGCTCAAGTGTGAAGTCGAAGACCCAGGACTCATCTCCTAGACACATTGAATCTAGGGATTGCGTATTTTTTTGCCATACCAACTGAAATGCTCTTTAACGACGCTGTGCCAGTTTCTCACCGCGTCTTTGCTCTTGAATGAGAGATCCGTATTGAACATTTGTAAAGATTTCTTCGATGTGAACTGTATCGCCGCCCCCCCCCCCACGTAAACTATTGGTGTCATCTGATGGTCAGAAATTAATAGATTCTGGCATTAAATTCCTTTAGTGTGTGAACCAAAATTCTCACTTCGTTGTACATGGCTGTGCAAGCCAATGCGATAACTGTATAATTTTCATGATTTATTGTATTTTCAAATTTTTTATATCTTTTGCAAGTACCTAGTTATGTTACAAAACGCAAATGCTATATGGTGTTCGCTATGAACCACCACTTGATTAGAATCTTAAGTTATATCATTCTATTTCATTCAGCATATTTTTTACAATTTTTAAGAAAGATCGATGCTTTTCATTTAATACAGTACAGAATTATAACATAACTCTAATTATCTGAAGGACATCTCGCGAAATAATAGGAAAACATGGTAAACAGTTCGGTCAATAATTACTCGGGTACTTTGATTAAAATCTACCTATTAATGAATTCTCCCAGCATTAGTGGTTTTAATCTTGAAATTGTTTATACGCCGAACAAGGTGTGTTAATGATTTGATGATACGATTAGTAACATAAAATATGATTTGGCGGCTTTCTAAGAGCAATGTAAATGATGTGTCGAAGATCTTGCTTTGTATGAAGTAAAGGTTTAGTAGCAATGACATTTTTCAAGACTCTTGTTACATTCCTACATCAATGATGATGTCATATTTCTCAAAGACGCACACCACACCCCAAAAATGTCAACGATAAATTTTCCGATGACAAATGCTTTCAGATCTGTCTACACGAAAAATTGTCAGTGACGTTTGTCAACGATGGTTTCCAACGGAAATGGTAAACGGAATTTATGTCAGAGGCAATTCGTCCAGCTAAAACCATATTTCCTCCGTGAGAGTAGTGAATAAGAGAAGAAACATCTCATCCATAATCAAAATTTATATTACGGCCTCATTTTTTTATGCAAATATCTTCCCATTTACTTTTGATCGATGAACCACTTCAAAAGTTTTCTTCTTTTGAAGAACTTACGCGATAATCAACATCGTTTTACTTCTTCCACCTTATAAAAATGTACTCAACTTCTTCCAAACTTGTTCTGTTAGAAGCTTTTTCTTAACGCAAGTTTCGAGTTATATTTTCTGTCTCTTGAATTTTTTTTGTTTAAAAATAAAACAACATCCCGGCTCCCCTGCTCTCGGTATCAAATATCCTGCGCTGTTACCTGAGAAATAAATTCGCTCCTGCTGACATTCTTTCTCATTTTTCCTTTGTGGCATTTATTCAGCAATTTATTTATTCTCTACGTCTTTCTGTTGGCCTATCCCACTCCTTTCCTCACTATTTTCTCTACTCGCGCCGTTACGATGGCAGGTAGTGTGCGCGTGATGAACCCACCTCGTGAGCGAAAACAAATCAACAAAAAGCTTGCTCGGGGCGCACACTCGTTTGCTGCATTTCTCACCAGGGAGTGCTTTTCTTCTCTTCTACCCCCAACAACACACACAAACACACACGCCCAGTGGCTCATCATCGTCAAATTCATGAGTTTTCACTAGATACTCTCTTAAAAAATTCTCCTCCACGGTTAGATGAGAAGAAAGAAAACAAACAAAAGAAACCTCTGCTGCATAATATAATTGGTTTCTATCCGACTATCCTCGCATTGGAGAAAGGAGATGGCAAAGAAGGAGGAAAAGAGTTTTGGCTAATTCGTCTCGGGTTTACGTGAAGTGAATGAGTTCAATTTGAAATTTAAAACGGAATCAATGCAATCGGTTTCTTTTTTTATTCTCTTCCTCCCGAGATCACAGAAGCCACAACTGCAACGATTTCAAATTAATTAATCCACCAGTGCTCCCACGGGGAATTTGTGATCCCCAGTCCTTGAAAATGACTGCCTTCTTTCCTTTTCTTTATACATATCTCTTGTGATCTCTTTTGTTTTCCTATAAACATACTTAACTTTTAATCGGCGCTTTGTGATTGGCACTCGACAATTCCCCTGTCGCTCCGAAGTAGTTGGAAAAAAAATAAAAAAGGCCCACGAAAAGTTTCTACAACAAGCACAGACGTATGTGTTCACATTATTAAATGGCGTGGCTAAGCAGAAACGTCGTTTAATTAATAAGAAATTTAAATCGATTGCTTAAGGGTAAGGCATCTATTATTAATTCCAATGAGAATATCGATTACCCAGAAAATAATAAACAAATCTGTAGAGTACAACGTGATGAGGGCGAGTTATTGCTTCAGAATGCTCCGACAACATATTTTCTTAACTTTCAATTATGACATTTCCCCATGAAATTTAAAGTTTATTTTTGATATTATGAACGAACTGTGCTAGACTTCTTCAAGCACAGAAACATTGACGGATTTTACTTCTTTTAAACTTATTCGATACGCTGAAAGAGAAGTTATTTCTATAGCTTTCAGAATCTTTTTTTCATCTTCTAATTTGACTTATTAGTAAAATGTTGCGCAAACTTAGTAAACGGGCCTACATAAGTGTTAACAGTTAATTGTAATAACACTCACAAAAATTAGGAGATATATCAAAATGAATAGGAAGCGATAAAAAAGAAGTACTTATTTCTGTTTATTAAACAAGAACATCAGAAAAGCAAATGAAAGTTAAAGAAAATTATCTGATTATGCAAATGAGATAAAAAAACAAACTTTTATATCATTGGTCAAAATGCCCTATAAAAAGGCTGAAAATACTGGAATATCTGTATTTTCCCTGATCATGAAAACGATTTGCCAGAATTCGAAGCCTGGAGACCCACAGGACGTCTTAAAGCTGGTCAAACACAGACGACAGCGGCGGCAACACTTGAAACATCTCAGAGCGTGACTAGCAGACAGTGGAATCGCTTTCAAGAGATTGGTACAGTAAAAAGAAGACGAGGGCAAGGTGGCCCATCTGGCACAACAGCAAGTGATGATCGCTACTTAATGTTATTGCCAAGAAAAAACCGGCGCAGCAATGCGACGGCGCTATGGGGACAGTTTATTGCTGCCACTGGACGACGGATATGCACACAGATCATACGAAGTCGGCTCCATCGTGTTGGACTGTACACCTGGCGACCAATAGTAAGCGTTCCTTTATCTGTTGAACACCGTAGAACCCATAGAATATCGTCATTGGACTCATGATGAGTGGTCTACTGCCCTCTTCTCTGATGAGTGAAGATTCAGTCTGCAGCCTGGCAATCATCGTGTCCTGATCTTCCTGATCCGGCGTGAACGAGGAACTCGGGAGAATCCAGTTTTCCTGCGAGAAAGGGACTCCTTCGGTGGTGGTGGTATCATCTTGGTGTGCGCTGGCATCAGCATTGATGGTCATACTGACCTCCAGGTCATTAGAAACGGATATCGAGATGAGATCTTGAATCCTATAGTGTTAGCATATGTTGGAGCAGGTGAAAAAATGTTCTCAACAACATACTTCAAGAGGCAGGAATCGAATGCATGGACTGGTCTTCACGTTCTTCAAACCTGAGTCTCATTGAACATGCTTTAGCTGGAAGTTGCCCTGGAGCAAGAGTGGCAGAGGATCCCACAAGAACTGATGAGCAATCTGATCCCGTCCATGCCTCACCGCTATCAGTGTGGTTGGCAATCCAGGGTGACAAACACCCTACTTGAACGGTCAATCTGTGGCATTCTCCTCCAGTTTGACATGTTTCTGTTTATCCATATAAGTATGTCACTTACTACTCAATCACGATAATTGAGTTTGCATTTAATTTGCATACTCGGACAACTCTGCATCTTATTTACATTTCATATTCATTTTGAAATATCCCCTAATTTTTGTGAGCAATGTACATTCATGTAATGGCAAATTAACTGCTCTATGCTGAAAATGCTCTAAGCTGGCCTAGTCATTAGAAAATATTTTAAAATCCTCAGCAAAGATGATAAGAGTTTCCAGCTAAATAAGATGAGCAATTTATTTGTTAGCTCTATTACTCAACCCACCATTATTTGCCTCATGTGAAAGTGAGAGCGCCATTTTCGTCTAGAACAGGACATGGGTAATCCGGGACTATGGTGTTTTTGAGCTGACTGCGATAGCCCAATTGGCAGAGGCGTCAACCATGACGACAGTCGAGGTTCCCGGTTCGAATCCAGGTCGCAGAATTTTTCCTTCCATTTTTCAATCGAAAAATTATTACCTGTGTTTGGAGGTTATCTCCAGTTTATAATTATTATTATTTTCATATAAAGTGTTTATCAAAAATACAGGGCGATTCAGTCAATTTCTGACCATTTCAGTATTATGATTTATTGACCCATTAATGTTTACAAACTTAGCATTTCAGTATGATATTTTAGGCAGTTCGGAGTTTTTATTCCCGTGGAAAAGTCTTGATGATATGCTCAATGTGGCCACACGAACGTTTTGAACTGCTCGCAGCCGAATGGTGAAGTTGTTCTTAACTCTACCCAGGATTTCTGTATCCACAAGGGTACAGCAGTCGACGATGCTTTGTCTAGGGTGCAGCTGATCTAGGGTACTTGGTGCTGTAGTGAACACACTGTCTTTAAGGAACCCCCAGAGATAAAAATCACATGGGTTTAGGTCAGGACTCGTAAGGTGCCAAAGAAAGCCACCCCCGAATCGATCTGGAAACCTGTTTGAAATGACACGATTTCCGAATTTCTGATTGAGAAAGTCTAGCACTTCATTAGTTGTGTGAGGCCTAGACCCATCCTGTTGAAACCATTGATGTCGAAGCGGTATACGCCTCCTTCGCAGCTCGGGGATGAAGAGGTTTCCAACATGTTAAGGTAAGCCTGTGACGGTACGGTGCCCTCAAAAAAGAACGGACCAATGATGCCTCTTTTGGAAATCGCGCACCAAGCCATAACCTTTCGTGGAAGAAGAGGTGACTTATGGATCTCATGAGGGTGCTGGGAACCCCAAAAACGAACGTTGTGTTTATTAACGTCACCTGACAGATGGAAGAAGGCCTCATCTGACACCCACAGGTTGTCCACAATGTCCTGATTGGCTTCCATTTCTGCTTCAAACTCCATCGCAAATTGTTGTCGCTTCTGTCTTCCAGTGTCTGTTATCTCCTGATAAACATGGATCTTATACGGGAACAAGTGTAAATCCTTTCTCAAAATTCGCCATGTCGTGGTATACGACAGCCCTTCTTCAATGGACAGGCGGCGAACAGATTTTTTGGTAGGGGAATCGACCAACCTTGTGCGAAGATTTTCGACAACCTCGGCCGTTCGAACACGAGCTTCGCTCCCGCCTTTTTTCTTGCCTTTAACACATCCAGTGGCACGAAATTGCTTGACAAAATCCATGATTGCTTGCCTGCCTGGTGCGTCTCGACACTTATACTCCTTTCGGAACTTTCTTTGCACGGTTACAGGTGATTTTGTCTCGAAATACCATTCGACAACCTTGCATTTCTGCTCTGTTGATAAAGCGGTCGCCATTTTTCAACAATACGATTTTCATGCAGCGCCGTTGCAACAATACAAACTCCAACTATTTAGAAATTCGATATGGCGCTCATATTCTTTCAATTGTTTATCCCTAATGCACGTCATTCGAGTGAAATGGTCAGAAATTGACTGAATCACCCGGTACTTTTACAAACTTTATTCTACAGCTGTTTTTGTAATTAGATTTTCTTTAACCCAGCAAATTTTAACTTAAACTGATTCAATCGGGAATAGATATCAACGGGTGAAACAAGTAGTTGTTTTTACTTGAACTATTTTTGTGTAATTGGGTTCACAAAAAGTCGTACTGAAAGTCGATTAAATGGGCGAAAATGCACCATCTCACGTTACTCTTGCCGTTCGCCTGGCTTGGGCGATGAACAAAGTCTTTCTCATAGGGTCTGATCTGAATTGGTCCCATGCGCTTATATTTTTTTTCAAATCTGAAAACCTTCTGTTAGAAGGATGCCGTTTTCAAACATTTGAAAAAAAGAAGAAAATTCACAGGCCCATCTAACAGGGATTTTCGAAATTGCCTACAAGGAATTTTGCAAAGGCATTGGCAGCGATAGATAGGACAGCTGTTCCACGGGGCTATTTCGAAAGTTACCGTTCTGATTTTAAACAGATTGTTATACAGGTTTTTGACGCTATCTATCAAAGCTTTTCTAAAGAATCAACTATTCAAATGAGTCATCATCTTGTTATGAAAGTTGATTTAATTCATTCATAAAGTAACGATTGGAAGGTCGCGAATCTCAGGCTGTGAATAGTTTTCTTGTTTTTTCGATCACCCCCATTATGTCATATGACGGTTAAATGAAATGTTAACGTAAATAAATTTAATTAATTCAGAAACACGCAAAATATCGCGTTTTTTTTTAAATATGCTTTAAGATAACCAAAATCATGTTTAAACTCGTATCCATTGAAAGTATTTTTTTTAAATAGGTATTTTTTGTTTTTACTGTTTAAAAGATTACTTCCGTCTGTAAAATGATCCTAATTGCGCATTTCCATATGCTCGGCAAAAAAAATTCACAGGGTTCGCGAGTGTTTTTTGTTTTAATATCCATTCATCGCGTGCATATCAAAAATAGAAAAAGGCAAAGATGGTTGGAAGATTTAAGCAAAAAAAAAAAAAAAAAAAAAGAAAAGAAAATTATCTCAAAGAAAAACTTAATTTCGTTTCGATTAAGAAAATCGCGTGATTCACTCCACCCGCTCAAATAGCTCTAATTGCAGACTCCTTCTCTTCCCCTACCACAGTAAATGAATTTATGAGAGCACGAAAGAGTAAGATACATTTCAATAAGAGAAAAAAGGAAAAAAATTAAAAGTTAAATCTCGGCATAGTACTCAGTGAAAAAAAAACACAATAGGATACAGAATAACAAGGGACCGAAGAGTATTTTTTAACCAATATTTATTGAAAAAAACCGCAAAAAAATTGATATATGTATGTCTGAGGATAAGACCGAGAGGAATCAATTTATAGTCTCCAGCAACGTTTGGAGAGCTTAAAATCAAACTTTGCTCATTATAATAGAAAAAGAAAGCAGAGAATAAGAGAATATAAAATAGAGAGGCAGCTTGAAACATTTCTAAAAATTCTAAGCTTAGTAAGTTGACAATAGATTGGCTTTTAATCTTATAGGAAGAGATTTAATTTTCTAACTGTGGCTTATTAAGAATGCAGTCTGAAAAATGAGGAACGATTATATGTTGGTAGACCAAAATAAATCTTAAATAGTCATCACTTTAGGAGAGAGGAAAATCTGCTGAAGGAATGAAGGGGTAGTTTTCTATCGCATGCTTCCATACAAAGCTTAATGCTTCTAATCAATTAAAAATAACATACATGGTTCTTCACTTATTTTCTATGAAAAATTGAAGACTGAAAATGGAGAATTGATGAACCGTGCTTCGTCGAGTTCTAATCTTTGCTAAATATCATTCAAAAAAATTCTTCCACCTTTAAATCGAACAATGTTATCTTTTAATGTTGTCTTTCCTACCTATTTCATTACAGTACATATGAAGAAAAATTATTTTTCGAGTCGGCAGAGATTTCCGAAGATGAGTTTGTACATAGAATTCTGATTTTAGTAGCCGTAATACGAAAACGGTGCTTACCCCTCCATGTCGCGCATCTCTGAAAATGGATCGAGGAAATCGCTGAAAGGAAAAGCGTGAGACCATTTAAAGAAAAAGATAAATGCTCTCTTCTTCCTGTCTTCATCCTCGTTCATCTTCTTGGCATATTGCTCAAACCCGAGTGTTTTTATAACGTGCTTAAGAAAACAAACCAAAATTCCCTTCATTTTACAAATACAGGCTAGACTTTGTACACTGGTGGACAAAAGTTTGGGAAGTCGTTGTTTTCCATGAAATTTCAACAGTAGAAACTTAATTTATTATGAGTTTATATGTAATAACAAACAATAACATGCAAGTGACAAAATAAAGAAAAGTATATTTGCTTATAACTACAAGCATATTACATGCATTACCCTGGTCAAAAGTTTGGGGTATCATCACAAAATAAAACAAAACCAGAAAATAAATAGTGAATTAACAAGCAATCTGTGCTCCATTTGACTTAACTACGTCTAACAGCCGACCTGGAACTAATTTAAATAAACTAAGGATTACATTTGCATTAATTTTCTTCGCTGCATTCTGGATAGCTTTGATCAAAGCATCCCGACAATAATACTGCTGTTCAGCGTAAATCTCCTTGCTCATGAGGTGCCAAATGTTTTCAATTATGTTCAAGTCTGGATTCCGAGCCGGCCAGTCAAAAGTAGTGATGTTGTTTTCCTGAAAAAACTTGGAAATGATGCGTGCTTTATGGATAGAGGCGTTGTCCTGTTGCCATATCCAGGGCTTTCTACGAAATTTTTGCTTGCACCATGGTATAAATACACCCTGAAGATCTTGCAAGTACTTGGCAGCAGTATAAGTGCCTTCAACCACCTGGATCTTTAGCTCTCCAGTGCTGCAGACTGCCCCCAATACCATCACACCTCCACCTCCCATTTGACGCTTCACACGTTTAGGTTCAGACGTTTTTGTACCACGATGTTCCACATAACTACATGTGTTGTCTGGCCCATCAAAATTGAAACGTTTTTCATCGGAAAAAATGACGGTTTCAAAGTTGGTGCTCTCCCGAATATGCTTCTCTGCAAATTGCAGCCTGGCTTGTTGTTATACTTTTGTTAACGGAATTTTCTTCGCAATTACTTCGTAGGAAAAGTTCTGACGTTGAAGTTCTCGTCGTATAGTTCTCCTAGAAGCATCTAGTTGAAGCCCGAGTTGGATCCGAGAACTGTTGACCAGTTGGCCTGATGCAATTTCTGCTCTGCAGTGGCGTTTAATGCGCGATTTTTCCCTGCGACTTAGAGCAGAAGGGCGACCCATTTTCTTCCCCGTTTTTCTGTTCAAATTTTTCACAATCCGGACAACCGTATTGTAGCCAACATGACACGACTTTAAAGTTCTTGTGCTCTTCGTACAGTGTCTTAATTTTTTCTCTTTCTGCCTCAGTCAACATTTTGAAGCTTCCTTTACCACCAGCAATGGAAGGAAATCGAATAAAAATTTTTTATCATGATAGAATATCCAAATTTATTGCATATCCCAAACTTTTGACCAGGGGAGTTTAGGTAGTTTGCTTGTAAGTAATAGGCAAATGAACTTATCCTTACTTTGTTCCTAGCATATAAATGTTTGTTATTACATGTAAACTCATATAAAAAATTAATGGAAAACAACGACTTCTCAAACTTTTGTCCACCAGTGCATAAATCTTATTTTAGTGTTCTATATTTATTTATTTATTTATTTATTTATTTATTTATTTATTTATGTATAAAATTTATTTCAATCTGAAAAATCAGAGAGAAAAGGGGAAAACACCAAAAAAGCGAACTTTAACGAGGGTGTTCCCCAAAACATAAAAAGAAAACAAAAAAGTCAATCAGCAAAAAAGAACAATCATAAAATAGTACAATCTTAAAAATTTAAAATTATCCATTTTTTAACAAACAGTTTAAAAATAAATCTATCATTTAAATTTTTAATAACAATCGGAATCTTATTATAAATTGTTAATTTACCATATTGTCACTTCCACAGGACATTGATTAGACGAGCTGTGGAGTTCCTCGTGGTTCAAACACAGCCTTATAAAAAGATCCTTCAGTGCAGATATCCTGCAGTTCTTCACTTTTCTAGAGGCTTAATGTGGAGGAACGGGAAATGATCACTCAGGGATCAACTGAAATAAAGCGAGAACTGCAACTGCCATTAGATCTTCGACGATGACAAGGTAAACGAGATCCATTACTTTTTTAGACAAGTCTTGTGGATTTGGGTTTATACTGTTTATTATACGTACATGAAAACCCTCCTCATATAATGATGAAATATTTAAAAATTACTTAAAATGTCAATTACTGCCATTATTGTAAATTCCAATCCCCTAAAAATGTGATTTTTTTTACTTAAAGAATATACGAATGTAAGCAAGTTCATTAGAAATTGAAAAGATTTCGTTAGTAAATTTTGTTGATTTGATTTGAAAAGATAACTTATTTTTGTTGCAACCTGGACTAAATAGGCCTAAATTTAAAGTTTAACAAAAACTAAAATTAACGATCTCATTGATAGCTTAAGGCAACATAATGTAGTGGTTGTTTTTTTTTTTAAGTTGGGAAAAATTTATGCTAGTGAGCTGTAAACATCCGGACGGCGTATCGTCTTTGAATGGACGAAATGGAAATGGTGACAAATAACTAACTTCTCTGAATTAATGAATTCCATATTCAAGCCTGTGATATTCAGTTCGTGAATTTCTGGTCTTATTTTCATTGAACAAAAGACAGCACTTTTAAAAGCCAAAAATAATTTACACCAAACAAAAAGGAAAGACTCCCACAGAAAACGTTCCGTGTAAACATTCAAAACACGAGAAAAACTAGGAAGTTGGATGGAAAAAAATATCACTTCATTTTCTTTTTCAAAATCCACTTTGGAGCAGCACTTTCGAGAAATTTATCGTAAAGGAGAAAACAGTAAAAGGGAGTGGGAATAAAAGCTCTGCTGTAATTGATCGCCTTGAAAAATAAATTTCCTTTCAAAACATCGAAGGTAGAAGAAAGGTTTCACAAAGCTTTCTTAACGAAGACGATATTTACTTTCATCTATTCAGTGTTTTTATTATTTTTATTTTAAGGATTTTTTTCTTCCCATAGGCAAAGAGGCAATTTGCATTCAGAACGCATTCAAATAAACAAAAACACAAAGGACAACCATGCAATTCACAACAACAACAGCAAAAAAAAAAAAAAAAAAAAGAAATATACCTAACTATCAATGTCATTGACGTTCAAATAACTTAAAGCAAATATTTATTTTTTATGTAAATCAATAAAATGCAAAAAATAGCTGGGGCAGAAAGTTTCATCTCATTATTTAATGAAATTGATTTTTAAAACTATCTTGACGAAACATCTGAATTTTTTTCTAAATCTAAATCTTTTTGGATAAATTATACTCCTGGTTGATCAGAAATACAGGATTACCACACACATTAAAGTCATTTATTAACAAAATGTACGGAGGCGGTGAACTAGTGCTAATTCATTGTATTGTATGTGGTTTCACTAGTGGTACGTTGAGAACCGTTGATGTAGAACTATCACTCCCAACAAAACACACTTATTCAAACGCTGCTATATCATTAAAAACGCTGCTATATCATATTTGAGGTATAGCTTGAATTATTATTCTCTTCTATATTCATTACCATCATAGCTTTTGACATAGAGAAGGATATATTGAGAGTTTCGCCTAATGAGGTGTTGCTCCTTTGTGTGCTGCAGAATCACCTGGATTCTTCTGAGCATTGTTTCCACAAAGTGCTCAAACGTTCCACAGGAAGAGGGCCCATGCCACCCGTATTGAACTCCAAAGTTGACAATAATAATCGATACAGCTATGTACGAGATGTTGAGTCATATGTCACTTCCACATTCCAATTCGTCCCAAAGATATTTGATTAGGTTGGGATCGAATGACTGCAAAGTCGCCGTGTTGTTCTTCAGTCCTTATGACATGGAGCAGTGTCCTGTTGAAAGATACAATCGCCTTGCAGAAACGCGATAATTACACTGAACGACCAGTTTATTAGAGACACCTCTTACGGAAAATGGATCTGCCTCCCTGTAACACCCAAACAAAGGAACAGGCCGAAGCGGTGTATAAAAGGGATGCATTGGATCACAAGTTGCAGTCAGCAGCAGAAGTGAACTGAATATGGGTAAATCCAAGGATTTGACCGATTTTGAACGAGGCATGATCGTTGGAGCTCGACGGGCACAGTTGAGCATTTTGCAAACAGTGAACCTCCTCGAGTTTTCCCGTGCAACAGTGTCAATGGTATTCCGTGAATGGCAGTTATGCCATAAACAATCTCCTAAAATCACAACCCGGACGAAACAGGGCCGTGGATGAATGAGGCCAACGGCGACTGGCACGAATCACCACAGCTATAGGACGGGAACAGCCCAACAAAGAGCTGCACAGAAAATGAGAGAGCATTCCTACCCATTTTGGAGCACACAGTGCGGCGTACATTGTACACAGCTGGGTTTAACAACAGGCGGCCAGTACGGGTACCGTCGCTGTCATCGCAAAATAGGAAAGCGCGCCTGCTATGGGCACGCAGGCATAGCCACTGGACACTGGATGAGTGGAAGAAGCGGTTCCTACTTCATCATCTGGCGCAGACAGCACCAAGGTCTATAAAAGAGGTCAGGACACGATCCCACAATTCTTTGCGCCAGCGGCCATTTTGGTTCTAAACTACAATACAGTTACACAGCAATCGAATAGCCTCTAATGAAATTAATGCACTAATTACAGTGCATATCTCTTAAATAAGGAAAATGTAAAAGGGAAATTATTGGACTCTTTAACTTAAAAGCTGATAATTGCATGAAAACATGATATCATTGAATCAGTAATATTTATGTATCTGTCAGTCAGATTATACATTTTCTCAGTGGATTTTAATGAAAAATATGCATGCAAAACAATGTATGGAAGTAAGAGTTCTTTTTATGAGAATCTCTGCAGATACAGGAGAATAAACGCATAAATTTTCACTTCTCAAATTTCACTAACTTTTCACTGTTTTCCAAATTTTATTTTATTTATATAATTTATTGTAAAATTGCTGTTCTATTATTTATTGCAAATTTTTCTGTTTATTGTAAAATTTCCGGTATGTATAATTTATTGCAAAATTTATGTTTATATGAATATTTTTGTGAGATGAAAATATGACCCGAGACCTAATCAAAACTAGTTTTATCTGATGCCCGAGTACGCGGGTTCGACCCCGGCCGAGGACGACGAGGATTTTTCACGCACTTCCTTCGGAAGGGAAGTAAAGCCGTTGGTCCCGTGTAGTCGTTTGCCGGCTGCACGTTAAAGAACCCTTGCGAGGCAAAATTTGCGGCCCCTATAACGCCGTCCTGAAATGACCATAGCAGTTGAAAACGACGTTAATACCAAACAAACCAAAACTAGTTTTAAAAGATCCCGTGTATTTAGTTTAAAAGATTAAAACTCACCTGCAAGACTTTATTTTTCGACACTTCATAAAAACTTTTAATAATAATTTCAAAAATTTTAAAAACTGCAACAAATTAATTAAAAAAAAAAACTAGATCAAGAAAAATTACAATGACATTCTAATAAGATTTCAAAATGAAATATAAATTTCTTAATACACCAATGAATTTTAAATTTTGGCTTAATAACAATTTTAACATTAATGGCCTAATAACAATTTTGACATACAGCCTGAAAATTATTTGGACATAATTTTGAAGAAATGAAATTTACAATTTTCAGTTTCTTGTTGGAAACATAACTTAAATTAATGTCATAATTTCCAGGCCTAATTTATTAACATAATTTAAATTGACACGTGAACTTACATTTTCAACGTGAAACTGAAAATTGTAAATTTAATCTTATCAAAATTATGTTTAAATATTTATAAGGCTATATGTCAAAATAGTCATTAGGCCATTAATGTTAAAATTGTTATTAGGCCAAAATTTAAAAATCATTGCTATATTATGAAATTTTAAATTCATTTAGAAATCTTATTAAGCAGTCATTTTGTGAATTTTCTTGATTTTTTTTTTTATTAATTTCATGGAATTATTCAATTAACTCGCTTCAACGAATCATTGGATTCAACTTTTAATAACTTTAAAATATTTTTCTTCCTGTTTCTTGAGTTGAGGTTTTTAAATGCTATATTTTACAAATATGTATAACAATTTCCACTTCAATGTCTCGTTTTGGTTGTTTAATTAATTTTTTTTGGTACGAAAATCGCCTATATTTAACATGAAAATTGTATAGGAAACGTCACATTTAGAACCAAAATGTCCATTTTCGGCTCCATTTCGTGTCCTGGACTTCTTTTATAGACGTTGACAGCACGAGGACATGGACCCATCCTGTCAGCAGACAACCGTACGGGTGGAGGAGGATTGCTGGTCTGGGGTGTCTTCTCTTGGGACACACAGGGTCCTCTGATATCCGTAGACACATCCCTGAATGCGACACGCTACCTGAACATTGTTGCCAATCAGGTGCACCCGTTCATGATGACTGTGTTCCCCGGTGGTGACGGACAGTTTCAGCAGGACAATGCTCCCTCTCACCGTGCTCGAATGGTCTTGGACTGGTTCGAGGAACATGACGCGGACTTCCACCTGCTTCAGTGGCCGGCTCGGTCGCCCGATCTCAACCCGATCGAGCATTTATGGGATGAAATGGAGAGAACCATCCGAAGCCTTCCCATATAACCTTCCAACCTGCACCAATTACGGGACGCTGTGATGTCAGCCTGGGCTGCTATTCCTCCGCAACGGTTTCATCTATGCCAGCACGTAATCAGGCAGTTCTCGCCGCTAAAAGAGGCGCAACACGCTATTAGCGGGGTGTCTCTAATAAATTGGTCATTCAGTGTATGTAGATGATGTTTACGGGACACCCTTCACAAAGAGTGAGGAATAGTTTGCATAGCTATTTAATTTAACACATTATAAGAAACACACATTCGAAAAAATATGAAAAAACCAGATAAGTTAATGAATAATCAGACAGCTTTGATAAGGATCCATTGTTGGACCTATACTCTGTCCAACGAAAGTTGGAGTGGGCGTGTCCAGTTAAACTTCCTATTTCAATTGTTAGACATTGTTGCCAAAGTAGAATCAACAATGTCTAACAATTGAAATAGGAAGTTTAACTGTACATCCCCACTCCAACTTTCGTTGGATAGAGTATAGGAGGTGTTGGTTAGCCTTGGCACCACCAGAACGACGTACTTAACAATGTTTTATCTTTTCCATGTTCAGATCTGGTAGTTTCTAGAAACCGTGATAATAACATTAATACAAAAATACAAAGAAACTTGTTAAAATCCAAGATGGAGACAATGAAGGTTAGATTGTTGCTCAGACCACGGCCTTCTAGAAACTACCAAGGCAGTTAGATCAACAGGCCCTGTCCACCACCAGCTAAAGATAAGGCCTGAGCCAACACCTCCTAGAGAGAAGGCCTGCGGACAAAAGGTGTACACATTGTTACATCATCAAGCGGCCAAATTTAGGGTTTATTATTGGTAGAAATACGATTATTAGCCAACACCTTTTGTCCGCAGGCCTTCTCTCTCGGAGGTGTTGCCTGAGCGCAGAAACGTCATACATTGTTAAAACGTCATAAGTAGTCGTCTTTAATCAACACCACCTCTACTCAAAGCCTGAGCGCGAAAAAGTCATACATTGTTAAACTAGGGCGAACTGCGACTCGCGAATCGCTTTCTTGACCAATAATTTAGAGCGAACCGTTATTGATTGTTAAGAAAATGACTAACTAAATTCTTTAAATTGATATTAATTTTTATTGTTGAAACAATTTCATTTTAAACTGCGTAATTTGGCAAGTTCTTCACGCCTAACCTTCCACGATGCATGGTTGTTGATATTAATCAACCGCGGCTTTGCAAATGCCGGTTCGATCAATAAACCGTTGATGGTCTTCACTCGTGAAAATGCCACGTACGACAAGCCAAGTCCAAATTCTGAATCACCAATGTCTATGACTGCTTTATCAACAGTGATTCCTTGTGCTTTGTGTCTGGTGATTGCATAGGCTAACTTAAGCGGAAATTGCTTACGCGTACAAGATACTCCTCCTTTTTTGAAGCCAACGGCGATCGGTAAAATGGGAACTGCTTCATTGGTTAATGTTGGTCCAGTATAGGTTGCGAATTTGACGAGAATGCACATCGGCAGTTCATTCAAGTGGTTGCGAGTTTCAGTTGGCGAGTAGACAAATGTCGACAACCACACCAAAAAGATATTGTGATTACGCTGTGAACTTCGAAATTTGGCCTTAAAAATCGAATGTGCAGAGCAAAATTTGCGAAGGGCTTCGCCGTATTTTGTATGTCAAAAATTCTATTTGCACGCGCAATGTTTGTTTACGTTTTTCTCAATGCATTCCTATGGGAACAATTGAAGGGTGATTATTCCTCGATGGTAGGTCGGATTTGAAAAATTTTTTTTTCTTGACCACCACCATGGTCATGCGCATGCACGTGCAAATTTTCATTGTTGTGACTATTACGTGTCAAAAGTTTTATGCGGTCATCGAATTACACTTGTCGACTGTTAACAGAGCTTCGCTCTAAAAAAACAGGTGATAAAAGTTCTAAGAACTCGATAAAATGGTCTCAAAAACCGATGGTGCAGAAAACAATTTGCGAAGGGCTTCGCCATATTTTCTATGTTGAAAAATCTATTAGCGCGTGCAATTGTTTGTTTACATTTTTTTCAATGCATTTCAATGGGAACAGCTAAATGGTGATTATTCCTCGATGGCTGAACCGATTTTTAAAATTTTTATTTAGTGACCATCAGGATGGTCATGTCCAGCTGTGTGCAAAATTTCATTTGTCTATGTTCTCTGGTTCAAAAGTTTTATGCGCACAAAGAATTTTGATTTTCGCCTGATAACAGAGCTTCGCTCTAATCACATACGGTAGGGTATTGTTAATCATATTTCAACCAATAATAAGCCCGAAATTGTCCCTACCGTAGGTGATGTAACAATATATGATTTTTTCGTGAGCAGGCTTTCTCTCTAGGCGGTATTGCTTTAATCGCATTTCTACCAATAATAAGTCCTAAATTATGAGTAGGTATGATGATGTAACAATGTATGAAATTTCTAGGCGCAGGCCTTCTCTTTAGGTGGTGTTGCCCTGACGTAGAGAAGTTTCCATCTTGGATTTTAACAGTCAATGTCTTTTAGTTTCTTGAAAACAATGAAGGTTACATTGTTGTTTGAACTAAGATGGTCAGGTGACTTTTTCCTTCAGGGCCTGTTTATCTATTACAGAAATAAGTTCAACGTCAAAATCTCAGTGCTTCAACGATACATTATTGATGTTATGTTTCTAGAAGGGCGTGCTCAGGCTCCGATGGTCACGTGACTTTTGAGTGCCAGGGCCTATCTTTCTTGCAGGTCTCGGAAACAGTTAGGAATGAAGCAGCCTTAAATGTTGTAAATTCCTTTGATGTTTGGTTAGTCACTTCCATTGTTGTGAATATTTAAAATTTTTAAATTTATTAAGCTATCTATCTCACTTGTAGTTTATGCCCAAAGAAGATGGTGATAATACAGAAACGCGTCGGCATTAAATGTTTGTTACATTGTTAATCTTATATTGCTCAGAGTCCGTATCACGTGTGAACTTCTCTGTTCGGGATTACACAGCTTCAATGAACGCATTATGAACCTCTTCGTGATGAGGGTTCTGCATGTGCGTAAATTCCGCACGCAAACTGTAATTGTGAAACACTTTAAAAACTGTTATATTTTTATTATGTATTTGCCTGTCAATTTTTTATTCTACTTTTAATGCATCGTGTTCTATTAGGTCAATCCCGTTTTCTTTTCTGGCACGAACTATAAAATGTTATCATCTACTTGCGTTCGTCCATTCTATTTTACCTTCCTTTCCATTGTACGGAATAACACCAACGTTAATAATTTACAAATCGTATTAAATAGTAAACACGCTCAAACATCGAATATATTTCTTTCTTGCTTATTTGGGAAAAAAGAACTTAAAAACTTCGTCCTTCATCTTTTTTAACCTTAACTTCTATCATATATTTTCCCTCTGTCTCGTTTATTATGCATGATGCTCGATAAAAGAAGAACAATGGGAGAAGAGAAGGAGAACGACCGTCCGTCGCGACTCCTAAGCCGTTTCACAAAACGCGATGGACAAGTGACGCCAATGGACCTAAAGCACGAAAGACCGGTAGAGAAAGGCTGCTGCGCTTCCCTGTTTCTCCCAGTCCCGAGACACGAAAGAAATCAATTATTAATACAGCAATTTCTCCGATCTTCTCGAAAATAAACGGAGTCATTCTTCTTCCTTTAACCATGTAACAAACAACAAGGAAAAAGACGCAGGCAACGTCCGTTTCCTCTTCTGTTTGTTCACTTTCTTTCTATTTTCTTCTTCAACTATCCAACTGCCTTTCCATTTATATCTGCTTTTAAATGCGCACCTATAGAAAGAAACTTTCATGGCACACACATTTAATACACTCCATCAGAAAAGAAAATTAATGTATCTGGCAGTTTTGTTCCTATGTGATAAATGATATATAAGGAGACTTGGGGAAGCCATATTAGGGAGGTCCCAGTCAAGAAGATTGTGATGAAGAGGAGAAGGTTAATGAAATGACCTCTTTCCAATCACGAAGATTATGTGATGATAGGTGGATAACTTATTGCCATCTATTTCTCTTTACATATTTCTGCCAAGAGTGTGAAGTGTATACAGTGTGTCCCAAAAGTTTGGAATCATGGAGACTTACAGAGCATGTTCGAAATGGCCAACGTTCTTCGCAAGACAGCGATCCGGTCAATATTGCCATTCCTTTCTCTTGGATCTTTCTTACACGTTTGCTCATGCATCCTTGGGTGATTGGTTATCTGTCAGGAAATAAACGGTTGAACTCCTCAGCCACGTCTCGATCACTTCCGCCGCCACCATCAGAATGACCTCGATGCGTTCCTCCTTCGTCAAAGAGAAGAGAAAAAAGGAATCTGCTGCGATTCCCTATGAATCCAGACATGGGGACCGCCTGAAGAGCGCCTTGAAATGTTCAAGACCTGCAGCAATCGAAGCCGCTTAACAAACATGAAGGCTGTTTAGGGCTACATATATGTACTTCACTTGTTGTCTGTTGCAGCACAAATGAAGCAATCTTGATAGCTTTCCTTATTCCCTTTTCCTTTTGTACTCTTACGAAAGGTATTCAGTATTTTTTCAATATATGACTGTTCCTTATCCTTCTTTTCATTTGCTGCTATTATACGAGAAGATATAAGAAAATAACGCCATTTAATTTTTTCAAAGAAAATTACAAAATATACAGGTAAATAACTAAGTGCAGATGAAACTACACCATGATTTTTCCACATAGGCACTTGACGATTTAGGCATTTATCCCAACGCTGCACCAGTTTCAGAATATCCCGCTCATAGAACTCCGTTAGCTGTGAATACAGCCAATGTCGCACGGCAGATTTGAGTTCCTCGTCAGTCTCAAACCTCTGAGCACACACAAATCTCCTCATGGGACCAAAGAGGTGGTAGTCCGAGGAAGCCAAGTCCAGACTGTAGGCTTGGTTTTCCTTTGACGACGTTGACCATATGTGGCCGTGCTTTGTCAAGAAGAAGTCGAACATAGTTTCCTCTTTCTGATCGCTTTTCCCGAATAACACGCCGCAGTTTAGTCATCGTTTCACAATAGGCAGCGGCGTTGACGGTTGACCAACGAGGCAGGAACTCTGCAGTAGGATGCCTTGCATATCCCAAAAAAACTGTAAGCATTATCTTCCGAGCTGAAGGAGAAACTTTGAATTTTTTTGCGAATCGGAGAATTTGGATGTTTCCACACCATGCTTGCAGTTTTAGGCTCAGGTATAATGTAAGACCCAGGACTCATCTCCTGTGATAATGCCATTCAGAAACGAAGTTTTCTTTTGGTTGTACTGCTGCAGATATTGCAGACTGCACGCCATTCTGTTGCCGGTCTGTTCTGGTGCCAGACTTGATGGAATTCAACATGAACAGACTTTGCGGTATCCAAATATCTCATGCACTATATCACATACAGACCCATGGGATATGTAAACGTTTTTTAACAGGATACTGCTCCATGCTATAAGGTTCGATTACTTCCGATCGGTTCAGTAAGCATGACAACGACATTATATTCATCTATGCCATCGTAAACTTCAGATCTGAATCCCATCCGGCATCTGTGGCATAACCCCTCCTTACTTTAACTCAACAATCCTCCAGTCTATCGGAGTTATGTGCTGCCATCATCGAGGAATGAGATAAATACCTGAAGACTTTTTTTCAGAAACTTGTGGATTCCATGCATCAACGAATTCGAACAGTAACAGCATCTGGAGGGGCCCAACAAGATGATGTGCCTGATAAATTGATCAGTCAGGGTACGTATTTGCGCCATACGTACATGGCGGCATTTAAATAAATAATAGACACTAAAAGATATATATTTTTTAAAATTTTAAACAGGCCCTTTTGGGTTCTGTACGTGCTACATTTGAATGCTATTAAATGGATTAAAATCCCGAGTAATACCAGCTAGTTGTATTGAGTTATAAAAATATGACAGTGTAATTGGGACATCATTTCTCCTCTAACTTTTCGCAACGCTTGCCGACTATTAACAGTAATTTTAGTCTCTCTCTCTCTCTCTCTCTCCCAAAGAACGTTTTTTTTCCTTCCTAGTTCCTTTTTTTCTATTATCTAAATTCGTTCGGATAAAACATTTCAGTCCCTGTCTTTTTTTTTTTCAATTCACTTTGGCAAATGCGTGCAGATGGCGCTCGCAATGGGGGGTCCTACAGAATCATTCTCGTTTTGCGTAAACGACTGGCGATTGGACGGTTGCCCGCCCATCCTCCTTACCGCCCCCCCCCCTCCCCGTCTCTCTTCGTTTTCTCCGCAGCCGCCGTCGCCGCCGATCGTGGTTTCTTCCGCAACAGCAGGTGATAAATGCGCAAATAACATACAAGTTGGCAAATTGCTGTCTTCTCGGATCGCATCAATTACGTCACCCCAGTTCGCATCGTCCCGGCAGAAGACACTCGATGACAGATGAAACATTCTCACCCAATACGAAAATAAAAGTAAAGCAGGAGACCATCCTTTCATCATTATTTTTAAAATGATTTCAAAATTTATTGAACATTCTTAGAAACCAAACGCGACTAAAAACAATCAGTGAAATCATAGTCTTCTATTAAAGGAATAAAATCGACTTCAAAACGGTCTTACAATATTAAAATTAAATAAAAGAAACGTATTTATTAAGATGTACGGACACACTATATATATTAATATTATTTTAATTTTTAAACAAAATATACTGTTTTATATACAGAGATTTTAAACGAAGTGTCAAAATTCGAGGGCCTTAAACTTCAGACGGATAGGTAAAAAGAAAATAGTAATACGGAATTTCTGGTTAATATTAGATTTCTCTATTTTTTTCCTCTAGACATTTAAAATTTTAAACATTCAAAAGAGAAGAAAAAACTCTTCATACGTGTAATGAAAAAAAAATCTCCGGAAATCGGACTTTACTGAGAAGGGACATTTCTAGCCCTTTCCGACGCTATTTATAGCTATTCCGCTATAATTAACGCATGTAAAACACGAAATGTCTCTCCTTCGAAGAAATGCATATCGGCAGTAATGAATGGGAAAGGAAAATCCCGGGAAGGGTTAATTCCAACTGGCCAGAAACAGTAAAATCCTCGAGTTCCCCCGAGCCGAACACCACAGGTCATTCGAAAGGTCAAGCAGTGAGAAAATCCAGCAACCCAAAGAGGGATCGTAAACACTGTAGGAACTTCACAGGCTACCGTAAATAAAATAATAAACAAAGATTTGCAACTGGAAAAGCGTCACAAGAGTCGTGTTCATAAGTTGCTGCCACGACACGTCATAAAAAGGAAGAGGAACTGTCGGAGGCTTATGAAAAGGACAAAAGCAAAGTTTGGCTGCATACGTCTAATTTATGTTGGATTTGGAAGATGAGACTGGAATTCACGTTATACCCTTTCATGATATCCCTGTCAAATCACCAGATGTACCCCCGACGGATTTCTGTGGATTTGGATTATTGAAACAAGCCCTTGCTCGACGCCGTCCAACAACCATTGAGGTCACTGGAAAGCCTGCAAAGAGGAATGGAACAACATCAGCCTCGCCGTTCTGCAAACATCTCTTCTACAGCAGGGCAATTGTCCACAACCAGGGTCATCAAACAGAATACGATCGTTGGTGGAGAAAGGGATTTACTTCGTAAACTTTCTCCTCCAAATCGTTACCGCAGATCGTAATCAACCTTCTGTCAGGAAATAGCACTTCAATTTGTAGACTCCGGCTCTTTCGTATTTGTTGCCGTCCGTTCTTGTTCTTTTCTTCTTTATAGTATGTCCTGTGGTCCGGTTTGTTTTGTAGGCTATCCGGATTCTTTTTTTTTTAATCATTTTCCTATTTCAACGTACACTATAGGATCAAAAGTATCTTGACACCTTTACATATTGCTTCTGCAAAGAAATAAGAAATGAATATGGCGTCGATCCTGCGATAATAGCTGGTACTCTGTCAGAAAAGATCACATGAATTTTTTTTGAAATGTTAAAGCTGGAAATGCATGTCATTTTTTCAAGGTCGGCTACGAGATAGGCCACGCCGCCCTTCCAGTTTCTACACATATGGGATTGAGATCCAGATTTTGAGCAGGGTAATCCAAATTCATGTCTACAATCACGTAATCATTTGTGCACAGCTTGCACTTCACGGACGGACGTAAGATAGTGTTCAAAACAAATATGACTCCTCACTAAACTATTGCCACAATATAAGCAGGTTGGAATGGTCTCTAACATGGAGATAACCTTCCAGGTTCAGAGTTCCTTTCACGTGAACAGGGGGTCGCGGCCAAAACTATGGGAGCTCTTAAAGAATTATAACGGTGTTGATATTGAATCCAGTCATCTTGGAAAATTTTACGAATCGAATCCATGCAATTCTGTTTTAAGATGTGACATTTTGGAAATGTCACAATTGAATAGATTTAATTTTATTCAATGTGTACTAACCAAACTAACAGTTATCCAATAATTTTAACACTCCAGAGGTGGCGCGGGTGTTTGTAACAAGGATGGTGGCGCGCGGTCTCTGAGACCGCATTTTTAAACCACTTTTTTATGTTCAAAAATAAAAATCATTAATTTTTTTATCTGTCACTTAATTTACTTCACTGTTAATGGAAAACTTCAAAAAACCTTCCAATATTATCTAAAAAATGCAACTTTTCGAAAGAAATTTAAAACCCCTTCTTTTTTCCTGAAAATTAGACATGAATAGATCAGAAAAGGATTTATAGTTTAAAATTTGTATTTTGCTCTATTTTTAACCTTCATACATATACTGAACGACCAATTTATTACAGACACCTCTTACGGAAAATGGGTCGTCCTCCCAGTGACACTCAAACAATGGAACAGGCCGAAGCGGTGTATAAAAGGGATGCATTGGATCACAAGTTGCAGTCAGCAGCCTAAGTGGACTGAATATGGGAAAATCCAAGGATTTGACCGACTTTGAACGAGGCATGATCGTTGGAGCTCGACGGTCGCAGATGAGCATTTCCAAAACCGCGAACCTCCTCGGGTTTTCCCGTGCAACAATGTCAAGGGTATTCCGTGAATGGTAGTTATGCCAAAAAACAACCTCCAACAAACACAACTCCGGACGAAACAGGGCCGTGGATGAAGGAGGCCAACGGCGACTGGCACGAATCATCCATAGCAACAGGACGGAAACAGCCCAACAAATTGCAGCGCAGTTCAGTGAGCAATGAGGGAGCATCCCAACCCGTTTCGGAGCACACGGTGTGGCGCAACTTGCATCGAGCTGGGTTTAACAACAGGAGGCCTGTACGGGTACCGTCGCTGTCACCGCAAAATAGGAAAGCGCGCCTGCTATGGGCACATAGGCATCGCCACTGGACACTGGATGAGTGGAAGAAGGTCGCCTGGTCCGACGAATCGCGGTTCCTACTTCATCATGCGGACGGCAGACTGCGCAACTGGCGCAAACAGCACGTGGCCATGGACCCATCCTGTCAGCAGATAACCGTACAGGCGGGTGGAGGAGGAGTGCTTGTCTGGTGTGTCTTCTCTTGGGACACATTGGGTCCTCTGATATCCGTACACACATCCCGGAATGCGACACACTATCTGAACATTGTTGCCGATCAGGTGCACCCATTATGATGACCTGGTGGTGAACGACAGTTTCAGCAGGACAATGCTCCCTGTCACCATGCTCCAATGGTTTTGGACTGGTTCGAGGAACATGACGCGGACTTCCACCTGCTTCAGTGGACAGCTCGGTCGCCCGATCTCAACCCGATCGAGCATTTATGAGATGAAATCGAGAGAACCATCCGACGCCTTCCCACACTAGCGTCCAACCTGCACCGGAACGCTGTGATGTCAGCATGGGCTGCTATTCCTCCGCAACGGTTTCAACACCTTGGTGAATCCATGCCAGCACGTATTCAGGCAGTTCTCGCCGCTAAAGGAGGCGCAACACGGTGTGAGGTCGGGGCTCCGCGGTGGCCACTTTGCAAGTTCCAGGTTATTGTTTGCTCGACCAATCCACCGCTGTGATTTCTTTTTATGGGGGTGTGTAAAGGACAAGGTCTTCACCCTACCCCTTCCCCGTGACCTAGACGAGCTGAAAGAACGCATTACGGTAGCGATACGTGGGATTGATGGAGACATGTTAATGCGGGTTTGGGACGAATTCGACTACAGGGGGGCATATTGAACATCTTTAACTGTGTCACAATAAACTTCAAGTGTTTTTCTTTAAGAATCCATATGTGGTGTGTCTATATTCTGAATAGCTTTGATGTAATAAATTTTTAAAGTGTGAAGTTCTTTTGTAATCACCCTGTATTCTAAAATAATATAAACAGAGATTAATTTGTATATGAATTTATATTTATAGAAATATTTTATTGCTTTTGAAATTCAGAAACAGTATTAGTATTCTTACTTTCTTTGCATATTGCAATTTCTCCAAATATTTGTTTTCAAATAAAAGTCTCTAAATAGGAAAATATTTGTAAACTAAAACGATGTTGGGAATTAACTAGAGAAAATGTTTAGGTAATAAACAATTAAAAAAAAGTAAAATATATTACTTTTCTTCAAAACGTTTTAGTAACGAAGTACCTTTTTAGTTGTTGATGGAGCATGGTCCCTGAGACCGCATTTCCTGTTATATGCAACAATGTGCACGCAATCACGGATTCAGACACACTGACTTCTTGAAGGGTCCAAAATAGAAGAATACTGAAGTAGTCATTTGTTTCTTTTAAATTAATAAGAATATATTCACGAAAATGTACTGATGCGGTCCCTAAGACACCCCTGGAGTGTTAAATTAATCGTAAGTTGCTGGAATCAATGGAATGAACATATTGCAGGGATAACTCTCACTTTGAAACTACTTTGAAACGAAGAAAGCGACTGGATGCCGATGATGCAGGGAAGCATCAACAACGGTTATTCAAGGGGTGGCAAAGACCACAGATTACTTAATACGTGTATTAAGTAATCTGTGTAATAACTCTCAGACGTTTGCCCTCCCGAACCCCCCCCCCCCACCGTCACAAAGACTTGATATATCAGGTTGTGGTTATACAGTCATAATCCCTACACATTTCCAATTCATCATTTAGGGGTGGAAGGGCCGAACAGATTTTCCACAATGTTTTCCTCCCATGTTACCGTTTCTGTTTTGCAATGACATCTGCAGAAACGCCTGCATTTTTTATACATATCTTAGCAAGTATTGAGATATCCATGAAAATCCGCTATATTGAGGGATATACGGGAACGTTGATCATATACCGCACATATGCATTTTAAAGGTTTCAATAAAAAGTAAACAAGATGTTTTCCTTTAAACACCGGTTCTATATAATTACAGAATCTTGAACGAAACACTTGCGCTAAAAATAGCTTCAGATAAAGTAAAATCACGAAATATAAAATTCTAATCATTATGCCGAAACTTCCAAACACAGAGATACTACTTTTACAACTTTTACCTTTTATACATTTCTGATGCATCTCTTAGAAATAAACAGTTCTGAGAACAGACAGCTGTCGTGGAGACCTTAGTGAGGCTGAGGATTTAACAAAACATTTTTTAAGAAATGCGTTCGTTTCTTTGAAAACACACTGGCAGAATAGAGCTGATTTACTTTGAATGCAGCCAATTCCGCTTTTACAAGGTGGAACAGGAATACAGTATAAAAGAAAACACATGAGTTTAAAAAATGTAAGATTGGTTCCATTACTTCAAAAACACGATACACAATTTCGATTTTATATTTGATTTTCTTTTTATATTCATTGCAGATGTGCATTTTATCTCGTAAGTGTACGTATAATAAAATTATTCAAACGAACATCCTCAGTCCCGTAACATCCAAAATAATTAAAAATTCGTCTTGCGTACCTGCAGATTTGTCTCAAGTATTTTAATTTCTTCAAGTTGGCTAATTTTGTCGGACTTGATTGTTTCTGACACAACATTAATCATCTCTTCATCTTTCCCCCCCCCCTCCTCCATTCACCATTCGATTTGCTATATCACAATCGGTAACTCTTCTTTATTCATCTTCACTCTTCAATTAATGAAAGATATACCCGCATTGCTAATTTAAAAAATTACATTATAATAATCAATTTTTTCCCGTTTCTGTTTGGTTCTGAGGAAGTTAATAAAACTAAAACCACACTGGAACAACAGTAATTCATTCAGTCTCATTATCGAATAAGAAATACCTGAAAAGCATTCAAGAGTAATTATTAAGTAATTGTAATAACTTGACCAAGAAGTATGCTTTAGAAATGTACCTATATACCAATATACGACACCAATTTCATTTTAAATATCTAACACTGAATGGTGGACGAAATTTGTTTTAGGTAATTAAATTATATATTGTATTTAAAAAATAAGTTTATTTTCTAGTCCGTCAAAAAAAGCGTCTAAAACAGAATTGAGTGTAAATACAGTGTTGACACTTTAGCAGGGGTGTGTCCAATTTATTGTTTTGTACATTGTTTAATTTTTTTTATTAACAAAGTCCAACAAAGGACAAGCGCATGAAAAAAAATACTAAATTGTGACTATTATGTACATACAAGGTTCGTTTGGTGAATGGTCCCATAGTTAAACAATCGCGCTGGTTAGGGTGTTGCGCTCACGCAGACGCAGTGAGAGACATGGCAACTAGTTAAATCGGAAGTGCGCGCTATGATCAATTTAATGCAGTCAGTGTGATAAGGCGTATCACTGCGAAATGGAGTAACGCGTCAACATCAAGTTTTGCTTCAAATTAGGCAAAACGGCTACAGAGACACATGAAATGTTAGTGAAAATATACGGTGTGGAATGTTAGTAAAAAGTGTGTTTTTGAGTGGTTTAAACCCTTTAGAGACGGAAAGGAAGATGTAAAGGATGAGCCGCGTTCGGGTCGACCGTCAACAGCCACAACCCCAGACAACATCCAACTCTAGATTTGGCACCTGCAGACTTCTTCTTGTTTCCCCGTCTCAAAGGAGTTCTGAAAGGTCTACGCTTTGCCGACATTGAGGAGATCCAACAACGTGTGACAGCGGTGCTTCGAGCGATACCGAAAGAAGAGTTTGGTGACAGTTTTCAGCAGCTGTACAACCGATGTCAAAAGTGAGTTATGGACAATGGCGAATACTTTGAATGCCAGTAATGGTATTTTGTTTGTATCTCTTGTTTTCTTTATTTTACGAGACCATTCACCGAACTTTTCGTACGCACCTTGTATACAAATGGCGTAGAAGCTACATTATAATGTGAAACAGTTCATAATCGCGCTGCTAAGACATGGAGTCTCAATAGGCATCGCGTACATCTGATTCCGTTTAATTTCCCCCTATGCCTTAGTGACCCAATACTTCGGACAGTTGTCTATAAAAATAGTATTGTGAAAACTATTTTATTGAATCATATATATTGATTTACTAATATACTACTAATATAGTATATGCTTATATTCGGATATACACCATATTGCCATTAATGACCGGACACTTTCGATTTTACACGTTTTGTCGAATATCTAGAAAAATACTTGACGAATTATCCTGAAATTTCAGGGGTGTAAAAAGGATGTTACACCTCATATATTTCAGCGAAGGTTTTCTCCCGAAGGCAAATAGGGGACCAGCAAAAAAATGAACCAAAGAAATAATGTTTGGAATCACCCTGTAAAAAATATTGCTTGAAATGCATTGTAGCTGTAGCATATGCTTAAGAGGCTTGTTTTACTTTTCTGTGTTCATTTGTATGAGAATAGCACGTATATTCATGGAGATATTTAAAGAGGTCGAAATGTTTTCGTATGTTTTTTGTTTATAATACGCAAGATTTTCAACCCATAATACGCATGAAAAAATATTGACTTCATATCAGCGTAAGAAGAAGAAATTGATACTGGTGTCCGATCCAAAAATAAAAGTTTGGAGAAAGCCCCTTATCGTTTTGTTTATTTTTGAGAGCAGCTGAAATTCAACTCATCCTATCGGCGATATCTTTCTCAATTTTCACGATATTTGCTTGGGCTTTTTATAAGAGTAGCTCTATACATTTGGCTAATAAATTATGCAAAAGACAATTTGGTAACGCATGCGCAGTTAAACATTATTTAGTAAAAATGCTCATATTTCATCAAATATTTAATATTTTTCTATTCTGATTGCAGGGAGTTGTCTGTACTGTAGTTTGTCAAGTTTCCTGTAAATGGCATTGCATTGGGTTGAAAATCTTGCGTGTTATAAAAGAAAATATTTGGACCTTTTTAAAGAAACCTTTATATCTCCATGAATGTACGTGCTATTCTCATACAAATGAACACAGAAAAGTAAAACAAGCCTCTTAAGCATATGCTACAGCTACAATGCATTTCAAGCATTATTTTTTACAGGGTGATTCCAAACATTATTTTTTTGATTCACTTCTTTGCTGGTCCCCTATTTGCCTTCGGGAGAAAACCTTCGCTGAAATATATGAGGTGTAACATTACTTTCACACCCCTAAAATTTCAGGATAATTCGTCAAGTATTTTTCTAGATATTCGACAAAACGTCTAAAATCGAAAGTGTCCGGTCATTAATGGCAATTTGGTATGTATGTATTCGAATGAACGTATACGGAATGGGTCTTAGAAAGGTCTAATTATTTTTGAAGCATCTTGATACATTTGAATTCTCGGTTCCATACAATTAAATTTTCAACAAGGTTTTAATTTGAATAATTTGATAGATATCATCTACATGAACATACACATTGTGCCGTTTTAATATTATACCGAGTTTATCTCTTCGCCCTATCCAATTTTCACCTGGAAATCGAGTAGATGCAATACAGACGCGCTTGCCGGAATATAAACATCTCCAGAAATGTAACAGTTGAGGAATAAGCATGTATTTTATGTAATTGCTTCCACAAATTTGTAAAAATGTAATTTCTTTCTCTTACATTTTTGATTCTCTACAAAGTGCTGGAGTCTTAAAAGCTTTTGAGTGTTCGTTGTTTTTAATTAATAAGCCAAGCAGTTAATTGATTATAAACAGATCACGCCCTTTAAGCTCATTAAGGGATTAATCTAATCCATAAATGCATAACGAGGATAATAAAATTTGGAGAGGTCTTGTTTTATCTGATATATGTAGAAATAAAAGAAAATTCTCTTATTATTATTATATGAGAGGAGAAAGAGACATCATTGGATTGCTCTGAAAATAAACTTGGGTAAGCCGCTGAACGAACAAGATAAAAATGATTGTAGGGAGAATTCCGCCAACCTTAAAAGAACTCTTCCACTGCAGAAAGGAAGTTTAGATTTTATGGGGTTTTCAGAGGACACGTGGAGAGCACGCGCCATTTCTTCTTCGTGCTCATAACTGAGTTTCACTGAGTTTGGCAGTTTGTGGCCGGGACGACCTTTGCTATGTTTGCACACGGAACAAAAAAATGCGTTCAGTGTTAGAAAACATTACCGAAGGGGGAAATGACAATTTTTTACGGTATAAAAATATAAAAGAAATAAAAAAAAAAAAAAAAGAGAAAGAGGAAAATGGGTGGGGCGCATATGAGCTGTCGGGGAATAAGGAGCACCGGCGATATTTACAGAGTGTGACATTCTTATTTCTTTGGGGTCAAGAGATCGCTAAGAATTCCAGAGAAGTGTCACCGAACGTATCGAACGAAAGAGACTAAGCTGAAATCGAGATTTTTATTATTTTCTCGATACGTTCCATCTCTTTTAAGGAATTCTTAAAGGAAATGGGTATAATTTACTTTAAAAACCAATAAATATGTGAGAAAGGACACGTTTCCAACTATATCAAATATCGATTAAATGCAATTGTTAAAATTTCCTTAAAAATTAAATGTCAAACTGGAATCAATTTAAAGCTAGAAGGATAAAAATAGAATCCAATCTTCTAGGCTTGGAGGCTAAAAAAATCTTTCTAATAAATAAATGCCTATAACTTTAATATATTTCGATATTGCATTTTCTTATAAAATGCAGATCTCGATTAAATTATACTCTAGGTATAAAAATTGCATGCTTAATATTGCAATTGACTTTTTAATGCCGTATTAAGATCTTTTGATTCTCTTTCGTATAAATGTAATCAACAGTACTATACAGTATGAGTACTTAAGTAAACATTCAGAGTTACTAAAATACAACAATCATAGGGATAATGAATTATCAACTTATTATCAAGGTTAGCAAGAAATAAGTTTCCCCACCTCCTCAGAGAGCTCTAGAACACGTTCTACTGCTTCAAATGAGACAAAATTTGTACTACAGATAAATCAAATGATGCGCTTGACATTTATTCAATAAACCGAAATTCACCAATAGATGGTGCTGTAACACGAATGGTACTTATTTACATTCGGCGCTGTGTTCTGGGTACCGGCAGACTCACTACGTTCAGCTGGGGAAATTGTTTTTCCGAATAGAGCACAGTGTTCAAAAAGAAGGAGGATATAATGAGCATTTTAGTGCTACATCTTAAACATTTATATGTGTAATGTTATTCAATATTTGTGTGTGCTCCAGCGCCATCTGTCGAAGGGTTTTTATAAAAAAAATTATTTAATAAATGAGAAGGCCGTTGTTTGAATTATCTGTAGTACAAATTTTGTCTCTTTTGGAGCAGCAGAACGCACTCCAGAGCTCTCTGAACTTATTTGTCGCTAATCCTGTAGATAAAATTATAGGTAAAAAATATCCTAGGGTATCTGATCAAGAAAAGGAGAACTATGTACATTATATAACGTAATAATAAAAAATCTATATTTTTATTTTGCTGTTTGAATTTTTTGAACAGTTCAAATTAATATGTCGCATCCTGAAAATAATATTCTGCTAATCTGTCAATATAAAAACTGCTTATATTTCAGGAAGTGAAGAACTTGAAGAAACAAACTCTTATTAAGAAGAAACTGTTATATAAAACAAAAAATTTGTAAATTATGATTAAAATAGGAAGAAACAGTGGCTCAATTGATTAGGGCATCAGCACGATTAGCTGAAAGTTCCTGGTTCGAATCCAGGCTGTGGAATTTTCTTTTCTATTTTCATTTTATTTTAAACATATGAAGTATGGCATGTAGTAAATCTTCATCGAACATTCATGAGTTATTCTTAAAAATATTTCTCATGGAAAGTTTCTATTTAGCATTTAAACGAATGGAATAAACATGTAAATAACGCTACAAATTCAAGGTTACCAAAATAAAATGTTATAAAAAAAGCGTATTTTTGAATTCCGTGAAAATAACTTTTTGAAGATTATGTCCGCTACCAAACCAGTGCAAATTCCTTTATTGAAAGTTATGGTTACATTTCAATCCTTTTTTTCAGCTGTGTCAGTGAAGCAAGTCGCCTGAGAAATATTATTGCTCTCCTCACGAAGATAAAAATCATTGTGAATCGGGCGACAACTCTGGAAGAAATCTCATCCTCCGTGTCAACGCTAATTCACATTTAGTTCTTCGAGGAGATTGGTGATCCCAAATTCCATTCGGTGGTCGTCAGAGCGCAAGCAAATATTTCCTGTCGCCAGAACAGAACAAGAGGGGTGGTATTCGAGGAACCTTAGGGCTTTAAAAACTACCGCTGATCAAAGAAGATAGAAAGCCGTGAAAGAGAGGACGAGGGAGAAGGGATTGAAGGAGGGTATACGAATGACGACATTTTTCGCTTCTTTTCATTTCTTTTTTTTTTTTTTCGGTCTCGTGCGCCTTCTTCTCTAAACCCGTCATCCGCATGAAACACGAAAAACGAACCCAACTGATTTATGGTTTACTGGCTTCCAGGAGCGATATTGGTTCCGATTGGAACGATCAGACCGATATCTGCCACCAGTTCGAGTTCGCTATTCATCGGGCACTTGGTGGAGAAATTTTCCTCGGTCCATGGATATTCCGTTATAACACAGAAGCGGCTTTCGGATTCGATTTATTATCTAAGTAGGTAGGGAAGGATATTTCTTTTTCCGAAACAATGTAAAGGGAAGCAACTGTAAAATAATTCATGCCTTATATTCGACCATAGGAAGTCGTTCGAAACATTTGTCTAGCTTCTATAAAATTCTGTAAATGCCAACACGTTATCGATGTTGAAATAAAAAAAATATGAGTAAAAATGAAAAAAAAGTCAAGACAATTTCTATATATTTGAATAGGGTTTCTAATCAGTATAGCTTCATATAAAGATTTACAATTAAGTCTTAAAATTATGAGATTTGCCTAATAATCTTCGAAATGTGAAATCAAGCTTTATTTAAAATTTCTGAGACCTAATGCTTACCAAGATACAGAAAATTAATAAATTAACCTTTTATAAACTGATGTACTATTATTAAATTTTTTTTAATACCCCTAAAGTCATTAAGTTCGTGGATTCGGCGCATAGCGTCGCTTGCGTACACTACAAAGCCTAAGTTGCTTAACACTTGATGTGTTAGTTGCGTGCGTCCAGAGTAAACTGAGCTGCGGTCTCTGCTTTGAAGGACAGGTGGATACGAGCGGCGGAGCTCGAGAATGTCGCAGTTTGAGCAAAGGAAGAAAGTTAAAGAATGTTAGGAAAATCAGTTAGGAGACCTTTCAAACAAAATCAAACAAGTGAACGGCGACGAAGCCATGGGCTGGAGGGCTGTGTTCAAGTGTCACAATAGCTTTAAGAGGAGAGATACAGTTTGGAGGATGTGTGTATTGGTCGATAAACAATAGCCCGAACTGAAGCCAAGATCGCAGAGATGGCAACGTTTATGCGTACTAAGCGATCCCAATCGATAGAAAACCTCGAAGGTGCTACAAGGATTAGCCACGGTACATGTCAAAAATTCTGACTGATGACCTGACCAAATCGCGTATGTTCCAAGCTTCTTGACGTAAGACTAATATAAAAATGCATGACTATTTTTGGCGACCTGGTCGGTAGTGCTGACGAAGATGGGACGTTTCTCAATCGGATCATAACAGAATACGAAACCGTGTGCTTTCTGTACAACTGAAGCGACAATCGGCCACCTGAAATCGCCAACATTGCCACGAAGAAAGAAACCGCTACAGGACATGTCAAGAGGGAAGTATTATCTTTTTATTCCTCGGGAATTGTCCACAGAAGGATTACAAGTTTATCCTTCGCCGTCTACGCGATTCAATTCGTCGCAAACGTCCTGAGCTTTGGCGCAGCAAGTACTGGCTGTTGCTAAACGACAACGTCCTTGCACATCCGTCTATGCGCGTCCAAGAAGAATTAGCACAAGCAACAGAACGTAATTCTGCCACAGTCTCCAGACACACTTGATCTCGCACTATAGCGACTTTAAAGAAAAAATCGTGGGAGTCGATTTCAGTCGGCTAAGGAGATCGTCATTCAAAGCCAGCTCATCCTAATACAGTAAAAAATACTTGTCGAGAAATATATCTGAACCGATAGTGGTTGCGGATGACGGCCAAACGTGTAGGACGTTAAGAATGTCATTACGCGAAGTCCGAAAAGATAGGTCCGCAAAAAACAAGGAAACGTACCAAAACAAATTCCTGATCTCGCGCATTAATCTTATGCAAGAATAACTTTAATTACTGTCAACGTTTACCTGCTATTCCATTTTAAAAATCGTCGGTGCTTTTTAGGACAACTGGTACTTCTAAGATAATAATGTTAAAGCGAAGTTCGTCAGCTTTTTTTAGATCTTACCATTCTGTGTCCGATTAAATAAATAAATAATTTTTCAATTAAAATCTATAAATTAATTTTTAAATTCTTATTATGTAAAATAAAATAATAAATGTTAAAGGCAATTTAATTAGAAATTGTTGAACTTATGAATTGAAAAATCTTATTGTTGATATTTTTTTTAAAACTTACTTTAAATTCAGCGTATTTAAAAATTTAATTCCCAAATGCATGATTTCTTTTAACCGCCGGATCCTCGAAAAGAAACATTAAAATTTCTATCGATTCGTTGTGGAATAATTGTGGAAATTACTCTTTTAACCCGGATCCCTTAGACAAAAATCCCAGATAAACCGCTTAGTTTTAGCAAATTAAGATGATCTCTTCGGAATTTTTTTTTTTTTTTATTTAAGATGAATTCCTTACCTAAAGTATTCCGTGGTTCAGTTCCGCTCGAATGGTAGAAATCGGGGTAAAAAACACTCGAAGCCTTCCTTGCGCACACACTTATATTTCGAAATTTACATAATGCTAAACCCTTTATTGTAAAAATTTGCTCTCGAGTAATAATGAAAGATAGAAAGCTCATCTACTAAATTTCTCCATGTCAAAGCTAAAAAAGGCCTATTTAAAGAAATTAATTAATAAAATGGTAATTTTTAAACTATATTCTGTTGTTCTGCGCTAAATGATGTTTCAAAAATTTAAGAGTGGAAGAAATTTTGTTGTCAAAAGTGATCTCTACGAGTTGAGTTGACGGTTTGATTTGCATTAACCTGTAAAGAAAGGGAAAACCTCTATGCCATAAAGAGTTTTTCTTCCTGTTAGTGGTTTAGAGTTTTTCTTTTTTTTTTTTTTTTTTTTTTACATTGCACAGTGTCTTCTTATGTTATTAATTTGTATAAAGCATAATTATTAAATGAAATCTCTGTTGTGACACTTGTACCGTAAACAGTTAAATTATTCTAGTCATTTAAATGTTTTTATTTCGATTAATAGTATTCAAAATTATTAAAGAATAATTTTAGCAATAAAGAAAATACGATGCCTTAACGCGCCGAATTCTCCACTTTAGAGAGAAAAAAATCTACGCCCAGGAAGAGGAAGACATATGCATACAAGAAGAAATGAATAAACTTCACAACAATTGGAAGAGTTATTGGAGCAAGTCAATTTGAGATTGGTCTACTCTGGCCTGGATATAAACTGGACACAAGTTTTTGCCAGAGACTTTTAAAACGTCTCTGGTTCTTGCTAACACACCATAGATTCATAAAGTTACCGGATGGTGTTCTGAGGAATATCTTGCCAATGATCTCCAATTGGTGGACTAATGCGTCGGAATTCTGGTTTGATGGAGACGACGTTATATTGCATCCCAAATAGGAACAGATCTGCTGATCTGGCTGAACAAAGCAGTGTGTCGCAAGAAAGGAGACAGACCACGGAAAGATGTGCAGATGTGGAAGGACGGTTATCTTGTCCAAAAATAAGCCCATGGAGCCGCAAAAAGAACGACAGCAGAACGGGTCGTGGAATATCTTCAATGGAGGACTATCAAAAACTGTGTATCTAATTCGAAGTAGAAAAAAAATTAAACCTCAAAAAAAAAAAATAAACCTTATATGCAAAAATTACGGAGCAAACTCCATTTCCTTGGCTTCTCATTTCTTTGAACATACAGGTGCACATGTTTTAATGATTTTTCCGAGTCTCAGGATGTTTTTCCAATAAACAACAAGTGGAGTTTATTTCTCTTTTTCGCAAAATTTTATTACTGGGGCCCGTATATTTAATAGTAATCTGAGATTGCATCAGAAGTTCTTAAAAATTCTACATAAAGTTCATTTGAAAAAATTAGTTCAAGAGCACTTTCACAATCAACAGGCGCCTCTAGGTGGTTTATATACCTCTTTATCTTTAAGAGCATTTTAAGCTATTAACTCATTCTATTACATTATTTTTTGAAACGTTCTTATCATTAAAGTTTCAATATGAGGAAACAGCTGCAAGTAAAGCAAATATACAAAAAAACCTAATAACAATTATTAAGTAATCATAAAAAAGTAAACTGGTAAAGAATGAAACATGCTCGTAAACGAGGAGAAAATTTAAAAATAAACTAACAAACTAACATCAATTATGTCTTATAAACATATTTGATGTTAAAGTGGAAGCATTTTGAATGAAAAAAAAATTAAAGAACAGAGTCTTTTTGAAAATCTTATCTCGTTAAATGAAAACGTCGAAGTACTGAAATGTCTTTCAAAAACAAACTAAGCAACACAACTGAAAAAACGAGAACACTGATCAAATGAAAAATGCAGTATAATTTTTCAGAAATCAACTTTCAGCAGGCTCGTATATACAGTTTAGTTTGAGCAGCTGCCATCGATAATAAAAACTCATGTAACGCTGTAACCAATGTCTCAATTCGCATGATCAATATGTGAGAAGTAATGTAGATATGTAGAAAATATACGAACATACTAAATGCCCCCACCGTTGTTTCTTGTTTATTTTTATCGCTTGTTGGATAACCCTCGTATAAGTGACCCAGATAGGAATAAATTTATAAACTCTTATGGGAGACATTCAATAATAAGTTTTGAATGTCTCCTACAAGTAGGAATTGAAAATGAATATAAAACCGTATGCTTCACTTTAAAGAAGATAAAGTCAATTCCAAGAATAATTGAATCCTTAATCGGAGACATTAAGATCTGAAGATACCGTACATCTTGTATCCAAGTTTAATCAGCGTTTCTTTTATTTCTCAAGTGATAGTTTCTTTATTTTAATTTACTTTCTCTTGCGTTAATGTTTTCTAGCTGAGAACAAAGTTCTCTTTCAGTTGCACTGTTTGTTCGCAGCCTGTGCAGACTCAAATCTTAAAGCTTTGGCTTCGTCGGTTGTATTCATCGTTCGCCTCGCTCGATAAATGGACGGGAAAATTTTTCATTTAAACACAGATCACGTTGAAGATTTCGTTTAAGTGCCACTGATGGCGTTAATTGTAGCACTTTTCCTATTAATTATGAGATTCAATCAAACCCTAATCGTCCTGTTCGCTCTGAATAAACACCGTGTTGCCCAACTCTGTGCCGCGCCATTTTCACTGATTATTGACTTGAATTTCGTGGCTTAAATTACACCTCATGAAGCCGAAAAGCAAAACGAAAAAAAGAAAAATAGAAAAAAGAAAAAAATTAGAATTAATTAAACTTGGTTACAAACGCCGAAGAAGAGTAAATTGTGTAAAATTGTAATTAAAACTATCAAAATATCATTAGAACATCTGTTTGGTTCGAATCGCTCGTTCCGGGATGAGCAACATTCATGTCGTTGCGGAGCAAATTTGCTGTTTAATATGAGATAAGTTGAAAATTCCTTTGAATCAAATAAATAAATTTTGATATTATAATTCTGGGAATGGAGTATATAGTGAAACAGAAATGTTTACGAGATACCCATTAGACAAGGAATTCAGTGGGGACTTTATCAATAAATTTATATCAATTTAAATTTCTCTGAGAAATTGCAATGAAAAACAACCAATTAAAGAAGACGCAATCTTAATTGGAAACAATAACCATCTTCCTCTTAATATATGTTCACCTTAAGCAGCATATAAACAAGCCCTTAAAAATTTAATTAAACTAATTTATTTATTAATCAGATCAGCCATCTTTTACTGTTAAACGAAGTTATAAATAGAATTGGCGTGTAAATAAGATATAAATTCGAAATAAGATTTATTACAGGATTTTTCGACCGAACAGCGCGAAGAACAACAAAAAGAGTAATGGAACAAAGTCGTTAGATTTATATTCTGTGGCATGTCCCCCCCTTTAATTCTAATTTACTTTTTGCTTTTTCCTTGAACTCAATGATTTACAATGGTAGACATTTAATTAGTTTGGAGAGATAAGAGTAGAAAGTGTTTTGCTCACCACCATCCTCCTCTTCATCTTTTCACTCCTGGACCATTCCATTTGCCATCATCAGGCTTTGCTCTTCGGAACTGAAATGGAAGTGAGGGAAAAGAAAGGCCTTCTATTTTTCTGTTCGCTTCCTTCTCATCACACTGCTCTACCCTCCCACCCTCTTCTTTAACTCTTCGTTCGCAGCTCCTCTTTCCAATTCAGTTAATGAAAATCACGTCGTTCGTTGTTTCTTATCATCGAAACACTAATTACAACGAAAATTAACATAACGAGACTTTGGGGGTTGACGTCGGGAAACAAATGAATCTCACGGATTATTCTACTATTAAGAACCATACTTTATTTATTATTATTATTATTATTATTATTATTATTATTATTATTATTATTATTACTAGCAGAGGACCCGGCGTTGCACAGAATAATTACACAGTAGGTAAACAGAACAATCTCAAGAAGTTAAATAAACTGATGTGTTTTTTGGAGATAAACTGTAATAGGTTATGCACTGCTAAAACGTGCCAAATACACAAACACACACACACACACACACACACACACACACACACACACACACACACACACACACGCACGCACACAAAGAAACATATACTTTTCCCAATCGTCTGAACGCTTGGATAATTACACTTGTAGGTAAACAGAACAATCTCAAAAAATTAAATTAAATTTTGCAATATCTTAAAAATAAGCACATGAAAATGCTTAGAATTAATACAGTAAAAATTCTTAATGAAAATTCGAAAATTTCTTACTCACGTAATCTTACTTCAGACGTACACTTGATATTGTTGCAATTTCCACTCTTCTCTCGATGTGTTGAAGCAAAATTTGGCCATTCATCACTGTAGTCTAGCGGTCGCCAATTCTTCTATTTACTTGCTTCCCATTTGTTCAATACAGCACGGAGCTAAAGGAGTGCTTCCTCTGTCGTCTTTCCACTCTTTCTCAATAGTCTGCTAACTCTTCATTATCTCCAGTTACTGATCATTTTTAAAGATTTTCAAGAAAAATCTGAATAACAGGAATTCTATGCATTGTTACAAATTGAAACTTATCCATATTGCATCATCATTTTATGTTCATTGTTATAATTCTTGGAAAGGATGGCTTTATCATTGCATCATCATTTTGTGTTCATTGTTATTGGTGAATTGCGCGTTGATACCATTGTTGCAAAAACTTTGTCTTGCATTGCTGGTCATGAGATATTTCTCATTAATATGCCCTGCCATAACTATGAATATCGATTTTTTTATCAATAATTATTACTTTTTCGAAATCTGAGGTAGACAGTGACCTACCTCATGCTTTGAAGGTCATGTATGCGAAATTTTATCAAGATCGGAATAAAACTGTAGATTTGTATAAAAAAAAAACAAACAAACCCACAAACAAACCGACAAACAAACCCACAAACAAACAAACATCCTTCTTTATATATATAGATAGATAGACAGAAATATATTATTATTGTTATTATTATTGAAATAAAAAGCGTCCCATATTAATTCCATGTGATCATTTTATGTTTGTTATGTATAAACGTGCTTATTATAAAATGCAATCTTAACTGTCTCAATAGACATCTTAGAATCTACAAGGTCATTTTAGATAATTGCTTCAACAGTGACTTCAATAAGTTTATATTTGCCAACTAACTTTAATGTGGTGAACACCATCTTGCAGATGAACAATAAACTCAATTATAATTGGAATTAGTAATTACCGCAGCTACTGATTCCCATCCAGACTGCAATTGTAATTTCAAATGTGTTGACAAAAATTATGTTTTCAAATAAGAAACACAGCATCAAATTTTATTTATTATTTGTATTTACATATATTAGAATTTTCAATTTTCAATTACTGTAGAGATATAATCTAAAATTCCACTTACCATTATATTAATTTAGATGTTGTTTGATATAGCGCACATAATATATATAAAAATTGAAAATTTAATATTTACGTAGTTAACCATAAATTGGAAAAGATTAGGAAGAAAACGCACTTGATGTCTACTTTTTATGTTTTCATGAAAATAAACGCTTTTATTATTTTTTTTTTATCTGCGACAGTGCATAATTCATGTGGTCTTTTCTACTCTAAGTCTAATGTGGTAATAAATTTAGATTTCATAATATTATTTAGCCTACAAGTGGCATATTCACTGAAAGGTTGCAACAAATATGGCAACATTCCAAATCCTGTGGAAAATGGCATTCTAGCTGCTTTAAAAGACGAATAAAACAATTTTATATAAACTGAATCATCCGTTTTAGCAAAGCTCAATCTTCTTTGTAAATCCCCTAATAAAGTAAGGAGAAACTTCTTATTTGAAAGTTACTTAAACTTTTTTCCCTTTCCATTGAAACAAATTTCTTTTTAATTCGAATAATTAATCAACTGGATCTTTATAATGTAAAGGGAGTTACATATCCGAAATATTTTAGTGTTTTTGTCACGTAAACAACTGAACATTTACTAGCAACATTTGAATTGTGTAATATCCCTGTTGACAGTGTACAGTGGAATCTGAAATGTGCGGGAGATTTTTCTTTGGCTGACACCACCTTCATATTGTCCAACAATGCGCATTCATTGAAAATCACTCAATTCTATGGCACCAGGCGTTCGAGGCATGCTTCTTCAAGGGATGAGAATAATTTCCTGCAAACAATACAGTAAAATATAAGTGCATATGCACAGTATTTCTATTAAAAACATGAATAAACCTAAAATGTGGGCTATATGCAAAACAGTGTATCTAGTGATTTCCCTTTTTTTAAATTTTATATGCTAACTGTTAACGAGTAAGTATTTTCATTTTGAGTAGTTGTCTGAATTCAAATAATGTCGGTATTCTCTTGCATAAATAAGCCGCTTTTCAGTAAGTTTTTGTATAACTACGAGGTGGTATATAAAGTTCCGAGATTATATCTATACACAAGAGAGTATTTACATTTTTGGAATTACTTTTGTAACACTCCCTCAAAGTAGTCCTCTTGTGCAACTCCTGAAGTTTTTCAACTTTTGTAAAGCTCCCTGGAAGTCTTTGGAATCCGTCAAACACCTTCTGCGATTCGCGCTGATCTCGTCCATAGTTTCAAAGCGACTACTTTTCAATTTCGGGAAGAAGTCGCAGGAGGCTAAATTCCCGTGAATACGATAGTTGAGGAAGGTTAATCATACTATTGCGGCCTAAAACATGACTGTGTTTATAACGCCCTGTAAGCATCTGCGTTGTTTTGATGGAGCACCCAATTGGATTCGATACACAGTTCAGTATTTATCGCCTCTTACATAACAAAATGAAAATCACTAGCGCTGAATGTTAGCCTCCGTGCTGCCATATGCTTCCGGTCTACAGAAATAGACTAGAAACTTTTTGAAATCATCTCGTATTTATTTTTCATGTAAATAGTTTTTCCTTTTGTCAGATTGTAACACGTAAAAACTTTAAACGGTCATGAGTTTTTTCAAACTAAATATTTTTAATCGAAATAACGCAATTACAATCTATACATTTCTTCCAATATGGCAGGTTAGGGTAGGTTTTAATCCGATTTTTATAGATGTTCTAGGCTCAATAAATTCTGAGAAAGTTTTTCGCAAAGATGCTTGAAAAAGTCTGTAGGCGAAAAGTCTGATGAATATGGAAGGAGAATGACAAAGTCTGCTTACCAAACTTATGGACGAGCATAGGCGTGATTAAATTAATTTATTGCTGCGATTGTTTTGTCAGGTTTAAGAAGTTTTACTGTTGACACCTTCACTGAGCATCAAACGTTGATTTTACATGTTAGTATTTTATGGATGCAGTTGTCTTTGGCCGAGCTTAATCAACATCAAGCTTGCGCAGAACGTCACCAGTTTTCAGGCAGAAACAACTTTGTTATATAAATCAAATACGATCTAAATGTGGCTCCCTACAACTGCGCAGAAGCAGAAATTGCAAATTTCTTGAAAGCAGTTTTTATTTTTCGTTACGATTATGTGGAATTCACTTCTTGAATCGAGGAGACGGGAATTCGTCGCCGAAGTTACATTCAATTCACCTGTAAACAGACGGATATCGTCAGGGCTATTTTTAAATTTTTAATGAATATTTGAGTTTTTTTTAAATGAACTGAAGGGGGAAAACCCCTGGAATGTCTCTAAAAAGACAAAATTCGAGGTAGGATTACTCAACTAGGAAACGTAAACTAAATGAAGGTTAATAGCTGGTTCTTAAAAGAACAAAGAAAAATGCTTTTATCGAAAACTGATCTAATTTTGGGGAGAGTAAGGGAAAAGATAAGCTTCTTGGAGAAGGGAACCTTAAACATAATTACATTCAATAAATGTGGGTTGTCATTTATACTATTAATTAATTTAAAAAGTGCCACGTAATCTCGGCGAATTAAGAAAATAAAAATAGATAGAGTAGGCAAATTCGTTGAAGATCAATATCTAAAATGGAATTTAAACCATTTAGTGTGTTTATATTCTTAGGAGAGATTTGAGAAGGAGAATACGAAAACCAAATCTACGGGCGGAAAACACTCTTGTAAGGTATAAAGAATAATTAGTAGACGGGATAATTTTGAGAAAAGTCGACTTAATATCCGATTAACCAACGCGGAAACTATCTGAATTTGTTCATTAAATGTTAAATGATGATCAAGCAGGACACTGAATTAAAAATGATTGGGTAATTGCAGAAGCACCAATTAAATAGCCTTTCTAGATAAATTATTCGTATATATTTAGTAAAGCATTATCTTTCTTCATTAAAAGAAGTAACTGGGAGATTATGATAACAATAAAATATTAACTCCGGAAAACTATTACATCCAGCCAAAATAAAAGAAGGCAAGTCGTGGCTTGGCATCATGTCTTCCTTTGGCTTTTCAGAATTCTCGGTGGTTTTCGTGGGAAGAAAATAAATCACTGTCAATAAAAAAATGAAAAAAAAAGTGTACAGAGTCTAGACGTGAAAAGAACAAGAAAGCTTTGCGGTGGAGAAAGAGGAAAAGGGTTGGGAAAGGAAAAAGCCGGAGCCATCCACTGACCTCCCACGACCGGTGATGGATGATCAAAGACATACGATGCATCAACAAACGACTGCCGCGCATCGCTGTCTTCTACGTGGTAAGAAGGTTCGTATTTCTTTAAAATTACGCATGAAATATTAAATAAATGCCATGTGGACCAGTCTTCTAATCTTTTCAAACAGCAAAGAATATAAAGAAAAAAACTCTCTTTATGATATTCACAAGCATACGCCGTTCTTATTAAGAACGGCTTAGGCGCTGTTTAAGTTCTGTAATTAATTTTGTCATTCCAGATGAGTAATGACCTTAAATAAACAAGAATGCATTTGCTTTTGTTAATTATACGACCTCTTGAGCACTCCCGTGTTCAACTTATAAAAACCTTTGACTCGAGCTCATTTCGAGGAACGAATATGGATTAAAATGCCTGGAAATAAAGAGAATTGACAAAGGGTTCGGCTAAGAGGCTTATGGGTTTTTTGAATGTCATCGCTTGGTTAATTAGGAGATCTATAAAAATCATTTACTGCATTAATTCGCAGGAGTTTTTAATACTATTAAATGATGAGATGTTAAAACTTTCTTTTAATTCCAGGATGAATTTGAAGAGCTGCTGAAAACTGCCAGGATTCTTAATAATGTAGTAAATACCGTAGGTAAAAAATGGATCATTGCTATGTTGAAAATTAACTTAAGTACAAAAGAACGTGATGTAATTGGACTCATTAAAAATTCGCCAGGGTTGTCTTTAGGTTATATCAAATCTTTTTGGTGGCGAAAGAGCTGGGGCGCAGGTTTTCAGTTTTCGGGTCTGTCGAGTCGGTAGGCTCGTTGTTTGTGTTTAGAAAGAACGATTACAACCAGGACAGGAGTAAAAGGTAAATGTTATGTGAAAGAGCGCGAATAACCTAAAAAAAATATAACCAATAAATTGAGGTGTTTCTGAATTTAGGCATGTTTTGTACGATGACAGTTACCTGAAATTATTCTAGTTTAAGAGGATAAAGTGAAGATTTTCAAATTATAGAAACAATGAAAATGCTGCATTTTACGACCTTATATGGAACTTCCGATATGAAGATCGGTAAATATGACCCATGATGCATTGTCTTCAGCAAGCCTTCTAGTAGTGCAGCTATCATTCTTCGTCAGAAATTAAGCTATTAATAATAATAATAACTTTCATGTGGTCTGTCTCCTTTCGTTTCCTTAGTGAAAATTCTATGGGGAAAAGTCTTTCTGAAAGGCTCTCGGAAATCGTTTTCACAGACAAAGAAAGCTAGCAGAGTTATTCTCTTTTCATAGCGATAAATAAAAAATATGACATTTGACATATTATTAGGTTCTTATTACACTGCTATTAGAATTATTGATAACACAAAAAATATTTTTATCGTAGTGCTATATGTTTTTTTTTTTCTGTAGCTCTATTCTTTTTCTAAATCCTTTTAGGTGTCTCATGATGACAGATAAACAAAAATGAGCATTTTCGACACCTCTTTCTCTTCGCTTAATCAAGGGCCTAAAGCTACCAAAAATGCGTCATTTCTGAAAAACAAAAATGGAGAAATAGTTTTCACGCTTCAAGGACGGGAAATTCGATCTCACAGACTCCCCAATAAAAACAATCTACTAGAAAATGTTTGAATACAACAACACGGTCATGCATAGTTTTTCATTCAGCAAATGCACCGGAAATTCACCTGAAACAACCTGAACGGCGATTCAGTGTGCTTCTATGCGACTACTCTCGCCCCCACATCATTAATCTGACCAAATATGCTATTTAATTCCCCAAAGCTCTACGCACCACCACAATCTCCTGATTTAGCGCCTTCAGATTATCACCTTTTTCGGTCATTTTACAAAAGTCTGCGAGGTGTTTCGTTTAACAACGATGTGGAACTGAAAGAGGGGTTCGATGAATTGTTCAATTCAAAACCCGGTGATTTCTACCATCGAGGCATTGACAAGCTAGTGGAATGTTATCAAAGAGTCGTGAACAATGGAGGAGAATTTACTGTACACTTAAAATTATTATTGATTGATTTGTTAAAACTAATATCACCTGTGTTCGAAATTCGACCAATAATGTCTGCGACCTATTGTGTAAACGATAAATTGTAGCTATGAATATTGAAATTGAAATTGAAATTAATATCTCGGCTAACTTATGGTCGCAAACTTAGACTTGTTTTTTTTCTGCGCTTCTATGGAACAGTACCTTTCGTCCCCTCCTTTTATAATAAATACCCCAAAAATGTTCCCCAATTTCGATGTTCACGTTATACTATATAGATTTTTAATGAGAAATGAAAGCTAAAAAGAATTGGTAAAAAAAAAAATGCGAACGAACTTATCTCACAACCAGTTAGAAATAGTTTATTATTGATTTCACTAGTTTACAGGTTTGTTCACCCAGTGACGAAGAGGGTTGTTTTGGGGGGTTTGGGGGGATTTATCCGGATATTTCAAAAAAGTTCGATCACGTCACATTTTCAAAATATATATTTATTCCCATTTTATAACAAACAAACATGTTTGTTTCAAGCACAAAAAAATAAAGATATACCGCTTTACTTATCTTTTCGTATAATTTCGAGTCAGTTGTTCTTATCACCAGTCAACAATAGTCTCCTAACACATGCTCATACCAAAATACTTGGTATCGCTGCTCAAGCTGCTTTAAGTCCTAATGAAACGTTCACCTTGTTCATCACTCATGCTTTCTAGATTCTCAGGGGGGAAAATCAAGATGTGAATCCAGAAAGTGGATTTTTAAAGACATATTACCTCCAATTTTGTGGTGATTAACCAAAATTTTAGAAACAATTTGTCTAAAGTTCTCACTTTTTTTTTATTTCACAGAAATTCTTTTACCATCATTCTTTTTCTTGTTATTTAACTTATAAAAGAGAGAAATCACGCCACATTTGAAAACAAAACCTAATTCATTATCGGATTAATCTCAACTTTTAATCAGAAGAAATCAAATTCTCGTTATTTCTTTGATGTTATCATTTCGAAAACAGATCTTTAAATTATAGGTTTAAAATCACATATGAATAATTAGATTTCAAGAAACGAAACTGTATACTTAAAATTTTTTTAAAATAATTTAAATAAAGTTTAGGTTAATATTACAAAAAAGATTAACAAGCAAACTGAGTCTTTTATTTCTTTATTTTTCTCTTTAAATTCTTAGAAAGTAAATACGAAATTCAAAATAAACGAACGTCAGTTCAATGCGTTATTTATTACGACATCTATATGAATATTAATGAGCTACGACGACTTGATAGGAAGACATGTTTGCAACGGAAGAGAACAAGTAATTAAATATTCTCCTTCTATTGAGGAAAAAGAAGCCCCAAAGGCGCACGAGTCAACACGCGCACGAGAACATCGTCACGTGCACTTGTCGGTGCCAATTGAAATGCACCGTGAGATCCACGTTTAGGAAGTAAACAATCGAACCGCTAACATCACTTAGGTTAAGATCCTAGGCACAAGAAAAGGAGAAAAAAGTGCTTAACGATCTTGTTTGTTGCCACAGACACAAAGAATCGAAACTTTCAATTTTAAGAAACTTTAGTGAAATGGCTCCTGGGGGCTCCATCTTCTATCCACCCATTCTCCCCATTTCCTTTACTTTGAGCGTCATTTTATTCCCGCCAATTATCGTAACCGTTAAAGCGTAACGTTATGCACGCTAGCACATGTTCATAATCGTCAACAGCTAATTTGCATACTAGAATAAGCAATAAAGAATCCTCGTTTTTATTATAAATGAAAATGTGCTGTAAGGGATATTTACAGTGTATGATCATTATCTTTAAATAAAAGCTTTGTTTTCAGATTTAGAGCTCTCTATCCTTAAGGGACCATCTGATAGAAAGGCGACAAGAAATACAACACGGCCACAAACTTTCCAAGCACAAAATGCCCAGTGAAGACCCATACATCACGATGTATCATATACATAAAGAAGAGTGTTTGTTTGTGGGTTTGTTGGTTTGTTTGTTTCTTATACAAATCTATCGTTTTATTCCGATCTTGATGAAATTTTGCACACTTGACCTTCAAAGCAAGAGGAAGGTCACTGTCTACATTATATTTCGAAAAAACAATTATTGATATTAATCGATATTCATAATGATGGTAGGGCATACTATTAAGAAGTATCTCATGATCAACATTGCAAGGCAAAGTTTGTACAACAATAAGCCCGTCGCGTGTTTGCATCAACAATGGTATCAACACGCAATTAACCAACAATATGTACGGATCAGCAATCTATGGGCGAGGTCAAAAACGCTATCACTGAGTAGAGTTAGTGAAGAAAATCATTGTTGCTACGATGGTCAACAATATGTTAACAGTCGAGCAATAATCATTGATTCACCAACTCAACCCGGTTGGCGCATTTTTGACCTCCCCCTATATCTAATGACCAACAATGCGAGACAAAATTTGTTCATTAAAGCAGGGAATAAAGATTCTATCTCAGCTCTGCGAATTATAAAACAAAATTGAATTTGTAACAATGCATAGAAATCCTCTTGTTCGGGCTTTTCTTGAAATTTATAATTCTTAGAACTTAACATTTTCTTGAAAATCTTTAAACATAAATAGTAACCGGAGATAATAGAGACTTAGCAGAGCTATTGAGAAACTGAGCAAGTGGCGAATGACCCAGTGCAGAAGAAACGACGACTGCTAGAACACACAAAGTGATAAGTAGCCAAGTTTGGTTTAAGACATCGAGAGCAGAGTGCAAATTGCAACAACAGATTAGCAAGTAGTGAATAACCCCATTTAGATTGTTGGGATTGCAGAGCACACAGACACAAACGATTATGTACATTCACTGCCACCCAAGAAGAGATTTGTATCGTCGAAGTTCACCACAACAGGGCGGGTGTACATCTAAAATAAGATGATTTTTTCTTGTGCACGTTGAAGCTGACTAACATACACATCTGTTGTGATAGTTTGTCCTGTTTTGGAGCTCATAATGGACTACACCAGCTGTTGTCCACCAAACACTCAAGAGAATTTTCAAGATTACGTAACCAAGAAATTATTTAGGCTAGCTGTGCCATATATAATTTCTGAGAGGTCCATTCATAGGGAGCATTTTAAAAGAATATTTTCTGTTTTTCCTTATGAATTTTTACTGTATTAATTATAAGCTTTTTCGTGTGTTCATTTTTACTGTATATTCACATTCAGATATTGCAAAATTTCATCAAAAAAGAGTGCGAGCAAGCCGGAGATATCATCTAGCTTATTTGGTAGCACACCAGATCCAAACATATCCTAAAAAATCTCCGATACATTTGACTATAACATTTGGGTTTTTAAGGAATGTTAACACCTTAAGGTCCTCTGGACCAGGTAGGCAGGGGTTTATCCCAATTAAACCAACGCCAACCTTCAGGTTTTTTTCGTTTGTTGTAAAAAAGGAAGGTTGCTCTGTCGGCCCAGATTTGATGAAGCAAGTCAGCAGGGTTTTTTTTTTTCAGTAAATATTTTGTAATTATTTAGTTTTTATTTATTGTTGAGATTTCTATTATATTCTTATAATTATTTGAAATAATGTAAAAGTTTCTTCAAGGAAGATGAGCGTTTCAACTTTCTGACCAACTAAGCCGTGTTTTCCACAAACTCTGCGAACGCGTGTTTTCCACAAAATTGTAAGTGCTTGAAATCATCGCTGTCATCGTAAGATAAGATCTAGACTGAAAGTTATTATGTTTGTCGAATTCATACGCCATAAAGCGCTGAGTGGTGGACAAGAGATTAGTCTTGAAAGAAAACGCCGATATCGTGTTTACCAAAAATTGCTTTAAATAAAGAATAAGTTCCAAATTTAAACAGCGTTGAAGCTCGTTATAAAATTAGCCTGATAAGCTGCTTGCAGACTAAAGTGTTTTATTTAGAAAGAATAATAAGAAAGTAATGATAATTTAAATCATTAAGTGTGCTTAAGTAGTTTTCGTTTTCGTGTAGTTAAATAAATGTGTGTTAATTTTTTAAATTGCACTGAGAGTCTATATCCAATCCAATTTTAGCACGAGTAGCTTCAACAGAAGCCGAGATGTTGGTAATTATTTATTGAAGCCGAAATGAATGTTGCTAGGGGGAATAAGTAATATACAAATGAAAGTTAGTAAGCCAGATTGTCAAATCGTCGGTTTACATTTTAGAACGACCAATTGAAATTCTTCCGTATTCAGCGAGTTTCACGCCATCATCATCATCATCATCGTCGTCAAATTTGTTATTTGATATTTGCTCCCTAATTTCACAGGATTTGTTTAGGGCAAGTGAAAATAGTTAACCAAGTTGACTTATTATATAAATGATGTACCAGCAACTTTTTGATAGCATTCTTAATTATTAATAGGTATTTCGCTTTCCAGTAGAGCTGAAGACTTTGTATTTCTCCTTTTCATACTTTTCTTTTTAAGATTTCACTGTGAGATTTCATAAAATTTGGCATGTGCATCTCAACCCAAAGTGATCGCATTTTCTCCATATGGACAAATTTTTCCACTTTGTCGCTTTAATTCTACGTTCGAGATTATATCAGTTAGGATCTGAATGTCAAAGTCTCTTCCAATTTGACGTAGTCGATCGAGTTTGCTCATTTCTCTAAGAGCAACTGATCTCGAAAACGCGTAAATTCAAAACTTCCGTTGCGATAAACATTAAGCGCTTCCATCGCATGACATGTACAGAATTTGCAGTTCAAAAGAATTTTCAATGTACTTGTCAGTCTTGTTTTGTGTTGAAGCTTATTAAACCTTTTTTCCTACTTTTGTTTGCATGGAAATTTTGGCTAAATTAAATCGAATATACACGCCAGTTCTAATTCTTTTAAGAAATCCAAAATTTTACTGCTGATTAAAAAATCTAATTAATTTGACCTTCTTACTAATGTAAATCTTTCCCTCTCTTCTTTTTTTTTGATAGAAAATTGGTTTGATCTTCTAAAGCGGCAAATAAGAGACAGAAGCATGGAGCCTGATCTCTCAAATCTATCATCCCATTAGTCTATTTTCTCTTCTTGAAAAGCATTACATCTTGCTGTTTGAGCTTAGAAAACGACTCCGTATTTAGGTCAGGGGCGTGGATTACTAAAGGAACAGGATTACTAAATGTAGTTTCCTTGGTTACAGAGCAGCTTTTTTTATTCCGTAATGGATACTAACAACATTCGAAATCCAAGAAACGATACTGGCAGCGAGCTGTGGCAGCAATGGGGCAACAGAAGGATTATAGAAAGTAGTGTTTCTACAAGCGAGGAAAATGAGAGAAGAAAGAAGAAGGGAAGAACAAAGAAATACCGGAATGAATTTATCATTTTCGGTGTGAGTTTGCGGAAATGAGACAGCTTAAGAACAAACTGCAGTCACGCTGAGTTATTATTATCCGAGACAAAATATTCTTTCCATCCTTTCTTCTCCTTTTCTCCGCCCTCACTCCTCGGCATGAATTCTCCACCATTCACCCACTCCCATCAGGAGTGTCTCCGTGAATTTTAAGTCTTATCAATGTTCGAATAGTAAATAGGTTAGGGATTTTATCGCTGTCAAAAAATTGAAATTGATGACGTTTTAATGAGGATTTTTAATCTTCTTAAGAACGCCTTTAATTAAATACAGTGTGATGGCTATTAGAATAATTAAATAATATTCTATAAGGAATTGCTTGTTTACAAGCTATCTGTAATACATTTTGAAGATTAATTTAAATATTTGAAACCAGTCAAGCTATGACAATGATTGATGGTATTACAAAGAGAAAAAATGAATTTTTGGACCGTTTTTATTTGACGGTTTGGTTGGCTCAGAGATTTCAATGCTCAGATTCTGGGCTCGAATACAAGACTTTATTGCGCACTTGTCTGATTAATTATTACGGGCTGAAGTTTCCTTGTAGCTAATGACGCTGCTACAGAGTAAGAGCATAAGCAATAATTGAGATATACGGATTGAGATCCGGCGAATAGGGGGACTGGGGAAACCCAAAAATTCGATGATGTAGATTACCATGTGACATTGTCGTGGTGCAGCATCCAAAAACGAGCAATGCCTAGTGCAGTGCTTAAAATCTGATAAACGGTAAACCGGTTCAAAGCTGATTATTCTCAACGTCAATTAATGATCTGATATCACATGAGTCCTCACTCTTTCTAATTGATGTCCGTTTATGAGGTTGAAGATCTTCTCGCCCGACCTTCGTCATCCACTTCTTCTCGGCCCTTTAAAAAGGCCTTAAAGGCACCTAAACACTTCTACTCTGGATAGGGAATATTTTCGGCAAGCCCTTTGTAACTTTTCATAAGTCACAGTCGCGGATTCTCTAAACATTATACAGAATTTGAGGCCCATTTTCATAATGCACCTCACAAATCTCTTGAGAAATTGAGAAATCTCAACAATCGCGTAGCAACTGGAACAAGTTGTCGTTAAACATTAATGTCTACGTCAGGTGTTATTCTCATTGCCGTGTGAAGGGGGAACGGAATCAGTGTTGCCAGCCTCATTACTTTTCTAGAGCATTTCGTATCTATGTAATTATTGCAATATAAATGCGTTGCAGTCAGGTCTATTTTTTATTGACATTTTTTTGGACATAAAAAGTCAATGTTTATTTATTATTTAATTTCATGTCCTACAAGTTGAGGCTAACTGATATTAAATTTTAATTACTGAATTCACACACAACGTCCAAACTGCACGCGTCTTTTTAATGGCTTTTTTAAGTTTCATGCAGTGCAGGGAAGCTAGCTCTTCCATTTTCAGGCGGCGTTTTCGCACAGGTAATAACAACATCTATGAAATCATTGAATAATTCTCAGCATATAGCCTACGTTTGTGAACCTGTTTCGTGAATCTGTTTGTGAATTCGTAAATCTGAAAGACTGGTTCATGTTTAGAGAACGGCTAATCAATTTTGCCATCAAAGACAAAGAGATAATCAGACGAGTACAAAATAATCTTCTTTAAAAAAAGGGCCGTGTTTTAAATTGTCCTAATTTTCTACTGATAATTAAACAGAACAAATAAATTAATTTTATGCAATTTGTTTTTATTAAATTTGTTTGATGGGTCCTTCTCGTTCAACCGTCACAACTCTGACGTAATGTTATCGTATTTCCATCGGTCAAGTAAGTTTGCATTCCCCCACCCAATCCCCTCTTTTTCAATTTTCAACCCTAAAAAAGATCTCATGGCGATCAAAAAACATATCCATGGTTAATAAATCAAATGTAGGAAAGTGGAAATGTATCTCCTACTCTCTTTTGTAAGTATCTTAAGTATTTATCCACAGTAGATAAGGTGTTTGCTTTCTCCTCTTATTAAATTTGTCTTTTAAACATCTAATTTTAAGTTAAACATTATAATAAATCCAAATCTCCAGTGAGTTAAAGGCAGAGTTGAAATTTAAAATGATGTTTAAATAAGAATGGCGTTCTCTAACACGAAAGGTAAATCATATCCTTTAAATGAACAGAGGGAAACACACATTAGTATAGGAATCAAATACAGGGTGTCCGAAAAAGAACTCTTATTACATTGTGAATCATACATGAATACAGTATATCGTATTTTTTGAGAGCTTCATTATCTTTAATGTAATTCAATGTGCGCTTCATTTATAACCTACAGATATCAAATCTATACTCCAATTCACTTAGCAATTTCCACCTTAATGTATGCACTGGAATATTCCTGGACGACAACGCCAGGATTCACAGAGCTCGAATTGTAATCGACTGGTTCTAGTTTCATGATCAATCATATCAACACATCAATTGGCCCCATAGAAAACTGATCTTAATCTTATAGTGAGCATGTCTGCAGGAGCATGTCCTTCAATTGTTGCCACGCTTCAATAATTAATGGTAGTGTAATGCCTGGAAATTTTTTTTTAAAACACAGCGTTTTTTACATAACTTCAGAAGAAAAAAACTCATTGGGGTCAAATCAAGATTAGACGATGGTCAAGGGACCTATTCTCTTCCTATCGATTTTTAATTTTATTTATTTATTGTTTTGAAAACGTTTGTCAGGTGCAGTCTACATAAGTACAGCAGAGCTTCTCTAATGTTGCTGCTATCTTTTGAGGTATATGCGAACTAAAAACTTAATTATTGTCGCTTCACGATACACTCAAAACGCCATCGCATTTAGTAACAAAAACAAGAAACCAATCCTCTCGAGGAAGGTATAGGAAAGTAGTGGAAGCCTATTTTTACCCCTTCAGCTGCACTTATTAACCCCTCCATTTTTTATCAAAAAATTGATTTTTCTCGAACGTAGTATTTAGAAAATATAAACGAGCTCTATCTTCTTTCCTTTCTCATCATTTTCGATCGAATGATATATCACATGCCTTATGATGCCATAGTTTTAAACACCAAGTTACTGCCACCCCCACAACTCCGACCCCACTGGGACAATTTGGCCCAAATTTCACAGTAATGTAAGTCTTGCCTAGAGGAATCTGCATATCGAATATCACTCCTATACGTACTTAAATACCACATAGATCTTTTGCGTGTATTTATTTATTTGTCTGTAATTCTATCTCCTCCTAGACGGTTTGAGCTAGCGACTTGAAATTTTCAGGGCAGGCTTATCAATAAAGGACCTGCTCTATCGCCAAAAATCAGCCCCCTACGACCCCCCCCCCCTTCCCCACTTTCTGGGGTTTTCATTTAAAACTAGTCTTTTTCTGTCTTCATATACCAATCAAACTATCCCGTAGCTAAATCACGATGAAATTCTTTAAAAATTATCAAGTGTCACAGGAGTGAAATATTTTGAATAAGAAAACATCTAATTATGCTCCAATAGACAAATCATGAGAATCGCTCCTCGTGCAATAGATCACATGGTCATAACGTTGACTAAGTTCATCAGCCAATCAGTGGCTTCCTTGGCTTCTTTGCACAGGTCCTTTATTTATCGTTTATATTTCCTGTTTAGAGTGTGTTTTGTTCACTAAGTGATCAGATAACATGTCAAACAAGAAAGAATTACGATTTTTCTGAGAAAAATTAATTTCACATTCGTTGCAAAAAAGTCCCTTGTAAGGGCCACCAATTTAACAGTAATCCATTTAACAATGGCTTAGTACGAGGTTAGCTGAGGTTTTACCCCAGCTGGTTTCCATGATTGACAGTTCTTTTGATTCGCTGAGAGGACTATAAAATTTTATTGGAACGTCTTCTTGAATTGCATCTGTTGCGAATATTTACTGCGAGTCAAAAGCTTGTTTTGTGCTGATGACGTTTCAGAAAGAAAGCTTCCTTTCAATAGAGGGTAATGGAGATAACTCTATATTGAATTATGTGAGACGAAAATATACTTGGTTCGTTTGTTATGTTTTTGTGCATTATTTATTAAACACTTATAATTTGTTAAGAAATGAGAAAAAATTATGTAAATGTGAAGTGATTTTTAGAGAGAGCCTTTCAGAACGATAAAGACAAAGGGCAAAAGCGATTCTGTCCTCTTGATGATCTAGATGCTTACAGTTAAGCTATAATGGTTTTACGCAAACTAAAAAAAGAACTGAAGAAGATAAACTATACAATATCTGTAATTGATGTGATAAGAAGTATTAAAATTAGAACGATTTTATTATACTGCTTATAATCCTTCAGAGAATAGTTTGTAAATTGATCAAATCAATTATTTCCTCTTACGACTTAATTTTTTATCACTTTGTTTATAGGTCTTATGTTAATGCCAGTGCTCTCACTACTTTTGAGTGAATAGGGCTATGTTTTACGTCACTTTAACTAAAAGAGAAGAACAGAGCCTCCTTGGATTTAGGAATATCTACAGACATTTATATTTATTAGGTTGGGTCAAATCGCTTTTCTGAATTAATGTATAAGATTTTCATTTTTTATAAAGTATTAATATTTGACGTTCGTATTTTTTAATCAAAAGCAAAATAGGCATTTTTAGAACCTTCCAAAAAGATATTTGTGTATCTATTTTGATATACAACCTTAAACAGATTTGATACAATTTGTTTGAATATTTTCAAAATTATAATTTTCATGAAGTTAGTTTTCAATATAAATCTATATCATTAAGATTTTTTTTTCGAATTGTTATTAACCCAACAAGTCTCTCACTCACCTTTATAAAGTTTCCTGTGTGCTTATCTTTTGAATATAAATTTAAGGAGAAAGTAGGGAATAGACTGAGAGATAAAAGGCAGAAGGTTTTTGGTAACCCTCTACTATTATCGATGTATATATGCACGATCATCACGTCCAAATGCAGAAAGCACTTCCATTGTCTGGGATGAGCACACACCCCTACCTCTATTCTGGTGCGATGTTTCTTTTTTATTTTCTCCTCTTTCTACTTTTTTATCTTTTCCTTAGCTGCAGAAAAATCTATGGGTACACCCCCCACTCTCGTATAAGAAAAGGAGGGAAATTATGAGGCGAGAAGCTCCAGTTTTCGAAGTCATGAAAAATTCAAACCAATTGACTCTTGGTCGAATCGCAATCCCGGAGAATCGCTTCGTCTCCGCTGACACCCTCCTCCCCATTCGCTTTCCATTCGTCGTCTTTTCACTTTCCCGAGTTTCCTCTTTTTTTTTTCCTTTCCAGTCCCTTCTTTTACCTTTCCACACAATTCATTTTTAGCAGAAAAATACCGGGGAAATACGACTTCGTTTGACATTAAAGGTCTTCGATATTGCACGTTGAAGGCCCGTTGCACTTGAAAGTGAGGTCGTGAATCGCGATAAGAAGATGCAAATGACGTTGCGGCTGGAAAAGGAAAAGGGGAAAAAATCCATCGACTGATCAATAGCAACCAATCAAAATGGATCAAAGAGGTTAAAAAAAAAGATTTTTTTTTCTCTTACGTAAAATAATAATATTACTGGCGGGAAATCTTACAGAGGCTAAAAATAACATCATGTTTATATAATCAATCAGGCATTAAATATAATTTTTTCATTCCAATTTGAATAGGTATTATATTGGTATAATAAAAACACACAAAATAATAGTGAAAAAATAATAACAGAAAGATTCCAATAGGCAGAAAGAAATCAAATAAATAATCAACTGGATTTCGTAATTTTAAGCATTTAAAAGCTTTCATTGCATTCGTGCGATTTAGATCTCGTTTATAACGTATATTTTCCGAAAAAGCATGTTTAGAAGACAAAAAGTTATCAAAGCTGAAAAGAACAATGCTTTATCTCGTAAAAGTTTAAGCTTAAAGAAAATTGCTTAAAGTAGAAATTCCATTAGCTCGGTTTTACCAGATTCAGATTTTAACAATCTAGCAATTACAATTCTGTATGAAAAAAAAAATAAATTTGAATTTACTTGGCGCAAAGAAACGTTTAAATTAATCGTACTACTGCACATAAACGCTAAATTCGTAAGTTAAAAATCTTCGCAATTACAGGACTTCTTCCATTAAAGTATAGTACTCTCCAGCGATCGAAGCAGATGGTGCCTGGCGGGGTTTTAGATGAAAACGTAGACGAATGTCGCGCTGCCTGGTCCCACTGCTCACCACGAGAACCGGAAGGCCTTCGAGCTCATTGTTTTAGGATCAACACGCAGACTCCTGATTAAAAGCAATATTTTCTTTCGGGGAAAGGTGGAAAAAGGAATGGGAAAAGGAATAAGTAGAAATTTTACAAATCTACTGCATCATGCATCATAGAAACAAATATGCTCTGCAGTTCATGATGCATCTTTCGAAAGCGACGTTTGTTGCCAACAAAATGCGTTTAATTCTATGCGTGAATAATCTTAATGAAGTGTTCATGCAGTTCTGCTTAAACAAGATAGGAAAAGAAAATGAATGTAGCATAAATATTTGTAAAGAATGGTATTTTCTCATCATGAAAATAATTAGAAGATAATTACCAAGTCTGCTAGCAAGATACCAATAATAATACAGTATATGATCTTATTTTATGTAAAGTGGGGTTTTTTTCGTTACTGTACCCGTTAAGATTAGATTATCCAAAGAAATAAGCTAAATATTTTATATCATAATTAAATAACGGATTACGTTAAGCTAAAACGTTTTAATTCAATTCAAGAATGAATTTTTTTAAAGATAACGTAAATATTTACGAAATCATATACAATACTAATATTTATATTAAACATTTACCAAAATTTAATATTTTTATAACAATTCAACGTACGATTCAAAAATATTATTCCGATTTATATTACAGAAAAAAGAAGAAATTTCTATTTAAAAACGAATGAAGTCAATTTTGAAGATATTAAAAATACCCAAAGTTCATATCTATTTATTTATGTGTGGGTGCCATTTCGAAAAGCCATTAAAATAAAACAAAGGATGTACATTTATTCAATTTCAACTTTAAATTCCTATCATCGTTCGATCAATTCTTATTATGAACGCTATTTTATTCGAGTCTGTCTATCAATCTGTCTGCCCGTCCGTTCAGCTTTGAAATGGGTTCAAATTTTTCGGTTCCGTTTTCACTAACAGACAGCTGGGACTGCTTCTTGGTCGAGTTCTAAAAATATTGCGGTAGATGCGGTAGCACAAAAACCTATCCAGAGGTGGAAGAAGATAAAAAAAAATTTTTTTGTTAGATACTCTAAGGGCGTATTAAAACTCGGAATTTTTGCTGAAAAACAATAGTCAAATGGACAAATAATAAATAAACGTAACATGCTTACTTACTCAAGTGGATTTAAAATTTGAAAAAAAAAATAAAAATTAGAAAGGTTCATGAAAGTTAAGGATTTGGATAAACGAACAAGCGCTCCATTTTTTACTAACTACAACCCTATGAAAAGTAAGTAAATAACACTGAACTAATCATTTTTACTGATGTGCAAAAGGTAAGCAATTCAAAAAATGCAATTTCTTAAACCTTCCCTCTTCGCATACATTTCTTGAGTAATGCTTAACAAATAATGAAAATAAAATTCTTATGGAATCCGTTCTTAATTCGATAAATGTTTTACAAACTTCGTAAACTTAGAAAAAGATCTAATTCTTCTAATGTACTATCTGTTTTGTCTAGAAATGCGCTTAAACTGGATCCAGTAGTCGATCCTAATATTGTTATAAAGAGAGAAACCATACGTTTGGTCTTCTATCACTCCTTCTTCTGAACAAGTTTTATGTTCGAAACGAATTCGTTTCTATTTCTAGCACTAAAAGAAAATTCCCCCTTTCTATTTCTTTTGTTTCTTTCTTCTTCATCTTCCCCAAGATTTGTTGCTACAGCTAAGCCAATTGGACAGTGTCACCCGCCTTTCTCCCGTGTGATGAACGACGAACCCTCTCTACTCCCTTCTATCCTACCCTCAATGAATTTCGATGCTCACTTCTGTACCTACAGTTTATAGCAATCGATTCAACTACTTTCTTTTTTGTGTGTTATTTCTATCTGTTGTATAAATTATTTCTAAAATAATAAAAAACAAATAAATGGGTTCTTTGAGTATTTCATAAAATCAAAAAAAAAAAAAAATTGTATTTAATGACATATAAACTTATTTTTTTACATCTAACGGAGGGAAAATGAAAAAAAAATCAAATTCTTCAAATTTTAAAAAATCTATTATTAAAACAACATTTTTATTCGATCGTATGACTTCTATGGTAAACTTTACAGCAAATATTGTTGCTCTATTTCAAATGTCGCTGCAACTTCCACTGACAATTGTAAGACTACCTGAAATTTCCCTATGCGGATGAAATGGCGAATTTTTACTGAAAAGGCGCGATTTTATAAGCGCACAATAAGGTGAAACTTTTTATTTTCATAAATACATTGCACTTTGACAAGTAACTAGAAAATACCGAAGAAAGAGAACAATCAAAATGAAAGTTTGCACATGCAACATGGATGAGGATATCAGGAATTTTGTATAATACCAGAGGCAAGGCAATTTATATTACTGAAAAATTATATTATAAAATTCCAGCTAAAGCAAGATATTAAATTACTTTCTAATAAAATATTTAGTAATCGTTGATGCTGAAACTGATATTTTAGCAGATACCATGTGTTCGACAGGGAACAAGTCGGAAACCTGGTTGCCAGAGAGAGAGTATCGGCCTTTTGGAAGAACTTCTAGGAGGGCTTCATCGCGATGGAATTACGTTTTTAAGAATGATTGTTTTTGTCCTATCACTCAAGGCATGAAAAAATATTCTCAGAGGACATTTATAAAAGACTCAGTGGAGTCATCGCCGACAAGAATTAGGTTTTGGTAAGGATCGCCAATGACACAGTTGGGCTTGAAATCCTCTCAAGTGCCTGATGCCTCTCCAAGAAGGAAGATAGTGTTCTAGCGATCTAAGCAGATGGAGAACAATTTAATATATCGTGTTTCTTCAAATATTGCAATACTATTAATTCAAGACTTGTATGCCATAGACTTTGCCATTAATTACGGGACGGACAATATTGCTCTAATACCTGACATTGCATGCAGCCACAGCCGGGCATACATCCCCTCAACAGGATATTTCACTTTATATTTCTCCGTAGAATGAAACATTGGGTTTGATCTGTACATCACACCAGCCACGAAGCATTCATCTAGATTACGAGGCCAAGAAGTCGTCGAGGATCCAGCTTCGCCGGGACACCTTTCCAGTCAGCTTCAGCAAGACTACTTCATCTCTCACGATGTCTCGTGCGTTGCGCGCTGCAAAGCATTAGAAGCGAATCCTGCTCGTAAGACTGTTCCTCGTTGCTATCTTCTTCAGGATCTGTTCTCGCCTCTTTGACGTTTCCGTGCCAAAGCCAATTATGGGTTTCCGTCCTCCTTCCGTTTCAAAAGGTTTGGTTTGGTTTGTTTGGTATTAACGTCCTTTTCAACTGCCATGGTCATTTCAGGACAGCGTTATAGGGGTCGCAAATTTTGCCTAGCAAGGGTTCTTTAACGTGCATCCGGCAAACGACTACACAGGACCAACAGCTTTACTTCTCTTCCGAAGGAAGCGCGTGATCTCAGGATTTTTCCCCTGAAAAATCCTCGTCGTCCTCGGGCATCAGAGGCGATCATGCAACCCCTGAGCCACCGAGGCCCATCCGTTTCAAAAGGAGCACAAGACATTTGTTTCTCAATCTCTCAAGAATATTTGATTTATTAATTATCCATTAATTCTAAATTACATAGATTTGTAATCTTTCGCTAAAATTTTTATGTTAAAAATTAAAACGTTAATTCAGCAAAACTCTGCCAATTCATTTAACTATCAAGCTCGTATTTTTACGTGACACTCATTTAGCCCCACTATAACCACTGCCAAGGGAATCAGCTATTATAAGATATGACTTTTTATACCAGTACTATGGCATTATGTACAAAAGAAAGCACATACCGTTTCTCCTCCATATTCGAACGCAATCATCATTTGCTCATACGAAGGCTGAACAGGCATTCGTCACTAAAGGAGTGCTATTCAATCCGAAGAATCCACGAGTCTTGCTGTTATGATACCGTTCCAGATACAATTTTAGATGTTTATAGCAAACTTTTTATTAGACAACGAGACTGGGTTCCGCCAATCGTCTCGCAACTGTTTGTAATGATAAATGGCATTACGTCGCTCTGGAAGGTGGTGTGGAAAGAGATTATGTCGGAGCAATTCGGCCTTGTCTCATTAGCAGTCGATCGATGCTTGCTTTTTGAATCATTGGTTCAACCAGAACTTTCGCGGTGTGAATGGGTACCCTCGGGTATCCATTCTTGCTTTGCTCGGCGGCATTACTCGAACCGGGTTATTGGTGTTTTGTCGACACGACAACCTTCTTTTCGTAATCTGACGATTCTCGCTTCGCGTGTAAAGGTTTGACATCTGTTCTATCTTCCAGTAGCAATTTAGCTAAATGTTATTCGGATCTTGAGCAAGTACTGCTAAGATGTTTTCGTCCAGGTTTTACATAAAGGAATCTAATTGGGAATTTCTTTACAGAAAATGCTTATGATATTATAGATGTACGTCAGTGGTATTACCGTCACGAACAGTACGTCCGCGTACACACAATTTGATGACAGCCATCACGATATTGTTCAATAATCAATAACTATGAAGAAAGATGAATAACAAGCAGAGCTAAAATTAATACAGATAAAACAAGCAAGGATTTAAATGTATTACAAATAAGAAAACGAAAAGTACATGCAGACATAAGGACAATAGAAGAATAACACAGTCGTTCTCTGACAAGATTTGAACAGGTATAAACAAAGGAAACTCGCTAATGAACCAGTAAAAATTACGTATAAGTTATATCAAAAATCATCACATAACAGAATATATGGATAATTAAATAGAGCTCCAACTTAACTGTCTTATCACCTTCTTAAAAATTAAATGCATCGCACTATCATAGACCAAACACCAAGATTAAGGCATGTACGAGTATAAATAGTCATTTTTTTCCCGCCTGCACCTTCAAGAAACAACACCCCCTCCACCACCGATTCTTTCTGCATGTGATCCACGAGCCTGGACTATTGCTCTGCACCGATGTTTACACTGCAGCAAATTATTTTTAGTACAGAGGAATGTACAAAGGAATTTCGTGTCACACCTCTACACGACTTTCCTAAGTCCCTGAATAGTTCGCGGTCGTCGCCGTCCGAGTCCCCTTTTCAACAGTCCAATTAACAAAAAAATCATAGATGATACTTCGGCAGATTTCAATGGAAATGGATGAAAATAGTATCACCGTTATACTAATCGCTTGTGCCTTCCTCTCGTAGTAGTGTATCGAAGACCTTGCTGTTAGGCTCGATGCCTTACATGTGAATCCTCTTCGGAGAACTTTTCTGTTTATTTCACCCACAAACTCTACGTGGTGTTTGTTGTCCCTGTGTTTGTAGAAAATGGTGCGTGATTTACTGATGTTATCTAGGTGTATGGCCGAACTTCCGAGCCATACTTTTTTAATATCATGGAGTGGCTCATTTGTCCATCGGAAAGTTACACATGAAGCCCTCCTAAAACGCCTTTAGCTTCACAGTTATTTTCGAGACCGCATCTACAGAAAATGCCTATTCTGCACATGGTAACACCTGTTCTATTTTCTTGTTCAGTTGCGACAGTCTATATATAATTGCGTATATTATTTATTATATTAGAATATCATGTATAGTAAGCAAAAAACCTATATCGAAATCTATGCTGGAATACGTATCGGCCGTTTCTCGAATGTTTCATATTTGAGATGTTTTTTGTGTGATAAGAAGTTTTTTTTCCTTCCTATACAAGTAATCCCACACTGTGAAGTTCCTTCTTAAATTTGCATATATTAGAATATATTAGAATTCCATATAAAATATATAAATAATAATAATAATAATAATAATAATAATAATAATAATAATATTTCAAATGTTATACGTCTATTAAGCTCAAAAAATTCTGATGAAATAAATAATTTAAAGCTGGAAAGTATTAATAAAAATGTGTCAGGTGTTTTCTTCCTGGCAAATCCCAGTGCTAATGGAAAATGTAGCTTAGGAAAAAATAGCATTAAGAACAGTTTCGTATGACACCATTGAAAGAGGCGCACTCTCAAGGGGATAAACGTAAGGAGAAACGTGGTAAACAGAATGAAAGCACGCATTTAAGAAGCATTCCCATTATGTGTTAATGGAAAAAGGACCACACAAGACAATAAACATAACAGCTTACAATTCGATTCAAACATAGGATTGATGGCTTATATTGTAAATACTGTACTATCTTTCTATACCGAGCATTTGCCCTCGTTTTGTTTGCTTGTTTATAAGGTTTATCTCTTTGAGAATGTGTATCTTCAATGTCATGATATGACAATCAATTTTAATGCTCTTAAAAATGTATGTTTCCTTCTGAATTTATCACCAGCTGAATGAATGTAGGTCCAAGATCTCATGATGATATCCAAATTACTATCATAATTCGTTCCATTCCGCTCGTACTTTGAGATTTTTTTATTAATAACTTTTCTTCTAAACGAAGAAAATATAGAAAATATAAAACAAAAAATATTCTTGTATTAAAATATTTAAAAAATACATAAAAACAACAATTTAAATCGTTATATCTAAACTTCCAGTTTCAAATAGCAGTTTATTGGCTACAATACTGCAGTAAGGTAAAATGTGATTAAACAGAACAAATTTCTGAACTCCAATGCTATTCAAGTTTTAAGCTCACTTATTTCACTTGTTCACAAACCCAAACGTGAATACAGGACACTTAATACCCATGCATTAGTAAATGCTTAACAGGACATGATTAGATTTGTTACGAAATGTTTAGCAGACTGGTCTACGCATTCAAAGCCCTTAATTCCAACAAAAGCACGGATTATGCCTTTTAATATCTTGCCTTTGCTAGAGCTTGGTTTCTCCTTTGCCATCGGATGAAACTTGTCCTCCTGTTTAATCGTTGATCCCGAACTCTTGACTGTCATTTTAGTCGCTCGACTTCTCCCGAGGTTCCGGCTCACTGTCCGGAAAATCCTAGAACTTCATCATGAATTTCACGTTACGTTTACCTCCTTTTCTCCCGCTGAAGAACATGATTGGCCTGACGGAGAAGAAAAAGAGGAAGCTGCAAATAAAATGGCCTTGGGGCTTTTCGTTAAAGGTACTCGACGACTTAAACCCTACCCCTCCTCTCACCCTACGGCACTTCTCCTTAGAAACGACATTGGCGCTGGCGAAATCATGAACTCGCAATCATTCTGCTTTCCCCTTCTTTCCAAAAAGCAGACCAATTAATCTCCGTCGTTACAAGGAAACCCTCCACAACACGAGTAACACAACAGTCGACTGTTAGTTCGGATGAGTAAACTAAATTAAAGACCCAAAGCTCTAGACACCAAAAGTTCTTTACCAGTAGGAACGCTGAGATTTTTAAATAATGACTCATGACATAATTGGTACACAGAAGTGTTCAGAAATTCGGAAAAAAATTTCGCGATGAATGAAGCAAATTATTTTAAGCAGTCCATAATTTTTATTTTATTTAAAGTGCTGTTACATGTTCTTCATTAACTTCGCATTATTTTTATTTAATTCGTTTTACGATTCGTTTATCGACTTTATTTCCTTTCTTTACTTCGCTCGTTATCACGTCATGACGGAGAAAATCTTTTGTTCTCTTTGTTTCATTTCTCTTTTTCTCCGTGTGACTTTTTAAGTGCTTTCTCTTCAACATAAAAATGCAGTTAGGAGTTTAATTTTTTAAATATTCTATTTTTTATGAGTGTATTTAATTTATGGTGGAAGAAGAAGAATTTTTAATGCTACTGTGCACGCATTAGCATTCTGGCTCTACAAGTTCACGATTTTTCAATACTCGACAGAGCATTGTTGCAATCATTAACTTGGAGAAAAAACGAAATGTAGTCAAACAGCTTTAAAATAAATAATCCGCAATGAAAAACAGCAAATAATACATCCAAGAATTTCTTTAACCAACAGACGATTTGAGCATCAAGAACATAAAATAACCTGATCGATCCAAAATTCAGTACAGAGATGTCAAGGATTTCCTTGCAGAATGCATAATCAGGGAAGTCAAATGAGACGCATTAGAGATGAATCACATTTTTATGTAATTGACTGGTAAGCTATCTAGTCAATCTCGTTTGTGTGTTTACTTGAGCCTCCGCTTTCGAGCCGGCCTTCCTATGTGCATATTTACCATCCACGTTATGGGATATGCACATACGGAAATGGAATGAAAACTCTGAACAAACATTGGATGGTACACAAGATAAAAGTGATGATGTTTCATCATGCGTTTATGATGATTTTAAATGAACCAATCTGGGAGGCATTAAAGAGGCCCGTATTTAGGGACTTGACTATCTCTAAAGATAACACAGGCCAACAAAAAATAACTTTTTAAAGACATCTTTAACGTTAAGATGTTTTTTTTTTGGGCTGAATCCGTATCCGACCTCAGTTTTTTTAAACCACCCACAGATTTCTTGTTTTTCAATGAAACACTTTTAAATTATTCAGAGTTTGGGGTCTGAAAAATTGCCTTGTGGCTCAAGAATATGAATACTTTAACTTGCAGCCGCTTCTCTGCACACCCATTACCTTTAACATTGCAGTCTCTATGTGCATAACTTGGAAACGTGACGTGATAGAAAAAAATCAAAAAGCAGATTCGAATTCAGCACACTCAAAACCACAAGAATAAGGCAAATTCAGTCAAGATGTTTTTTCATCGTTGGCTTGTGTAATCATAGCAGTAGCAGCATGAGTCATTTACTTTTTGAGCAGCGAAAATATTTAGCAGAAATTTCTGGATATTCTAGAGAGAAAGCCATTTTTTTAAACCTTTATGCTAGATATGACTCCCATTTGTCGGCTATAATAAATGAAATATGGAAAACAGATTGAATATTAGTAATAGACGTGAAATCCTACAACAGATTAATACCAGGGACTAACAAAAATTTCCCGGAATTGTAATCTGGCAAGTGACTGGATACAGTATGCACAACACGGCTTTGATCCCCTTCAAAGTATTTTCCTTGGGCGCGCACACTCACACACACACACACACACATACACACACACACACACACACACGCACACGCACGCCGGAAAAGCCCATGCGAACTCTTCCTTTGTTTGGAATGGATTTGAGACCGGCTGTCGCACTTGCTTCAATCTCTTCTTTTGACACAAACCGTTGACCCTGTAGTCCCATTTTCAATCTGTTGAAAAGCCAGAAGCCGCAGGGGGCAAGGTCTGGGGAGTACGGGAGTTGGGCAGCACTGTGATGTTTGCTCTCTGCTCAAACTGTGACATCGCGCCAACGTGTGTTACACCCTCTTACAAGCACACGCTACAGCTCCCCAATGACACGTCCGAACACGATGCAACCACACGTGCGCGCGCTTGGGATGTAGAAGGCGCTGATTACAGAGCGGCGTTTTCCAGACTTACGGAGCTCCCCGGCCAGACTACAATTCCGCGAACTTTTTGATAGTCCCTTGTACATCATACGAACTAAAATAAAGGCAACAAAATCTAGGGGTACTTACATAAGTGAAAGTAGACAAATAGATATCCACACCCACACGAATTTTTAATTCCTTACGATGTACATTTCGGCTGTTAACAACGCCAC